>JAYESA010000005.1:20816732-21042527 GCA_036927795.1 Iris macrosiphon | reverse complement strand
ATCAGTCACTGAATGCAGAGGCCAGAGTATCAGATTTACTGTTGGAAGTAGCAGTGAAGTTATTGAGGGTTTTGTGTGTGTGAGGGAGTATCACAGGCTTTGAGTAAACTTTTGTTTGGCCTTTGAGTCACACTTGGCTTTGTGGGGAAAATTGTTGTCTGACTCTTGGTATGTTGCATTCTATATGCAGTATCATATTGAGTACCCAGGTTTCTTGAGTATTAACTTCTCTGTGAGTATCCTGGCTGTATATCAGACAGGGAGTTCCCTGTGTGTTCAGTCAGTGTGTTAGGTGGTGTGCAGTGTCAGCATTGAGGAGTCGAGCATGGACTAGTAGTATCAGCAGCTGCAACATAGAGGGTGCAGTAGCAACAATGTGCATACCATACTGTTCAGTGTATCAGTTTCAGTACCATATTGTTCAGTGCTAGCAAGGTATTGGGTTTAGTTGGTCAGTGAGTTTAGTGTTTAGCTTACTAGTGAGTTAGTATAGCTAGTAGTTAGCTAAATAGTTAATTATTTGTATACTTGCTCTTGTTAATAGTTAGCTAGTAACTATATGTCCTAGTAAACATTATATATAGTTAGTAGGTATGTGAATTATAGTAGTGTATATATGTATTTCATAGTTAGTATTGGGTTAGATGGTACCTGTGAAGCACTTGATACTAGAAGATATCAATTGATACCAAGGCATATGAATTATATATACTAACAGTACTTAATATAGTTAATACTCACTAGTATCATTAGACTATAACTAATATAGCTAAATTAACTAGTACAGTCTAGTATATCCTATGATTAGCTAGTGTAGACCTAACATCACCTAGAAATTGACTCTATGGATAAGTATAGACTCAAATTTCAGAATTAGCCTAGTAAGAGACCAAGTGACCTAGAACCACCACAACAAGTTTATTAATCATGTTTTCAACCTCATATCGTTCATTGACACTTAATTTCCTATATTTAGGTCTTTGTGATTCTATCTTGGACATCGATCCTCACACCTTGCTCAGGACCACAGACGGGTAGATTCTCTGACAGTTTTCATTATGTTGATTATTTCTATGATTTTAGTTGTAGAGTATACTTGATTTTGATACTATGGATACACGGGCTAGTATCATAGATACATGTAATGAGAAGTCGTGATTGGAATCCATCGTGCTAGCTGGGGACGGAAAAATATTAGCAGATTATGTGATCATACTCCACTTTACATGCATCATAGCTCACCCCACACATCACGTAGGGTGTAGTCTGACCATTTACATTCCTCATAGCTTGTTATATATGATTAGCCTGACTATTGCTCGCATCATAGCTATCCAGATGGTTAGCCTGACCTCACATGTATCATAGCCAATCATATATAACAAGCCTGATCTCGTCCCAAGCCGATCATATAGTAAACTGATATTTTAAACACTTAGCTAAAATTTCCATTTCTTTATTCCAGTTTACTCATTTCTAGCATTCACATATATCTGTTAATTGCTAGTTAGTACTATTGCTTATTGCATATCTTTCCAGTATTCCTTATTTCCAGTATTTCTTCATCTTGTATTTTCTTACACTGTCGTATAGTTTTCTCAATATAAATGAAACTACTGTTAATTGCTTGTGCTTTGCTCCAATCCTGACTGGATAATATTTTTCAGAGGACCTTGAGGACTTCTGTCCTACTCACTATGGCCCAGGAGTAGAGGGAGACTATATACCGGAGATTCTAGAGAAGTCACTCTCCTTAGAGGAGACACCACTGGCAGTCGTTTAGACAACTTCTTGGTCTAGATATATCTGTATTTATTTGTTCTAAACTTGAGAATTGGTTTGTTTTATTGTTGAGACTATTTATGTTGGAATAACTAGACTCTAGATTATTGTTGTATTTGGGTTGTGGTGCTGGACTTATGTCAGTACTTCCTTATCTTTTATATATTATCGTATTATTTACTTCCTATAGTTATTGTGATTGAGTATCTTATGAATTGTTGATCAATGCATTATTCATTATCCTCCTTATGGAGTTGAGATCATTGACAGGTTATCTTATGAGTTATGTTTAGTAGTATTGAGACCTAGACAGCGTTCTACCGCCGATATTGTGGCGTAGGCTGGACGTACCCATGGCTCATACCCAAATTCTGGGTGTGGGTCATGACACATTTTAGTGGTGGCCCATGAAGGTCTAGATTCGTAATTAGAGTGATGTCGTAGTAGTGCTGACTTAGAGTATTGCTACGAGCCTGCTTTAGGAGATATGATTTAGTTTGAGAGTTTGCTCAATCACAACTAGGAACTTTCTGATTTTTAAATTGCTATTCTGAATAATTGCTTCCTTTAAAATTTTACTGTTCTTCCTTGATAATATCATATATGTTTCCTTAATTGATTCTTTTTGGTCTATCTTCAGGATGCCTCCGAAGACTATGTCAGTGAGGTTGGGACCCATAGCTTAAGAGAGGTCTGCCACCTCTCGACCTGATGGACAGACATCTGGAGTTTCTCCTACCTCTCATGTTTATGTGGGAGTATCTGCAGTTTTTGGGGGTCCTCCTCCCCCACCTGTCCAGAGGGTTGTCCCGGCTATGACGGAGCACCTTCCACCACCACCGGCTCCGTTTCCCGGAGGTATGCCCGTTGACGGGGCACAGATGTTCGCACTGATCCAGGGCATGGTAGATGCTCAGAGGACGTCAGCGGAGGTTCAACGAGTTCAGGCTGAGGCTTAGAGGGTGCAGACAGAGGCACACCAGGCATGGACGGAGCTGATAAGAGAGAGCATGGAGAATACTCATCAGGTGGCTCTCCAGGATGTGGAGAGAGTCGCACAATACCAGCAGCATCCTGGCCAGCAGCACCAGAGGCCAGGTACTATAGTGGACTTCAAGAGGATGATGCCTCGAGAGTTCAAGGGCATCGAGGGGATACTCTACGCCGACGACTAGCTAGAGGATATATAGAGGAACTTACGCTTGGCATAGATTTCAGAGATTCTATAGATCGAGGCCGTCGGCAGTCAGATGTTCGACATCGCACTGACATGGTATTGTACGGAGTCGAGACTCACTATAGGAGGACTTACTTGAGAGGCTTTCAAGAATCTTTTCAAGAAGAATTTCTTTCCCCGACGTGTCCCTGGGAGCCTTAGAGAGTCAGCTCCATGACTTGGTCCAAGGAAGCATGTCGGTCGATGAGTACGACGCAGAGTTTTGTCGTTTGAGTCATTTTGTGCCATTGATGATTCGGGACCCAGGAGATCGAGCCCGGAAGTTCAGGAAGGGGTTGACGAAAGAGATCAAGTCTTGCACTTCTAGACGAGAGCGATTGAGCCCGGAAATACGACGAGACTTACCAACTTACCATTCGTCCTTCCATGTCCAAGACAAACCAAGTTAAACCAAGCACAAGTATTTATAATAAAATCCAGGAACAATAGCATAAGCAAACATAAGTGTCATGAACGGAGTTCTGTTTTAGGAGCACGAGTTACACAGATTATAAGGCGTATTGCAGAAGATGTTCAAGTATTTCAATAATATACAAGTGTCTCATAATCATTTTGGTATTTCAGTTTATTGGATGCGATGCAATGACTCGCACGAGGATTACCGCTAAGCGAGAATGACTTATCTATATGAACATAAGGTCACTGGCTTACAATAAAGGACCAATTTATAGTCTCGTGATGGAATATGGTGCAATGTTTGATACAAGATGAGCAATTCAAGGCGAACAAGTGATACAAAAGAGCCATTGCATGTCATCCCGCTGATTCAAACGACTATCATTGGTAGACGGCTAGTCCACGGTAGTATGCTCTACCAAGGCCCGAATACCGAGTATTGTGCTGCCCCAAAGACGGTGTCGCATACTATAACCAAAATTGGCACGCAATACACCATTCATTCCTCCAAGGCCGGTACGATCCCAGTGTCCCGTGATCGTTCGAGGAATCAGATACCTCATGCACGAGTTGTCTGTGACCATGCAAGTCTTGGGTCATTCCAGATTCACAACATGACATGATAATTCTTGATTCTTTTTCTGAATGAGCATTGCTCCAAGAGCTGTGATTCTTTGCTTTACTTGACATGATTCTCGTTCAGAGTTAAACTTGACTTGATGCATTCCCCTGGTTTAGGAACTGCCTTGGCAACCTAACGGTCCCGGATACTTGTAGGTTCATATTGCACAGAAAGACTATTTGATACTTCTAGCTAACTAGATGCATGCACGATACGAATAGTATTACTTGATTGTGGCATAAATTCGTATGGCAAGCATTGAAACGAGGCAACAAGTACAAACTACAATGTAAGCAGGCAAGCATGCATTCATGTGAAACATAAGCATTTACATTGGCACGGTCAAAGGGGGTAGTGCGAGAAGTGCAACCGTACAGGGGCATATCAAGCAACATAGTTCTTAAGGCGTGCAGTGTAAACAAGTGAGAAGTGCACTATGGAAAGTATATAACAATTTACTCGAGGCATAGCGGGATCTACTTGCATAAAGCAAAAGTAGCATGTGAGGGTCCATTTATAAGCCAAGTTTTATTTCCATGCTCTAACTAAAGCAATATAAGATGGGATTATTCCCTTAGTTAGGTTCTTTATATTATTTTATTAGCATACATGGGGTGATTCACCTAGCGACTAGCATGTATCATCTATATTTTAAGTGTGCTGGCTAAGCAAAGACAAGTTTATCTTATCCACCCACCTTAGCAATAATTTGCCTCGGTCGAGCGATACTCCGAGCGAGCCTTTGAAAGTCTAAATCTGAACTCCTGAAGGGCCAAGTCTGGAAATCCCTTGCCTCAACGAGTCTTCTTGCTGAGCAGAGCAAGTCGGGTCATTGTACTTGCACCTTTTCAATCGGTTGTCCGCTTAAACGGAATGGGTCGTTACTTTATACACCACTAAGAAAAAGTCTCGTACTCGAGACTTCCTTAGCGCAAGCCGTTCATACGTACTATCAAACCTATCTCAAGCATAGCGATTGATACCACTAGATCCGTTCGAACACAATTTTTTACTCATTCCTTATACCGTATTACGTGTACGCTGGGTCAGTCTCATTGAATGACTCTATCATTCAATCCAAGCTCTGACTCAGTCTCTACTGCCCCTTAGCGTAAAATATATATCGTTTAACGCAGGATCCGATATGATCCATCTTGAATGATGATCTAAGACTGAGGCAAACTTATCCAAATTGTTATACTTGTTCATGCGAATCTAACATATTCACTTTTACTAGCATTCAAGATCAGCATATCGTGAGTCTGGATCGTGCACATATTCAAAATATCCTTAAACATATGCATGTCAACCAACTTAGCGATAGCAAAGTCTTTGCACTCGAGTTCCATATATCACTAGGTCTTGGATCGTGCACATGTTCAAGACGTCCCTCAAATATATGCATTCAACCAAACTTAGCGATACTGAAGTCGGACAAGCTACTTGCGAAAATCTCAAGGGTTCTCGTCTTACAAATCATAAGGATACTTCCAACAGGGTCAACCAAAATCCAAGTCATTTCCATTCCAACTCAAACCAAGCATTGCACTATTATTAAGCATGATCTATTCGATCAACCGACTAGCGTCAATGTCCTGTCGTATATTCCGTTTGTGTCAAACATAGCACACACTTACTGTTCCAAGTTTAGCTCCAAGTCTTGCTAACCCAGTTCTATGGCTTGCTCAAGATATACTCTAAAGTCGGTTACACAAGTTCTTTCACTCGGTACAGGGTCATCTGCCTAATTACTAGGTCAGCTCACAAGGTCATAGGTACAAGTTCAAGCACACGATTCATCGTGCAAATTTGTCGCACGATGCTCGTCCCAATTCCTAAGGTCAAGCCATTGTTCGTTTGCACGGGATATTCTACCAAAGCTTATTTTACTCAGATTTCTAAACATCGAGCACATATTATTCTATTCACATTAACACGTTCTTTGCACAGGGTTCAAGTTCGTTCAGTCAAATCCATGATATATTCAAGATACAGGACAAGCCTAGCAATTCTCATAGTCTATCTCCTTCAAATATGTTTGATATGATCTACTTATCAATTATAAGTCCAGACTACCAAGCCATAATTTAATTCTAAATCTTTGATCTCAATCATAACTCTAAGTCGTCCACAAGATTCATGTATCCATTCACGAAACCATCAAGCGTTATTTACTCCAGGTTCTAGACTAACTTATCCTTTGAAATACTTCTGATTTACTTGTATTCTCAAACTCGTCTTATCGTGTCGAATCATAAGTTAAGACGATCCATCAATTGTCACACTTCGGTCTCCCGCAAGTTCGATCATCCTTGCTGGACGTGAGATCACCATGCTAACGCTCCCACTGGATAATCATCCTAATCCGGACGTGACGCATGTACGAGCATAGAGTTACGCTCGCACAAGACAAGAACGTCGAACGTTATGGTTATCATCGAAACGATCGAGTCACCTTATCATTTTATTTTGCTCCATCCAAGTTATATATATTTATCCACCAAGTCATGTTCATTCATGCCATGATTATAATTCATTTAGCAAAATTGTCCAACTTCAATGTTAATATTTGATAAATCCATAGTCTACTTTTGGCATTCCTCAAACAACTAAGTTTTAAATATTTAAGCCAAAGTCTATCCAATTTTGATACGTTTCACTCATCGAGTTCATTTGGAATAATTAATGAACATGTTTCCGTGAGTTCGATTATCCCCGTCGTACGTGAAATTACCACGCCGACGCTTCCGCTAGATAATCGTTCTTTCAAACTCCAGGTCAAATTCGTTATCGCTTACCTCTTTCATCGAACCACAATATTCATTCTCGGGCTAACTCATATTTGAGCGATATCTTACTCAAGTTTCAATCTGTTTGATTCAATTTAAAATCACTCGTACGATCCATCTAGTTTCTACCAAGTTTCCTTAACCAAGATATCTTTCATTACCTTAAATCCCTATTTGATATAAGCCTTATCACTTGTTTAAGATATTTTTAATCGTTCAAACCAACTATCGCACGAGACCTATGAATTCATTTGAATATTTCTAAAATGATCCATACACCACTCAGGAATTGAGTCAACCAATTAAATCCTCAATTGGTGTTCGCATCACACGCAAACATATTTACCAAGTCATTCCTTAGAATTCATGCACGATACCTAAGCATCGTCTGATAAATCTTAGTCTCGTATATATCCTGTTGATAGCCATCCAAGTTAACCATATATGATTTGTATCTGCCGACACGAAATACCATCTGAGCTATTTCCCAAAATCTAAGCACAATCTACTATATTCGCCTTAGCGATAATCTGGTAATATTTGTATCGATTGCCATTCAAAGTCTGACTTATCTTTTCCTGAACGATATCCCAATCTCTCTTGCAAACTTGCTCGCACCAAAGGGTATTGGCGTGCGATACTCAACACAACTTAGCCGAAAGGTTGTGTGCATAGCTAACCGTCCGAACGATATTCTATCTCGAACACTAACCAGCTTGGTATTCACGTATAGGTATTCGGGTTGGCACATAACTTGCAAATTTCTAGCACGAGTCTATTCCCATAAATCCTAACACAGGTCGGCATGTAAACACCCAAATTTTCAGATAATTTTAAAATAATTTTTCTCGTATTTTCGGTATTTTTCTGGAATTTATAACGAAGGTAATTATGGGTTAAAGAATTTTAAGTGCTGCTAGATGGTGTTAATATATTATGGAATTAAGATTTTGCGGTGTAAAATGGAAATCCGGACATGTGGTAATTTTTGGTGCATTTATTGGACTCCGGAGCAACGATTTAAGGTCTAAAAGCTATTGGGTTGTGAACCGAACCAGACCAACCCGACCCGAAACCCATTGGAAACCCTAGCCCCCGCCGGTTATACTGTAGCAGTATAAAGTAGCCGCCCTCGACTTCCGTGCAGACCCCCGCCGCCAGACCTCTGAACCCCTCTCCTTGCCGGCATCACAGACTCTTCCCCTCTTCTCAGTCGCGACCTACTCCTCCAACACCGCCCTCGGCATAGCCGCTGACCCCAACCACCAGTTCCCCTCTTCTCAGCCGCGCATAACCCCTATCCCCCCCCCTACTCGAGCAATCCCCCGCCCACGTCAGCCCTCGACGCACGCCTCAAACAGTCACGCCGCCGCTGCCGGACTTCCCCGACGCACCCCTCCCCGAGCGAGTTCGACGACTCGCTGCCGTCAAGCCCAGGCGAGCCGACGACCCCGCTGTCCCATCCTCGCTCGACGACCCGAAACCGACGCTGCTCTCGTGTCGCCCCGTTGATCCGAGACAGAACCCTAGACTCGACACCGTGTCTCAGCGGACTCGAGAGATCTCGCTTCGGACGCAAGCAGCAGACGCAGGACACGACCAGGACGTGGAATTGACGCTTGGACACGTGGAAAACAAATTCACGGAGCTCGGTTCAGGTACCGTTTTCTCCCTCATCGCAACTCCGATCTCAATTCCGTCAGTTGTTATGCGTAGACTGTGTAACCCTCTCGGTGCCCGTGCAAATCGCTCGGTGCATCGCGTCCTGTGGTGATCGTACACCGCGATCCAAAAACAGGAAAAATAACGCCCAGTTTCACCCCGAAACCGAGTACGCCCCGCCACACGGGACGACTTGGTCGCACGCGGTCTTTACCAAACCGTGCGCGTCGTTGATACGGTCGTGTGGGATTTCGCAGAAGTCGATTCGGAGGTGCTTGCACTCCGGAATCAACGCGTATCCGCGGACAACGCCCCGTATCCGACTTTTCTGGAACACGCTGTAACGTGGTGTACACACGTCGGATCGAGACGAAACTTGCGCCATCGGACTCGTAGCAATACGCTGGTCCTGTGACCCAAGTTTGGTCCGATTCTGAGAACGTTGACAAAATCGCGTATCATGGGCCCCACAGGCTCCACTTGACGGGCGATTTTGTGATCGGCTCATCGGAATCCAATTCTGGAAGTTCCGTTGGGTTCGTATCATCGTTCCTGACTTATAGACACTGAGTTTGAGGAATTTGGAGACCTTTGACCCTGACCCGCTTTTCGGTGCAAAGTGGCCCACATATGGAACCCGCTTTGGCCCGGAAATGACCTTTTTGCCCCTGTGTCCAAATTGGACATAAGGACAGGCATTTCTAGCAGTTTGATATCTTCTGAGACTGTTGGTGATGTTTATTACAGCTTTTGGAGTAGTACCCGCAGGATCCACTAATACCGGGACGATTGTTGATATTCAAACATCAGGCAAGTGTACCTTGCCAAACTTTGCAGTATTATTATATATTTTCCTGGCTTCATTATATTGCTGTGCATGCTCAACCTAGGACCGTGTGACGTACTTAGCGTCCGATTATCAGTCGGGTGCCGACACTGTACGCAGTGTTGGGTACGGTCATCTAGAGATGGACATTCGTGACACTTTATACTCTCGTACTTGTCTTATCAAGTACCATATGACCCAGGACACTTGACACTGTTCATGAGACAGGATATTCCCGAGATATTCGTGGTGATTCTGTGTAGGCTACAGGACTTGACAGAGATACTATTTCTATAGATACTTATGACTTGTTGCATTAGCTATGACCCCGCTTGACATGGACATGAGACGTTATGGTCATGATATGCATGGTTACATTGGGTGGGGAGAGACACACAGGCTACAGGCTATTTTATATATATATCTTCTACTATTGTGAGGTCGTAGACTCTCGGAGCAGAGCTAGACACATTACTTGTTATTACCGCTACCGGCTCCACGACACAGAGCTTGTAGTGGCTCAGCCTGAGACTAGTGATGCTCTCACTTGCATGTTCACTTAGATGGTTACATATTTACCCTGTTGCTTTATTTTATTTATTATTGCTGCACTGCTTATTTATTATTGGCATGAGCTTTCTTGTACCTTGCTATGTCCCCTGAGGACCTGGATTCGGATTATGTCCCCAGGATTTGAGGACGAGATCTATCCCGAGGTCTACGGGACCGGAGCAGGAGCTGATCCAGGAGTTGTACCGCCATCCGAGGACGAGGTGTTAGCCGAAGACTTCTCTTGAGCATCCATGTTCATGCTCAGTATTTATTTATTTATTTCAGTCATTTATTTTCGGTCTGTTGAACCATTGTACTAGATATTTATCGGGTTGTTCCCCGAAGTACTTTGTTGAGACTAGCTGATGATTTACATTCCTTATTTATTCTGTGGATCATATTTTATATCTTGTGTGGATGAGATTAGTTGTGCCATGATTGTCGTAGACTTGTTTTATAGCTTAAGTATGCCCTGATGGATCCATTAAATTGGGTTTGTCCATTGGTGCGTGCTGCTGGCCATTGACACGCGTCCGGTCTCTCGGTATTTTGGGACTGGGGCGTGACATGGTTTTTGTGGTGGCCCATGCAGGTCTACGACTAAATTGTTCGGTTTCAACTTAGGAACTGAACCAGCCTGCCCTAAGGATAGAATAAGTTCTAGGATCTTATCCAATCTTTAACCCATTGTTGAACTCTTTATCGAACTCGAAATTGTTACTTGAACTGCATCCTGTATTGATTCCTCTGTGCGTTCTTACAGTTTATCTTTTGCTTGCAGAGAAATGGATCCCAGGAACGGAGATGAGATTCCATTGGATACGCCACACGATGCTGTGGTTACATATACAAACGGAGTGACCCCAGGGGATGGAGGACAAGCATCGCAGAGCAATCAAACCGGACAACCTAATCCAAGGTTCCGGAGAGATGACATCCCACCTCCACCACAGTTCACTCCCCAGATGCCAGTTTTCCCGCCAGGGCAAGCCATGGACGGGCAACAGATGTTCCAGATGATGTATGCCATGATGCAAGCCCAGCAGCAAATTCAGCAAGAGGCCCACCGACAGGAGGCAGAGTATCTGAGGACCAGCCTGGTATCCGCATTGGAGCAGGCAAATCCACCAGCGAGGCGAACAGCGACGGGATCTATCACCGATTTTCGTCATCTCAAGCCTCGCACATTTTCTGGTAAAGAAGGGCCAACAGAAGTTCATGAATGGCTCACTAACATTCAGCATCAGTTGGAAGCCGCTGAACTTCCGAGAGAGAAGTGGATGACTGCAGTCAGAATGCAGTTAACTGATAATGCGCATCACTGGTGGTTAGCAGAAGAAAGGAGGCTCGGACAGGACCGAGTCACTTGGGAAGAGTTCTCCAGACTCTTCCAAGAGATGTACATTCCGGCAGTTGCACGATCAGAGCTCAGAGACAGGTTCAACCGCCTTATCCAAGGCAATATGACAGTGGAGGAATACAACGCGGAGTTTATTCGCCTGAGCCGCTTTGCTCCAACATTGATTTCGACGGAGGAAGAAAAAGCAGAGAAGTTCTTCGACGGGTTGAAGTTCGAGCTTCAGAGATTGATCGGATCGATAGCACCTACATCTTATACCGACGTCCTTGCAGCAGCCCGACGCATGGAGCGCGTCACTAGAAGGGAATCGAATCTGAAGAGGCCAAACACATCCGCACCATCCAAGACAGCACCAGGAAATTCTGCAAAACGATTCCAGAGGAGTATGCCAGATAGAGCAGCACACAGGGCCATATCTCTACCTACTTGTCACCACTGCGGCAAGGTAGGACATATTGAGAGAGAGTGCAGGCGTAAGTTGGGACTATGCCTGCTTTGCGGATCAGATCAGCACTTTTCTAGAGACTGCACTAAACTAAGAGAGGGAGCACCGAGACTTGCTTTACCTGCACCACGACCAGCTACAGGAGCAGTAGGAGCACAGCAGACAGGAGCTGGAGGAGTTAGACCACCAGCTACAGGAGGCTACCAGCAGAGACCACCACTGGCACCACAGGCAGCCCTATTTCAGCAGCAGCAGCAGAGAGGACCAGCTCAGGGTCGAGGCCAGGCATTCACTTTAGCTGTTGAGGAGGAGGCTACAGCAGACGAGGTCATCGCAGGTACTATTTTAGTAGCTTCATTACCAGCTGTAGCATTATTTGATTCTGGAGCATCGCATTCATTTATAGCAGCTAGCTTTGTAGCCACACATAGAGTAGCTACCGCACCCCTTCCGAAGATGAAGAGAATTCTTACGGGAGGTGGAATTATTCCGGTTAGCGATGTCTGTAGATCATGTTCTGTAGTAGTTTATGGGAGAGAAATGCGAGCTCAATTTCTGATATTTTCCATGCCGGATTATGATGTCGTACTTGGTATGGACTGGTTAAGTCAGTACCATGCGACTCTTGATTGCCGACTTGGGCGGGTTATATTTAGACCGCCTGGACATCCGGAATTCGAGTTTCTTCGAGGAGCAGTAGAGCAAGGAGTTCAGCCCACTCTTAGGGTACTATCTGTAGAAGGAGAGACAGGTTACCCAAGAGTTATATCAGAGTTTGTGGATGTATTTCCTGATGATCTTCCAGGTTTACCACCTGATCGGGAAATAGAATTCACAATAGACTTAACTCCAGGAGCAGAGCCTATCACTTCATCAGTATATCGGCTAGCACCTAAGGAGTTAGTGGAGTTGAAACAGCAGGTTGATGATCTTCTGGAGAAGGGTTTCATTCGGCCCAGTGTCTCACCTTGGGGAGCACCCATATTATTTGTGCCGAAGAAGGATGGAACAGTACGATTGTGCATTGACTACAGGGCACTAAATGCTGTGACCATCAAGAACAGGTATCCCTTACCACGCATTGATGATCTATTCGATCAATTGAGTGGGGCAAGGGTATTTTCGAAGATTGACCTTCGATCCGGCTATCATCAGATCAAAGTAAGGAAGGAAGACATCCCGAAGACAGCTTTCAGGACCAAGTATGGACATTATGAGTTCTTGGTGATGCCGTTTGGTTTAACTAACGCGCCAGCAGTGTTTATGAGTTTAATGAACAGAGTCTTCCATCAGTTCTTGGATAAAATCGTGGTGGTATTCATTGATGACATTCTCGTATATTCCAAGAACCATGAAGAGCACGAGGAGCATCTCAGAATCGTGCTAGAGACCTTGAGGCAGGAGAAGTTATACGCCAAGCTCAGTAAGTGTGAGTTCTGTATGGACAAAGTACCTTTCTTGGGACATATCATCTCAGGAGAAGGACTTTCAGTGGATCCAGAGAAAGTTGCGGCAATAGAAACTTGGCCTACACCCACATCAGTGGCAGAGGTGAGAAGTTTTCTCGGACTCGCGGGATATTACCGAAGGTTTGTAGAAAATTTCTCGAGGATTGCAGAACCGATGACGAAGCTGACACGCAAAGACCAGGAGTTTATATGGACGGAAGACTGTCAGAAGGCCTTCGAAGAACTGAAGAGAAGATTAACAACAGAACATGTATTGACTCTTCCTTCAGGGTCAGGAGGTTTTGTTGTTTACAGTGATGCATCAGGTAGTGGACTAGGGTGTGTTTTGATGCAACATGGCAAAGTCATTGCTTATGCATCAAGACAGCTGAAGGTCCACGAGAAGAACTACCCAACACACGATCTGGAGTTAGCAGCAGTTATATTTGCATTGAAGATTTGGAGGCACTACCTTTATGGTGAGAAGGTAGACATCTTTACAGATCACAAGAGTCTAAAGTATGTATATACTCAGAAGAAGCTTAACATGAGGCAGAGACGCTGGCTTGAATTGATGGTAGATTTTGACATAGATCTGCAGTATCATCCGGGAAAGGCGAATGTTGTTGCAGACGCACTCAGCAGGAAGCCTACGGCTTATTTCTTGACGATGCAGCCCGAGTTATTGAAGGATTTACAGGAGCTGCAGATAGAGGTTGTCTTACCAGGACAGAATGGCTTGATGGCTAATCTTGAGATTCAGTCATCACTCGTGGAGAGGATTAAGGAGGCATTGCCCACCGATGCTAGATTTAGAAGACTGAAAGAGAGGGCAGAAGTAGGCATGCAGACAGGACTTCGCATACACGAAGACGGGACATTGAGGTTTGGAAATCGCCTGTATGTTCCCAATGGAGAATTGAGACAGGAGTTAATGACTGAAGCACATAGCTCTATGTACTCTGTTCACCCAGGAGGAACCAAGATGTACCGAGACTTGAGACAATATTACTGGTGGCATGGAATGAAAAGGGAGATTGCAAGGTTTGTGGCCAAATGTTTAGTCTGTCAACAAGTAAAGGCCGAGCATCAGAGGACTGCAGGTATGCTACAGCCGCTTCCTATACCAGAATGGAAGTGGGAGCACATCACGATGGATTTTGTCACAGGATTTCCGAGGAGCCCCAGCGGAAGAGATGCAGTATGGGTTATTGTGGATAGACTCACTAAATCGGCACACTTCTTGCCATTTAGAGTTGGACAGTCCACAGAGGTACTAGCCGACATGTATATGCGACAAATCGTCAAATTATATGGAGTGCCTGTTAGTGTTGTATCGGATCGAGATTTGAGATTTACCTCTCATTTCTGGAGAAGCATGCAAGAGAGTCTGGGCACCAGACTCAAATTCAGCACCGCTTACCACCCGCAGACATATGGCCAATCGGAGCGCACCATTCAGATATTGGAGGACATGTTACGATCATGTATGCTAGACTTCGGAGGATCTTGGGAAGATCATTTGCACTTAGTGGAGTTCTCCTACAATAACAGTTATCAGGCCAGCATCCAGATGGCACCATTTGAAGCTTTATACGGAAGGAAGTGCAGATCGCCTATATGTTGGAGTGACGTTGGTGAACGTCAAATACTGGGTCCAGAATTGGTAACGCAAACAGTGGAAAAGGTGAAGCAGATTCAGAATCATCTTCGAGCAGCTCAAGACAGACAGAAGCATTGGGCAGATACGCACAGACGTCCCCTAGAGTTCAAGGAAGGAGAGCACGTGTTCTTGAGGATTTCGCCCACTCGTGGTACTATCAGATTCGGGAGCAGAGGCAAGTTGAGCCCAAGGTATATTGGGCCATTTGACATTCTAGAGCGCGTTGGTGAGGTGGCTTATCGTCTTGCATTACCTCCATCTTTAGAGGGAGTGCATGACGTATTCCACGTCTCCCAGCTGCGAAGATACGTGACCGACCCAAGTCACGTAGTCGATCATTCAGAGATCGCAGTAGGCCCAAGCTTGAGATATGAAGAGCAACCAGTTGGCATCCTCGACGTCAGTGAGAAGACATTGCGGGGACAGACAATCAGACTGGCTCGAGTAGCATGGAAACATCATTCTCCTGGAGAATCGACTTGGGAACGAGAAGATAGTATGCGCCAGCGTTACCCCCACTTGTTCGAAGAGACAGTTGTAAACTAAGCAACTTTGTATTTCCATAAATCTTTCTTTAGTAGCTTATTCTTTGATTGAGAGGACGCAATCCTTTTAAGGAGGGAAGATTGTAAACACCCAAATTTTCAGATAATTTTAAAATAATTTTTCCCGTATTTTCGGTATTTTTCTGGAATTTATAACGAAGGTAATTGTGGGTTAAAGAATTTTAAGTGCTGCTAGATGGTGTTAATATATTATGGAATTAAGATTTTGCGGTGTAAAATGGAAATCCGGACATGTGGTAATTTTCGGTGCATTTATTGGACTCCGGAGCAACGATTTAAGGTCTAAAAGCTATTGGGTTGTGAACCGAACCGAACCAGACCAACCCGACACGAAACCCATTGGAAACCCTAGCCCCCGCCGGTTATACTGTAGCAGTATAAAGTAGCCGCCCTCGACGTCCGTGCAGACCCCCGCCGCCAGACCTCTGAACCCCTCTCCTTGCCGGCATCACAGACTCTTCCCCTCTTCTCAGCCGCGACCTACTCCTCCAACACCGCCCTCGGCATAGCCGCTGACCCTAACCACCAATTCCCCTCTTCTCAGCCGCGCCTAACCCCGATCCCCCCCCTACTCGAGCAATCCCCCGCCCGTGTCAGCCCTCGACGCATGCCTCAAACAGTCACGCCGCCGCTGCCGGACTTCCCCGACGCACCCCTCCCCGAGCGAGTTCGACGACTCGCTGCCGTCAAGTCCAGGCGAGCCGACGACCCCGCTGTCCCATCCTCACTCGACGACCTGAAGCCGACGCTGCTCTCGCGTCGCCCCGTTGATCCGAGACAGAACCCTAGACTCGACACCGTGTCTCAGCGGACTCGAGAGATCTCGCTTCGGACGCAAGCAGCAGACGCAGGACACGACCAGGACGTGGAATTGACGCTTGGACACGTGGAAAACAGATTCACGGAGCTCGGTTCAGGTACCGTTTTCTCCCTCATCGCAACTCCGATCTCAATTTCGTCAGTTGCTATGCGTAGACTGTGTAACCCTCTCGGTGCCCGTGCAAATCGCTCGGTGCATCGCGTCCTGTGGTGATCGTACACCGCGATCCAAAAATAGGAAAAACAACGCCCAGTTTCACCCCGGAATCGAGTACGCCCCGCCACACGGGACGACTTGGTCGCACGCGGTCTTTACCAAACCGTGCGCGTCGTTGATACGGTCGTGTGGGATTTCGCAGAAGTCGATTCGGAGGTGCGTGCACCCCGGAATCAACGCGTATCCGCGGACAACGCCCCGTATTCGACTTTTCTGGAATACGCTATAACTTGGTGTACACACGTCGGATCGAGACGAAACTTGCGCCATCGGACTCGTAGCAATACGCTGGTCCTGTGACCCAAGTTTGGTCCGATTCTGAGAACGTTGACAAAATCGCGTATCATGGGCCCCACAAGCTCCATTTGACGGGCGATTTTGTGATCGGCTCATCGGAATCCAATTCTGGAAGTTCCGTTGGGTTCGTATCATCGTTCCTGACTTGTAGATACTGAGTTTGAGGAATTTGGAGACCTTTGACCCTGACCCGCTTTTTGGTGCAAAGTGGCCCACATATGGAACCCGCTTTGGCCCGGAAATGACCTTTTTGCCCCTGTGTCCAAATTGGACGTAAGGACAGGCATTTCTAGCAGTTTGATATCTTCTGAGACTGTTGGTGATGTTTATTACAGCTTTTGGAGTAGTACCCGCAGGATCCACTGATACCGGGATGATTGTTGATATTCAAACATCAGGCAAGTGTACCTTGCCAAACTCTGCAGTATTATTATATATTTTCCTGGCTTCATTATATTGCTGTGCATGCTCAACCTAGGACCGTGTGACGTACTTAGCGTCCGATTATCAGTCGGGTGCCGACACTGTACGCAGTGTTGGGTACGGTCATCTAGAGATGGACATTCGTGACACTTTATACTCTCGTACTTGTCTTATCAAGTACCATATGACCCAGGACACTTGACACTGTTCATGAGACAGGATATTCCCGAGATATTCGTGGTGATTCTGTGTAGGCTACAGGACTTGACAGAGATACTATTTCTATAGATACTTATGACTTGTTGCATTAGCTATGACCCCGCTTGACATGGACATGAGACGTTATGGTCATGATATGCGTGGTTACATTGGGTGGGGAGAGACACACAGGCTACAGGCTGTTTTATATATATATCTTCTACTATTGTGAGGTCGTAGACTCTCGGAGCAGAGCTAGACACATTACTTGTTATTACCGCTACCGGCTCCCCGACACAGAGCTTGTAGTGGCTCAGCCTGAGACTAGTGATGCTCTCACTTGCATGTTCACTTAGATGGTTACATATTTACCCTGTTGCTTTATTTTATTTATTATTGCTGCACTGCTTATTTATTATTGGCATGAGCTTTCTTGTACCTTGCTATGTCCCCTGAGGACCTGGATTCGGATTATGTCCCCAGGATTTGAGGACGAGATATATCCCGAGGTCTACGGGACCGGAGCAGGAGCTGATCCAGGAGTTGTACCGCCATCCGAGGACGAGGTGTTAGCCGAAGACTTCTCTTGAGCATCCATGTTCATGCTCAGTATTTATTTATTTATTTCAGTCATTTATTTCTGGTCTGTTGAACCATTGTACTAGATATTTATCGGGTTGTTCCCCGAAGTACTTTGTTGAGACTAGCTGATGATTTACATTCCTTATTTATTCTGTGGATCATATTTTATATCTTGTGTGGATGAGATTAGTTGTGCCATGATTGTCGTAGACTTGTTTTACAGCTTAAGTATGCCCTGATGGATCCATTAAATTGGATTTGTCCATCGGTGCGTGCTGCTGGCCATTGACACGCGTCCGGTCCCTCGGTATTTTGGGACTGGGGCGTGACACGGCACAAACGCCTTTGCATCAAAATTTTGTACAAGCAATCATATCATTCAAATGCACTTTTGAAATTATCTAGACTCATAGTATGGAATATCCTATCAGATCAACGAGAGAGAGTGTATGCACATAACCCACGAACGAGCTTTCAAAACTGAGAAAATCGATATAAAGTCCAAAGGCGTAAAGCCATGCTCTGATACCAATATCTCACGTCTCGATCTCCCGCAGGTAATCAGCCGTCCCCGCTAGGCACGAATCACCGAGCCAGCGTTCCCGCGGCACGAACTTTTCCATCTAGATGTGATGTCGCATGAGCGTAAGCTACACCCATGCAAGGCCATGATCCGAACATGCGGTATGATATCTAAGTCACAGAGTCGCACAGATGGTCCTAGTACAGCAGAATATGAACAAACAGGCGATTGGTAACAAGTTCACAGAGTCATCAATAGCAAAAATATTGAATAACACAAGGCTAGAAGTAAAATAAGCTCTTTCTTGATATTGAACAAGTATTACAAGTGGCGGTAGGCCGAGATTATAAGTCGCTCAAGCATCTCTCTCTCTGAAATGATAAAATTATGCCAAGTGGCTACAATTATGGAATGATACATAGGCGATATTCTAACATTATGTCTTGTATATGTGCTTCAGTTACGTACGTAATGCTCTAAGGCTCCAGAGCAAACTCTATGCCTTAGCATGCACGAAGGGGGTATCTGTACCGAACGAGGTTCTCCCGCACCCTGCAAGCAATCTGATGTATTATCAGTACATGAATGCACTAGTGGGGAGGATTCTCGCCCGCTCGACAAATCCAAACACGTTATATAGGTTATGTGCACCATCTATTAAGTTATCTTTCCATTCTTGTCTTAGCATCAGTTTCATAGCAAAATGAATAGCCTAACTCGTGTGGCAGTGCGACGTGCGATATATATAAGAAAACACGGTGAGACTTACTAACTTACCATTCGTCCTTCCCTGTCTAAGGCAAACCAAGTTAAACAAAGCACAAGCATTTATAATAAAATCCAGGGGCAATAATATAAGCAAACATAAGTGTCATGAACGGGGTTATGTTTTAGGAGCACGAGTTACACAGATTATAAGGTATGTTGCAGAAGTTGTTCAAGTGTTTCAATAATACACAAGTGTCTCATACTCAAATCGTTCAGGTGTTTTATTTTACTGGATGTGATGCAATGACTCACACGCGGATTGCCGCTAAGCGATGATGACTTATCTATATGAACATGAGGTCACTGGCTTAGCCATAAAGGACCAATTTATAGTCTCGTGACAGAATATGGTATAACGCTTGATACAGGACGAGCAATTCAAGGCGAACAGGTGATACTGAAGATCTATTGCACGCTATCCCGCCGATTCAAACGACTATCATTGGTAGACAGCTAGTCCGAGGTAGTATACTCTACCAAGGCCCGAATATCGAGTATTGCCCTGCCCTAAAGATGGCATTGCATACCATAGCCAAAATTGGCACGCAATACACCATTCATTCCTTCTAGGCCGGTATGATCCTAGTGCCCTGGTGATCATCCGAGGAATCAGATACCTCGTGCACTAGTTGTCCGTGACCATGCAAGTCTTGGATCTTTCCAGATTCACAATATGGACTAATAATTCTTGATTCTTTTTTTGAACAAGCATTGCTCCACGAGCTGTGATTCTTTGCTTTACTTGACATGATTCTCGTTCAGAGTCAAACTTGACTTGATGCATTTCCCTGGTTCAGAAACTGCCTTGGCGACCTAACGGTCCCGGATAGTTGCAGGTTCATATTGCACAGAAGGACTATTTGATAGTCTTTTAGCTAACTAGATGCATGCACGATACGGATAGTGTTACTTGATTGTGGCATAAATTCGTGTGGCGAGCATTGAAATGAGGCAACAAGTGCAAACTATAATGTAAGCAGGCAAGCATGCATTCATGTGAAACATATTACGTTGGCACGGTCTAAGGGGGTAGTGCGAGGAGTACAACCGTACACGGGCATATCGAGCGACATAGTTCTTAAGGTGTGCAGTATAAACAAGTGAGCAGTGCACTACAAAGAGTACATAATGACCTACTCGAGGCATAGCAGGGTCTACTTGCATAAAGCAAAGGTACCATGCGAGGGTCCATTTATAAGCCAAGTTTTATTTTCATGTTCTAACACAAGCAATGTAAGATGGGATTATTCCTTATCTAGGTGCGTTGTATTCTTTTATTAGTATAAAGGGGGTTATTCAACTAGCGACTAGCATGTATCATCCATATTTTAAGTATGCTGGCTAAGCAAAGACAAGTTCATCATAGCAACCCACCTTAGCGATGATTCGCCTCGGTCGAGCGATACTCCGATCGAGCCTTTGAAAGTCTAAGTTTGAACTCCTGAAGGGCCAAGTCTGGAAATCCCTTGCCTTAAATGAGTCTTCTCGCTGAGCAGAGCAGGTCGGGTCATTGTACTTGCTCTATTTCAATCGGCTGTCCGCTTGAACGGAACGGGTCGTTACACGCAGTAAATCTGCAAGACGAGAGTAGCAATCTCCTAGTGATCCACACCAACCCGTCATTCCGTGAGGATAGTGATTCCTAAGAACCAGACAATGACATATCTGGGGGTAGTCTCTCTCGACAAGACAGAACTGAGCTGGGGGTAGAATTCCATCCGAGTCCAAAAATGATACAAAATTACCGGTCTTCCCTGAGGACCGTACGACTCAGGAATCGGAATCCCTAAAGCCAAATAGGACTTTCTCCTTCGATGACGAAGATATCATTGAAATCTTTAACATACTTATGAAGGGAAACAAACTTCGGCTATCCAACATCAGATGCCCTGAAGAGGCTGACAAGGACAATGACCCAAAATATTGCCTCTTTCATCGGTACATTCATCATCCAACCAGAGATTGCTCTATGTTGAAGAGATATATCCATCAATTGATCGAAGCCATTGAGCTCACCCTCAACTTCGAGGATAAGACGGTCATTGCGAACATAGTGTCCCTCTAATTAGGCAACTTTCCAGTAATGGAAGCCCAGGCAACCAGGGAGGTCGTCAACCTCCTGCCAGCTCACAACAGAGTAGCAGGCTTGGTATCACTCACAACCCCAAGAGGTGAGGTCATTGCTCAAAATCTGGCACAGAAAATAGCACCTTCAACGACCATGTCAATGGAAAAGCAATGCAGGACGGACCGCATGATATTTTCCTCAGAAAACATAAATTATAGACTTCGGGTGCTCAGCGGAGCTCAACAAGTCTCCCTGTGCACAAAAGTCAAGTCTCGTATGACTCATCAGCAATGGTGCATGATGGGCAGCGTTCCATTGTACGCATCCGAGCAAGTCTTTAGCGCAAGGATGTATCATACTTCATGCGCACACAATAGTACTTCTCTGCGTAACAAATCCTTATGGGCAACATGCACTGTTCCCCTGAGCGATATAAAAAAACATGCGGTAAGTGGTGGTGCTCGACGTTATAGACAATCGTGCGCACACGACATTGATCCTACGTGCACAACTCAGCCAACTCTCTCGTGTATACGTGGTAGTGTTCCTGTGCACAGAACTTCTTATTCTGCACAAGCTAAGTCATCAACAATATTCAATGCAACAAATGATGAGCTGCCATAATTTTACCATTACAGCCAATAATTACTTCGTCTCATACAGAAGATGGACTATGACCTCCAAAAAGCTGAAGGTCTGAACTTTTGTGAAGGATGACGCATTCCTTTATAATCCGACAGTTATTACAATAGTACTCGCAGATGGCTAGGATATGGAGATGCTAGTACACGCCATTACTCCCACAAGAGGACCAACAAATTCCAGCCTAAATGGGAGGGCCCGTTCATCGTGGAGTCTGTATTCTCCAATGGCGCCTACCGGCTAGCAAAACTCAATGGCGATTTGCTTATGATGCCTATCAACGGCAAGTTCTTAAAAAAGTACTATGTCTGAGCTAGACTTGTACTCTTTTTTATCTCCAATAGGATACCCCAGATGTACATCTTTACACTCTTGGTTCTTTATCCTGAACAAGTGCCTATGTGCAACTTTTTCTTCTTCTTTGCAAATTCATGTAAAAGCCATCATCTGTATCCAAGATTTCTGGATACGCAACTGAGGATGGATCCTTAAAGTCTCCCCAGCGAAGCAATCCTCAGGTCCACTTGTACACTCCCACAGTGACCACTCAAAAACCAATCTTTTTGGACGCTAGCCATGTTCATATTACCTCTGAACTATTATCCCACCAATCTCCTCAGCGGAGCAATCTTCAAGTCTATCTTTATTTTCTGATGGACTAAACTAAGAAAATCACTCCTTAGCATATTTCTCGGACATCGGTTCACGTCCATATTATCTCTGAACTATCGTCCTAACATTTCTTCTCGGTTGAGTTTGCCATGTCCATGTTACCTCTGAGCAAACCTTCCAGATTTTGGCTATCGATTATCATGTCCATATCATCTCTGATATCGGTTGTCATCCCCACTTATCATTCGTACTCACCAAGGTACACTAGTGGTGTTAAGTCCACAAAAACTACCACGACCATATTACCTCTGATAGGGCTTGTTCTAAATCTATTACTTGCACTAACGTGCGCAAAAAGTAATGGGTCCACAAAATCTATCACATTCATATTACCTCTGATAGGGATTATTTTTGAAGTTATTATTTGCACTCAACGTGCGCAATAAATAATAAGTCCACAAAAACTGCCACGTCCATATCACCTCTGTCAGGGCTTGTTCCAAATCTATTACTTGCACTAACATGCGCAAAAAGTAATGGGCCCATAAAACCTATCACGTCTACATTACCTCTGATAGGGATTATTTTTGAATTTATTATTTGTACTCAACGTGCGCAACAAATAATAAGTCCACCAAAAGATCCCCAAGTAGGATTTCCTCAAAGGAAATAAACAGTTTACGTCCATATCATCTCTGAACTATGAGCTGCCCCTACTCTCCATCCAAAGAAAACAGTCACATCCATATTATCTCCGGCTAGTTTCCATTTTCCTTCCACCAAAAATACTGGGATCATGCCTAACCTCCCGGTACGGCTATCGATCGGCTCACGTCTAACATCACCTATGAGCTATCGTTCTCACCTCATCCCTAGTAGGGTTTTCCATGTCCTTCGTACCTCTAAGCAAACCTTCCAGGTTTGGCTATTGATCATCACGTCCATAATTCCTCTGATATTGATGGCCGTATAAACTTATCACCCATACTTAAATTTAAGTGCGCCAATGATGTTAAGTCCACCAAACTTCTCGCGTCCATATCACCTCTGGCAAGGTCTGTTGCGAACTTATTACTTGCACTCTCGTGCGTAATAAGTAATAGGTTCACCAAAGATCCCCCAGCGGGATGTCCTTAAAAAGCTACGGTATTATAATACGTTCATATTGCCTCTAGTACGATACATAACGCTAACACAAATAAATTGTAAAACAAATAAGACAACTTTTATTTTTCTCCCCAAAAAAGAGATTAAAAGTAAAACTATATTTCGGGGGATTATCAAGATCCCAAGCCCCAAGGAAAAATGAAGACACAAGAACCAAAGAGTTTGGTCAGAAGTATTCTATAATGATATGCAACCCAGGCACCTATGCAGCCAAGCCGACTATGCGGCACCATAGTCTATGCAGCATGGTCCCTTATGCGGCACAAGTTACTATGTGGCACAGCCGCACATGCTGCAGAGCCGTCTATGCGGCCACCTATGCTACAATAAGAAGTCGATGCATAGACGGATCCATGTGTCTAACTGTGCACACGTGTCTCTGTGTGTCCCTTTGTCTTCTCTGACAAAAACTTGATGGATGGCTGAACGTCGGCGGGGAGCGATGGAGGGTCCGCCACAGCGGCACGGTCCTTCCGCTTAATTTTCTCTTTCCCTTTTCCCTTAGCAACGGCGGCAGCGGTGGAGAGTAAACTTTGGGAGCCATGGCAGCAAGAGCAGCAGAGAGGAGAAAGGACTTGAGAAATTTCATAGAAAGAATTCTCTCTTTCTCTCTCTCTTCCCCTATATATAGGCCGAGTCTATACGGCTGAAGATGAATCGACGGCAGTTAGAAACTCGATCCGCCTCGATCTATGAAAACGGCGATGACTCTTCGTTGGATGTGATACTTTATCCTCTAACGGCTCAGAATCCTAAGAGATCTCCTTGAAGAGTGAGCCAAATCCTCTCATTAATGATTTGACAGCCTGACAGAATCCACTATACGGAATATTATTTTGTGGCACGTCGCTATTATGCTGCCAAAAGTGCTCGACCATACTTCTTATTCAAAGTATTCCAAACTTGTCATTTTGGAAACTTTGAAGAATCTTGTAGAAGCATAAAAAATCTAAAGGCCGCATAAGAACTCGTGTCGCATTAAACATGATATATGCTGCTAGATAGAAAGTCGCATAATAATCTATATGCGGCCAGAGAAACCAAGGAGCAAGAGGCCGCATAATGAACTCCGACACAGCCTTCAATGTCTGACATAGAGTTCTGACAGCTTCAAAATTTGTGAAAGGGGCGGCCTGCAAAAAGATATAAAGTCACATCTGTATTGATAGCCTCGACAGACGCACCATGCCACGTGTCCTCATATCTGCTGCTTTGGCTATATGCGACCTCGCCAACATGTGCCAGAGTGTCCATTCGAACAAGGCTCAAACGAGAGCACGTATATGGCAATAAGACCCATGCGGCCTCGCCAACGTGTAGCCAAGGTATCCATTCGACCAAGGCCCAAATGAGAGCACGTATACGACTACAAGACCTATGCGGCCTCACTATCATGCGGCCAAGTTGTTATGCGGCCTCCATCTCACAAGATCTTCCTGTTACAACTGCAGAGATCTTCTCACAGTTGGTGCTGACTACATGTCCAGCTGATCAAGTCACACCCACAACGGGTTGATAACAACCTCGAGATCTCTTCAACAACATATCTCAACCAAGACCACGTAAAAATTCGCCCATGGCATGCGGCTACAGTTGCAACCGCATTCTGTTGAAGGAGCCTTATGCGGCCACAAAACAGAGCCATATGCGGCACCTATGGCCCATCAGCATGATGGCTATAAATAGGAGCAACTTGAACATTCTAGGGACTAGACTTTTTTCTTCTTCTTTAGAGAGAAAGCGTACCACCCCCGGCCAACACACACAGAGAGAGAGCATACCGAGACGAGCAAAGAAAGAATATAATCTTCCTCACCCTGCATCGGATCGTCCACGGAGTAAAGGAGATGCCATAGCACTTCTTGTCCATCGTCACACCCCAGATTAAAAAATATTGTACTTAGATTGTCCGTCCAGGACCCCTTTGTACTTTTTTCGTTTGTTAGTTAAATCAAGCTCTTTTTAGAACTTTCGAATTTAATGGCGAACAAGAGTGTCTGAGATCATAGAGGAATTTGAGAGTCTCCCAGGACTCTCTCTCAACAAAGACATGAGTACGGTATACTTCAATCAACATTGTCATCAGAAGGCGGAGCGTGCAGCCATTCTTGGGATTATACATGGTAATTTGCCAGTTAAATACCTGGGAATCCCATTCTCTAGTAATTATGCAAGAAGTTCAGAATGCTAGTCCCTGGTGGAATTTGTTCAACGTATGCTGGATGGTTGGCAGGCACACTGTCTCTCGTTTAGGGGACGTATTGATCTGGTCAGATCAGTTATATCCGCTGTGGTCCTTTTCTGGCTCCAAGTAGTCCTCCTCCCAACTGCGACGATCCGTAGGATTAAGAAACTTTGTGCTAATTTTGTATGGAGGGATGGCGTACATGCTATCTCTTGGTTGACACTATGCCAACCACGAGAGGAAGGTGGGTTGGACTATATATGTTCGTTCGAGACCATGAAGGAGGTGGTGACTATGAGTTTTGTGTGGAATTTTCTGCAGGGACAGTCGTTATGGGCGACAAGGATGAGAAATCGGTACCTCAAAAACTCTAATTTCTTGATATACCATGGGAATAACAATGAGTCAGTGATATTTAAACATATTCTACAAAGCAGGACGGAGTTGAAGAAGTTAATATCTCGACATATCAGTGATGGGGAAGGGACATCCCTGTGGCTAGACCCGTGGGTTGGGCACCGAAGCCTGCGGGATTGGATGGGTAGGGTGGGCACTACTCAGCAATTGCCGCACCTTCGGGTTTCTTTCTACACGGAGGGACCTGGAGACCTGAGGGGCACCACATTTTTGCTCAGGCGCAAGTGGTGATTTTCCATATTCCTATTGATATGACTGGATCCGAAGATGGTTGGGTATGGGATGATAGTGCTACTGGCAGCTTTATCGAGAAAAATGTTTATGAGCGGCTACGGGAAGTCCATGATCAGATGGAGTACGCAGACGTTATTTGGTGCAAAGGCGTTGCCCGAAAGATGCAATATTGTATGTACAAGCTACTGTTAGGGAGATTGCTGACTACAGACCGTCTTGTTAGATTTGACATTCAGACGTCTGACTTTGAGTGTGTCCTTTGTAGGCATTCGAATGAATCCATGGGGCATTTATTCTTCTACTGCCCCATTACCAGGGAGATTTGGCGGCCGCAGGAATTGCGACTCCATGTACATGGGTATGTTGGCCAGGACTTTATGTCAGTCTTGCACATGATCAGGGACTCACGGAATCGAGGTGCGACATGGGATCTAGGAGGCCTGTACTCAACTAGCTTCTGCTGTTTGGCATGTCTGGAGAGAGAGGAATAAACATATTTTTGAGGGGACCAGTACTTTTAATATTGGATTACTTCTCAATATTGAGTCTGATGTAATAAGGATTGGGGGGGGGGGGTTCTCCCATATGAGCCATGTTCATATTGTATTTATTCTTGATTTAGCAATAAAATTACATTTTTCCAATATATATATATATATATATATATCTTTGGAAACAACTCAAAATTGAGTCGTTTAAGCTATTTGTAAATATTCTATTAATTATTTTTAAAATAAATTAACTAATTGTTTAACTATATGATATAATTTAATTATAACTGAATACCTTTAACTTAATTGGTTAAGGTTAGAGGCAATTTTCTTGGTTGCTTGAGTTCAATTTCTTGTGTGTGTGTGTGTGTGCGCGCGCGCTCGTGTGTTTGTGTTTGTGTGATATATATATATATATATATATATATATATATATATATATATATATATATATATATATATATATATATATATATGAGGAGAGATCATGATTCTCGTATTTTTGCATTCTTGAAGCATTTTCATGATCAAAATTATTGAATAATGTTTAAGTCATCTAATCTTAACCATTGATTTAAATGGTTCAAATCAATGGTTAAAATTAGATGACTTAAACAAGATCCAACGTTTATGATCATGAAAATTTTATAAAAAAATTAAAAATACATAAAAATGGAAATCTCGATCCCTCATATATATATATATATATATATATATATATATATATATATATAAGTGTGGGTGGGTGGGTGTGGGGGGGGATCAAAAGTTCCGCCCCCAAAGTCCCGCACCCCTGCACCATCGGGGGGGGGAGATGTGGGACCCGTGAGCGCGTCCGCTCGATCCTGCGGTCGAGGGTGACGGAGTTCCCGCAGGACTCCTGAGGACGAGACTCCGAATCCGAACTCATATATATATATATATATATATATATATAGCCTTGTGGGGGTGGTGGCCTAGGGGTGTGGGTTCGGGGGGGTGTTCAAGTACCGGTGGGATAGAGTTCAAGAATTTGAATTTACCGTAGAAATTGTTCCTTACCTGGACTCGAATACTCTACCTCGTCCCCCGCAGGCGACATTCCTCTTTTCTAAATTTTATATATATATATATATATATATATATATATATATATATATAAACCCTCTCGTTGAGAAAGATAAAAAATTGCTCAAAAGACTTTGAGAAGTGTCACGACGGCGAGTACATTCATGGTATTCTTTTGTTGACCCAATGTCTCAATTGGACTTTCTAGCTATTTGCATGTTTGGACCATTATTATAAGAATAAATTTGATATTTGTGATACTTTAATTATAGAACGCTTGCCTCCTGGTAGCTTTCTTAATCATTCCACTCTCTCTAACAACCAACGTGTATGTAATCCTCTTTCTTAATTATTGCGCTGTCTCTAAACAAGCAAATGCGGTGCATGCAGCATGTGGACCAAGTGTGATCCGCATATTAGAAAATCTCGTATTTTGAGCAATGGAATAAAATTTTCATTAATATAAATAGATATAAATTTCCAAACCTATGACTTTGGACGGGTTTTTTTTTTTTTTTTTTGAAGTCACAACATAAATGGTTTTTGATGGCATATAAGATGTTACTGTCAAAAATTGTCTTAAGTGAACTGTCCTTCCAAAAATAAGAAAAAAACATAAACAGCAAACACTAAACAATCCTAAAAAAAACTATCATATTATATACCAGTCCTCTAACCATGCTTTAGCCCGCCACCATTGACAACCTTTTTCATCGTCGTTCTTCTGCAACCAAACCATGTGAAGTGTGGAATACCGAATACCATTTATCCATACTAACCATGCGTTCCTGTCCGCATGTTATTATTATTTTGAGAAATTGGATGAAAACTCAAACAATAATTATGTGGCGGACTCGGTACTATCCTTAAATAATTTCCCTTCTTCTAATTAACATCGATCCAAAACACATTCTTTTGTTGGTCAAATAAAGACGACTTTGTTGACTGTTGATTGTTGACGCACTTAATTGTATTAATTTATCTGGACATCCGAAACCACTGGCAAGTTGTTCCGGCCCTCTATATTATATTATATATAGTTGTACTCTGCAACATCTCGTTCACATTCTAGCTTCAGTATCAAATCATGTCTACTAACTACGAGAACCTTACAGAGGATCCAGGCCTCGCCGAGTCGCAGCAGCCGACAACCTGCAAGTCCCATCCCCGCCTCCGTCGATACTTATTCTACTTGGGTTGGCTGATCCTGCTGCTCGGCGCCATCGCACTCATCACCACGCTCGTACTGCTGAGCTACAAACTCAAGCATCCGATAATGTCAATCGACTCGCTGAGCATTCCCCCCTCCAAGCTCAACCTCAACAACAACAACAACAATGCCTCTAATTCTCCATCTAACGACAGCAGCTTGATTAATGTTAAGGCCTATTTCTCGATATGGAACCGTGACCAAGCGACGTTCAACTTCGACAGTATCAGAACGCACCTGCTTTATCGTAGTAGTTTGTACGTCGGATCGGCAGACCTACCGGCCGGGCAGGTGTACGCTGGCAGTACATTTCGCGACAGCGTGGAGGTGAACGCAACGGTAGACGGAATCCTGAATCACCCGGACTGGGCCAGGGACCTCAAGGCCGGATCGATTGCGCTGGAACTGTCGGCACAAACGGTTGGTGGGAAGATCCAGGGTTACTACAGGAGTGGTAGGTGGCAAAGCAGCCGATATGTCGATGCAACGGTCAAGTGCAACGTTACCGTCTCGGTGCCCAACTTGGCCGTCCTCGCTCGAGTTTGCGACTGAAATGCTCGCGCGCGCCCGGTGCTTCCCTTATGTTTCATCTCTTGATATATAATTGTGTTTGTTTGTTTGTTCTTTATTTATTTTATATTACAAACAATGTCAACTAATTAAACTGAGTGGAATTATATTGATTTCAACAATATTGCATCGACTTTTGATAACCATATTACTTTAAGACAGACTTTCGAAGGTTGCTTTGAGAAATTTATGCTACCGTCTTAGTGAGAGGATATTTCTTCCTACAATTTTTTTTTTTTTTTTTTGCAAGAACAAAGATTTCATTTAACCAGTTAAAGATACAGGATTGATGTTAGCCATATCTTGAAAAATATGGATCATAGTACACAAAGGAATCTCATCAAATTCCTTAACATAAGTTGGTTGTTCCAGAGACAAAAAATAAGTATTGTTAGGTACTACGGTCTCATGGTTATTTATCGAAGCTTGGTTTGTTTGTTCTGAAACATGTGATTGTGGAACCATAGTTGTCCGTATTTCTTGTATGAATGTTTGCATTGATGTATTCATGCCTTGTACCATTGCTTCTAAGGCGTCAAGCCGCTTCTGTCTTCTTCATTATTATAACCAGCCATATACACTGGCATTGTATGAGAACTAATAGAGGGAGCAGTAGAGCCCACATTTCTACTTCTGATTCCTTGGACACGTCGTCCTAGAAAAAAAGTTGTCATTCTTGCATCATCTTCAGAATCAGAAGAATTGCTACCCCCAACTTCTAAAGTTTCATTTGTTGCCATGGTGTGCAGAGGGATACTACCCCCATCCATGTCATCTTCAGTTCAATGAGATACGCTATCTTCTTGGAACGCGGTATTGATATGATATAGACCACAGGAGAGCTACTACCACCTGGTTCTTTCTATATATATACTTCTGTGATGTACCTGTTCAACCTAGGACCGTGAGACGTTACTTAGCGTCCGAACAAGATTCAATTGCCGACGCCATACGCGGAGTCATGTAACGTCACTTAGAGAGTTAATTCCACGATCCTATTTTTACGTGCTTGCTTACCAAGTATGCTATACCGTAGGACACTTGATACTATTTCATGTGACAGAATCTTTCTTGAGTTATTCATGGTGATTCTGTATAGGCTTACATGATTCGTGATATGAGACTTGCATATTATATGGATATTATTATGACTCGTTGTACTAGCTAGAGGTCATAATCTTGCGTGTTATGTATATGAGACATTGTAGACATAAGACATGAGGTTACATTGGGTGGGGAGAGACACACATGCTACAGGATAATTATATATATATATATATATATATACACTACTGGAGGTGCTTTAGTCTCTGTATCAAAGCTTGGCACATTTATTGGCCCTACGAGATACTACTTGCTGCTATGGGCTCCCCGACACAGAGCCTTTAGTGGTTTCAGCCTGAGTACTAGTGATGCTCTCATTTGTATTTTACTTAGTTGGTTTCATAGCTTGCCCTGAGGATCTGTTTTTATTTACTGCATTTCATTTATTTTGAGTGTACATATACCTTGCTTTGTCCTCTGAGGACCTGGATCCGTATTATGTCCCCAGGTACAATAGAGGAGGATTATCCCGAGGTATACGGGACAGGAGCTGACGCTAGAGCAGTATTGTTACTAGAGGACGAGGTTGTGCCAGAGGATTTATCCTGAGTACTCAGTTACATACTTAGTTTTTATGCTTAGTGTTATTTCATATCTGGACTTGGACTTATGAACATATGTATTGGTATTATTCACTTTTCTTATTTGTGTCGGGTTGTTCCCCGAGACACTACTTATGTGGACTTGATGATGGACTATTTTCTTTTTATATATTATCTTGACTGGTCTATCATATTATATTGTGATTGCTTTCTGTGGATGAGAATAGAATTATACTGCGATAGTTGGGCAGACTTGTATTTATTACAGCTTAAGTGCACTCTAACGGGTCCATTAAATTGGGTTGTCCATTGGAGTTGTACTGCTGGCCAATGCCACGTGGCTAGTCCCTTGGTACTTGGGACTGTGGCGTGACATAATTTTTGTGGTGGCCCATGCAGGTCCTATATATATTGCTTTGGATTCCAATTGCAGAACCAAACAAGCCTGCAAATTAGGATATAATAAATTATAGGATCTTATCCACTTGTTGACCTGTTCTTGACCTCTACATCTACTTCAAAATAATTTCTTGAGTTGCATCATGCCTTGATTCCTCTGTGCGTCTCTCATAGTTTACTTTATGTGCAGAATAATAGATCCACGAGCCAGCGACGAGACTCCTGCGGGTACATCACAAGGTGCTATGTTCACCTACGACGATGGGGTGACGTTACTAAGTGGAGATCCCTCCACTCAACAAAGCAATCAAGCAGATCAGCACGCCTCAAATTTTCGGCCAGACAATATTCCACCACTGTCATAGTTTACTCCACCGATGTCGATTTTTCCACCAGGTCAGCCTATGGACGGACAACAGATGTTCCAAATGTTCTACGCAATGATCTAAGAACAACAGCAGGTTCATCAAGAGGACCAGCAACGCTAGACGAAGAACTTTAGGAACAGCCTAGTGACAGCACTGGAGCATTCGACCCCACCAGCCAGGCAACTATCGACGGGATCTATCTCAGATTTTCGTCATTTTAAGCCAAGTAACTTTTCAGGCAAGGAGGAGCCCATTGAAGTTCATGAGTGGCTCACAAACACTCAACTTCAATTGGAAGCAACTGAGCTTCCTAGAGAGCGTTGGATGATTGCTGTCAAGATGTAGTTGACATGCAATGCACATCATTGGTGGCTATCCGAGGAGGGTTGGCTAGGTTCAGACCGAGTCACTTGGAAGGAGTTCTCTAGACTCTTCTATGAGATGTAAATTCCATCCATTGCCAGAGTGGAACTTAGGGATAAGTTTAACCACCTCACTCAAGGCAACATGACGGTAGAATATTATAATGCAGAGTTCATTCATTTGAGTCACTTCGCCCCTACTCTGATTATGACAGAAAAGGAAAAGGCGGAGAAGTTCTTTGATGGACTTAGCTTTGAGCTACAGAGATTAATCGGCTACGTTGCACCTACTACATTCATGGACATCCTTGTTGCAGCCCGACACATGGAGCACGTCACCAGGAGAGATTCCAGCCAAAAATGATCGTTCACATCAGCACCAGCCAGAGCACCACAGGGAGGAGATGCAAAGAGACTTCACATGCACCAGCCACCCAGAGCAGCTCCGCAGACACTGTCTATATGTCAATATTGTGGCAAGCGGGGTCATTACACGAGCGAGTGCAGACGTAGGTTGGGATAATGCTTGGTTTGTGGATCCAGCCAACATTCAGCCAGGGATTGCCCTGAGCGTCGAGAGGGAGCACCAATGGTAAACCGACAAGCTTTAGCAGCATCGAGACCCGCCCAGCAGCCACCTAGGCCAGTTTATCCAACATTGGGAGCAACACAAACGGGAGTTGGCGGAGTCAGACCCCTAGCTCCAGGAGGGTATCAGTCGAGGCCACCTTTGGCACCACAGGCAGCACTATTCTAGTAGGCTCGGCAGCAAAGAGGACCAAGTCAGGGGGGAGGACAGGCATTTTCCATGGCTATTGAAGAGGAAGCTACTACAGGAGGGGTCATCGTAGGTACTATATTAGTAGCTTCATTACTTGTTGTAGCTTTATTCGATTCTGGAGCATCACATTCATTCATAGGTGCTAGCTTCGTAGCCACACATAGAGTAGCTACTGTACCCCTTCCGAAGAGTATGAGAATTCTTACGGGAGGCAGAATTATCCCAGTTAGTGACATTTGTAGATCTTGTTCGGTAGAAGTCTGTGGGAGGGAGACGCGAGCTCAATTTTTGATCCTTTTTATGCCGAATTACGATGTTGTACTTGGTATGGACTGGATGAGTCAGTACCATGCGACTCTAGATTGCCGGCGTGGACATGTTATATTTAGACCGCCTGGACTTCCGGAGTTTGAGTTTCTTTGGGGAGCCAAAGAGCAAGGTGTTCAGCCTGAGTACCCAAAGGGGAGCCTGAGTACCCAAAAGTTGTATCAGAGTTTGTGGATGTATTTCTCGATGATCTTCTAGGCTTACCACCTGATCGAGAAATAGAATTCATAATAGACTTGACTCCAGGAGCCGAGCATATCACTTCATCAGTGTACCGGCTAGCACCTAAGGAGTTGGTGGAATTGAATAAGTAAGTTGATGATCTTCTGGAGAAGGATTTTATTAGGCCCAGTGTTTCACCATAGGGAGCACCCATATTATTTATGCTAAGAAGGATAGGACGGTACGCCTATGTATTGACTATAGGGCACTGAACGATGTAACCATCAAGAACCGGTATCCCTTGTCGCGCATTGACGATATGTTCGATCAGTTGAGTGGTGCTCGTGTATTCTTAAAGATAAATCTCAGATCTGGTTATCATCATATTAGAGTGCGAAAAGAGGATATACCGAAGACAACCTTCAGGACCAAGTACGAACACTATGAGTTCTTAGTTATGTCGTTTGGTTATCCAACACACCAACTGTATTCATGAGTTTGGTGAATAGAGTCTTCAATCAGTACTTGGACAAGTTCATGGTTGTGTTCATTGATGACATCTTGGTATACTCTCCAAGTGCCACGAAGAGCACGAGGAGCATCTCTGAATCATGCTGGAGACACTGAGACAAGAGATGTTGTACGCCAAACTCAGCAAATGTGAGTTTTGTCTGGATAGGGTGTCTTTCCTTGGACATATCATCTCGGAAGAAGGACTTTCAATTGATCCGGAGAAGGTTAACACAATAAAAACTTGGCCCACTCCTACATCAGTTGTGAAAGTGAGAAGTTTTCTTGGACTTGCTGGATATTATCGAAAATTCTTAGAGAACTTCTCAAGGATTGCAGAGCCTATGACGCGGTTGACGGGTAAGGACCAGGAGTTTGTATGGACGAAAGATTGTCAGAAGGCCTTTGAGGAGTTGAAGAGACGATTAACGACAGCACCGGTCTTGACTCTTCCTTCAGGATCGGGAGGATTCGTAGTTTATAGTGATGCGTCATACAGTGGACTAGGATATGTTTTGATGCAGCATGACAAAGTTATCGCTTATGCATCGAGGCAGCTGAAGGTTCATGAGAAGAACTACCTGACGCACCATCTTGAGCTAGGTGCAGTAATATTTCTATTAAAGATTTGGAGGCACTATCTTTACAGAGAGAGGGTGGAAATTTTTACTGATCACAAGAGTCTGAAGTATGTCTATACTCAGAAAGAGCTCAACATGAGGCTGAGGCATTGGTTAGAGTTGATAGTCGATTTTGATATAGATTTGCAGTACTATCCGGGCAAGACAAACGTCATGGCAGACGCACTCAACAGAAAGTCCACAGCTTATTTCTTGATGACGCAGCCCCAGCTATTAGAGGACCTACAGGAGCTCGGGATAGAGGTTATTTTGCCAGGACAAAGTAGAAAGTTGGCGAATCTTGAGGTTAAGTCAACACTAGTGGAGAGGATTATGGTGGCATTGCCTACAAATGCTAGGTTCCGGAGACTTAAAGAGAAGACAGAAGCCATGAGGATGGGATGTTAAGGTGCGAAAATTTCCTATATGTTCCGAATGGGGAGTTGAGACATGAGTTGATGTCTGAAGCACATAGCTCCTTGTACTCTATTCATCCAGGAGGTACAAAGATGTACCGAGGTTTGAGACAGTACTATTGGTGGCATGGGATGAAGAGAGAGATTGTGTGATTTGTGGCAAAATGTTTGGTCTATCAGCAAATTAATGTCGAGCATCAGAGAACCGCTAGTATATTACAACTGCTTCTCATACCCGAATGGAAGTGGGAACATATCACTAGATATTTCATTACATGATTTCTAAGAAGCCCCAATGAGAAGGATGCAGTTTGGGTTATTGTGGATCGACTTACCAAATTGGCATATTTCTTGTCGTTCAGAGTTGGACAGTCCATAGAGATTCTAGCCGACATGTATATACGACAGATCGTAAGGTTACATGGAATAACAGTTAGTATTGTGTGTGACCGTGACTCAAGATTTATATCCTATTTTTGGCGAAGCATGCAGGAGAGTCTTGGCCCCCGACTCAAGTTCATCACTGCTTACTATCCACAAACAGACGGTCAGTCGGAGCGCATGATTCAGATCCTAGAGGATATGCTGAGGTCGTGTATATTAGAATTCGGAGGGTCTTGGGAAGACCATTTGCACTTGGTGGTGTTCTCTTACAATAACAGCTACCAGGCGAGCATCCAGATGGCTCCCTTTGAGGAGCTATACTGCAGGAAGTGCATGTCACCGATATGTTGGAGTGACGTTGGCGAGCGTCAGATACTCGGTCCAGAATTAGTGATGCAGACAGTTGAGAAGGTGAAGCAAATTCAGAGTCATCTTCGTGCAGCTCAGGACAGACAAAATTATTGGGTTGACACATACCACCGACCTTTAGAGTTCAAGGAAGGCGAACAAGTATTCTTGAGGATCTCACCTACTCGAGGTACTATTCAATTCGGGAGCAGAGGCAAGATGAGCACAAGGTACATTGGGTCATTTGATATTTTGGAGCGTATTGGTGAGGTGGCGTACCACCTTGCATTACCCCCATCTCTAGAGGAAGTACATAATGTATTCCATGTATCACAGCTGAGGAGGTACGTGACTGACCCAACTCACGTAGTCGATCATTCTGAGATTTCAGTGGGACCAAGCTTGAGCTATGAGGAGCAGCCAGTTGGTATACTTGACATTAGTAAGAAGATATTACGGGGTCAGACGATCAGACTGGTTCGGGTAGCTTGAAAATATCACTCCCCAGGCGAATCCACTTGGGAGCGAGAGGATGTCATACGCCAGTGTTATCCTCACTTATTCGAAGATGCAGGTATGACCTAAGAACTATCCATAGATTATCTTATCTTTATAAATTTCTTAGTAGTTTAATTCTTAATTGCGATGACACAATTCTTTTAAGTTGGGTAGATTGTAAACCCCCTGATTTTTAAATTTTTTGATTTTTGATTTTTATTATTGGTATTGTGTAATTATTGAGATTAAGGGGGAATTTTTATTATTTTTAGCTAATTAAAAAATATATAATTCATGGAAAGATATTTATGTATATTTAATTAATTACAAAAATTACACAGAAAATATATTTGGATGTACAACTATTATTAAAGTATTATAGATTTTTCTGAAAATTATTTGAGGTACAAACCTATTTATAAATGGCTATATATATATATATATATATATATATATATATATATATATATATATATATATATATATATATATATATATGGTATTATATAATAATAATAAAACCCGAAACCTAAACCCAAAGCAAAACCCAAAACCAGAAACCCCTCCCAGCTTCTGAAACCTCCGACCCCGTTTGACTACAGTAACCCCCCCCTCCCAACTCCTCCGTTCCTCTCCCGAAACCCCCGCGACCCCTCCGTTCAACTTCCGAAACCCCCTTCACTCTATATATATCACCATCAGATCACCACCACCAACCACCCTTCCCCTACCTCCAGGTGAATACTGCAAACCCCCTCACCCAAAATTAGGGCTACTTGGCTTAGATAGTAAAATTAGGGCTAGTTTGAACCCAATTAGAATTAGAACGCGGCATTTATTTAATTATGCAATAATTTATATCGTGTAGCGCACCTTACCGTTGCTTCGATAATTGGAGCACCTCACTAGCCATTGCCTTTCTACAAACTTTACAACATTATCCTGGACATGCCCGCCTACCCTTCTGACCTGGTGTAACCCATAATCATGTTCTCTGGTGCTATATTTTAGTCGCACAATAAACGTCGCGGACGTTATTTATTAATTATAAATAAATTCCAATTTTGTACCCTTGTACGCCCCAATCGAAATTGGAGACACAATCTTGACCGTTTTGTGCAAACCCAATTTTATTAATATTCTGCACTGTACCCTCTACGCCCTGACAATTGTGTCCCGCCTGATTTAATCCCATGTACTCCTAATTAATTCTAGAACATCGTGCACAATTCGATTTAATTAATTAAATCTAATTTCCGCTTTTGTGCAATTTTCTAATTGTTGGGGGCTTTTATGCAAAAATGCACTGAGGTGTCTCCACCATTGGACAATTCATAAAGAAATCTATTTTTCCCTTCACGTAGATTTTTCCGTAATTTTTAGCATGTGCAACGCGCACATCGCCCCATTATTTTAAACCCATCCTCGCATTTTAAACCATGTAATTTAAAGCCCCAAAGTCCTCATGTGAGCCCAAGGCCCATCCCAATGAGATGTTGACCAAACCCACCTACCTTGGTCAACCCAAATCCAAAGTCTCCATGTATAAAATAGCTTTTTCTTAATTTCTTCTCAAAAATCCCTTAACCCTAAAATAGTACTCAGCCGACCTTCTCCCAAACTTCCTATTCATCAACTCCACCCCGAGCCCTCCTTCTCCGCCGGAGCAGCTCCTCCCCGCCGAGCTGCTGCACCCGCCGGCCCTGACCACCTGAACGACCCATCAGCCGCTGGACCACCTGCACGTCGACCGGAGAACGCCGCTGCATCCGCCGTTCTCAGTCGACCCCAACCGGCCGCTGTTCCCGACTCCTTCCTGGCCAACTCCCCTCCTCCGGCCGACTGCACCGGAGCGTCGCCTCCTTCCCTCTTCATCGTCCCCAGTACTCTTTCTCCTCCTCCCCTACTGTCATAGATCGGAGCCACCACAGTCGGCTGAACCCACCGCTGCACCTCCACACTCTCCGGTTCATCTCCCTCCTTCTCCGTTCACCCCGACAACACGAGACCCCGCTGTACACCCCGGCCACCCCAATCGATGACTCGACCGGATCCTCTCCCCGAGTCTCCCTCCTCTCCCTTCCCTGAATCCGAGCAACCTCTCCTGGACCTCTCCTCCCCTAGCTGGCCGGACCACCCCCTCGCTGACCGGAGGTCAGCAGTCCACCACCACTACCATCATCATCATCACTTCATCATCGTCGCATCGTCATCATCACCATCCTCGTCGTTGTCGTCATCCCATCCTCTCGATTCATCACCATCATCATCATCATCACTTCATCAAACCATCGTCATCGCCATCGTTCACCATCATCGTCCTCGCCATCATTATGATCGTCATCACCTTAACTAACATCGTCATCGTCGTCATTATCATCATCGTATCACCATCAACACCCATCATCATCATAAACATCACCACCATACATTGTAATCACCACCACCATTGCTATTAACACCATTGCCACCTCCACTCCTTCCCATCGTCGTCAACCTCTTTTCGTCGTCGTCCAGCCGATCCCGTGCGCGTACACCGAGGTTCGAACCTGCCCCACCTTCTTATTTCGTATGTGTGCTTGAGTATATGTTATTAGGACATTAGTATTTCTGTACTACAGTAGCAGGTAACAAACCTTGAGTCGGTAAACCCAACTCGCGTTCGTGCACGTACACGTATACGTACGCAGACATTATTCAATCTAGTATAAATATATTTGGTTAGTCATTAGCATATTATTAGTTGGTATACACATATTTATGCACATATTTACTATATGTATTCAAATAGTTATGTAAATAAATTGCTGGTTATATTATTATATAATTGTATGAAAATCTAATTAAGTAAATACTAATTTATAATTATGACTATATATGTTTAGACTGTACGACCCTAGGACACCGTGGACTGTCCCGTAATTACCCATGACCCTATTGACCCTAAGAACAATGTTGGTGTCTGCCTTGTGTACACCGACGTACTGACAAGACCGTGTTAGTTGACTGACTGATCGTGTACAGAACTTAAAGACCCGACACCCGCTTAATTCAACGCATAATTGACCGTGTTAGATGACTAGTATTACCCCTAGTGTACCCCTGAGTCCTGTGTAAATATTATTGTGTGTGCACTAGTGTAATGACTAATAATTTTATTGTATTATATCATATGTACATAGGATATTGGATTTATTCTGCGCGACTTCTGGAGTAGGTTATTGGTACATCGCAGCTATCTTGTCAGGCAAGTATACCTTGCCATTGTACTGTTATTTGTATTCCATATGTTGCATGTATCTTTATTTTCTGTCTTTAGTTCATATATTTTAACTGTTATATAAAATGCGCGTGACGGTGTCGTCGCGATATGTTTTTATCTATGTATTGTATTGACCTTGTTTATGAGACTACCCCATTATCATGCAGCATCATTAGGTTCTTTTGACTGTGACACATTTTTACACGAGTTGTGAGTCTCATATAGATCACGGACGTACGTATTGACTGATCATTGGTACGTGTGGGCCGTGCGTTAGGAATAACTGCTGTTAGAAACTTTGTATGCTAGTAGACTTGGCAGTTACTAGAGGTTTATCGTGTCATGGACATGACATGCTTAGAGCATAGGGTGGGGAGAACAACAAGTACCGTATTTGAGCTCCTTTGCATTTTTTCTGTGCGCCCGGATTCTCCGCTGGAGATACGGGTGGTGATGACCCATATATATATTATGTACATTGGCGGGCCTCCGCCGTTCAAAAGACGACGTGCCTTTGGGCCCTTGGATCTTCAAAAGAGAACCATGCCAAATCCCAGTTTTCAGCCAGATAGCTCACTTGTGGGGAAAGTTGTTCTTAACTGCATTCACTTAGACGGTTAGGCGACCCATTGGATATTTATTTCAGTACTTTATTGGCATGTATTTAAGTATCTTGTTATGTCCCTCTGAGGACCTGGTCCCCTGCCAGGTATATCTGTTCTTGAGTATTTGCAGGAGCACAGATTTGGATGTTTCTATATGCTTCGTGGATGTCTTCTCTTCGAGCCGTGGTTGATAGCTGGTATTCTTATATTGTGTTGTACTCATATTGTATTTGCTCTTATATTCGAGTTGGTAGTGGATTTGTTTCCATCCAACTATCATCCTTAGATACTTCTTATTGAGATCTATTCATAGATGTTGGTTATTTAATTATATTTGATTTTCGTGGATGAGATTTAGATTTTACCCTGTGACTTGTATTACATTTTATACCACTTGTGGATTTGATATTCATATTACAGCGTACGTGTGGATTTGGTTTCCATATATTGGAGTTGCCATATCCATACGGCTGGCATGCTTACGTGTCTTAGTCCTACGTATTTTGGGACTTGGGCGTGACAAATACTGCCGACCGTTGCCGACCGCCGATGAACGCCGTCGCGCGCCGCCACGAGCAGACCCGCCCCAAAATCACGAGCAGCAGAACACACGAGGTACCCTTTTTTCCATCTCTGTTTCTCCCTACACAGTTAACCAAACAATAAACCGTCGAATCCAATGTGAAGACCACATGACCCCCATGAAATCTGTTTAAATAGTTTAGTTTAAATAGTTAACCAAACAAAAAAATAACTTAGTTTTTAGGAACATAAACTGTTCCAGGTACACATATTTTAGTCCAGTTATCTCCAAAATGGCACGCGATACTAAAATTCTACTTAAACAGACTTTTTGTCAGCATAATCTAGTTTTAATCCCTTTAAACACTTTCTCTAAATTAGATTTATTCTGTGATGTATTTAATGCTAAAATCTGTCCAAAACTTGATTTTGTAAATCCAAAATTTCTCGATACGGGGTGCGTTCTGCCAAACGAGGCAACTTCGTCGTGTGGAAATTTTACCGAAAGATATCATCAACGCGAAACTTGTAGAATTTTACGGAACTTGATTTGGATGTGCGTGCACACCGGAATCAACGCATATCCGTCAAAAAATACCGTATCGACCTATTCCGATACTTGTCATAACTTCGTGTGTGCTTATCGTTTCGCAATAAAACTTATGCCATCGGATTCGCAGAATTACGCTGGTCCTGTCACCCAAGTTTGGTTCAATTCTGAGAACGTTGACGAAATACCATTTCGTGGGTCCCACGATTCCACTTGACGGGTGATTTCTTGACCGGCTCACCGGAATCCAATTTTGGATACTCCGTTGAGTTCATGCCATCATTCTGGACTCGTAGACACTAAATTTGACAAATTTGGAGAACTTTATCTCCAACACATTTTTTGGTGCGAAGTGAGCCACATGTGTATCCCGCTTTGACCAAAAACTGTCAATTCTGTCCCTGTGTCCAAATTGAACTTATGGGTAGTCAATCATAGATATTTTATGTGATCTAAAAATATTGGTGATGTTTATTTCAGCATCCGGAGGCGTACTTGGAGATTCTACTTTTACAAGAGCAGTTGACGGAGCTAAGAACCCAGGCAAGTGTACCTTACAAAATTTGCAGTAGATTTTGTTATATTATCTGCTTGTGTTCTTTCTATATATATACTTCTGTGATATACATGTTCAACCTGGGACCGTGAGACGTTGCTTAACGTCCAAAAAAGATTTGGGTGTTGATGCCGTACGCGGAGTCGTGTAACTTCACTTAAAGAGTTGATTCCACGATCATATTTTTACGTGCTTGCTTTACCAAGTTCGCCATACCGTAGGACACTTGACACTATTTCATATGACAGAATCTTTCTTGAGTTATTCATAGTGATTCTGTATAGGCTTACAGGATTCGTGATATGAGACTTGCATATTATATGGATATTATTATGACTCGTTGTACTAGATATAGGTCATGATCTTGCGTGTTATGGATATGAGATATTATGGACATGAGACATGAGGTTATATTGGGTAGGGAGAGACACACATGCTACAGGATGATTATATATATAAATACTACTGGAGGTGCTTTAGTCTCTGTATCAGAGCTTGGCACATTTACTCACTACCAGAATAAGTCAAATTAGCGACGTAAATAAACGTCGCTAAATGATCAATAAACGTCGCTAAATAATTTTAGCGACTTAATTAACGACATTTTACTGAAGTCTCCTTTAAACTAGTCGCTGACAGAAAAAATGTCGCCAAACGTTGCTATGCCGACGTTTTCTAGCGACGTAAATACGTCGCTAGATTAGCGACGTTTAGCGACGCAATGTCGCTAAATTAGTGACGTGTCTATTTATCGCTTTATGTCACAAATTAGTGACGTACGTAGTGACGTTTATAGCGACGTTACTATGACCGGGCAATACTGCCATGTCAGCAAGTTGCGACGGACAACGACTTTGTTTAGCGGTGTTTTTAGCAACTTTGTTTAGCGATATTTTTAGCGACGTAATTACCGACGTATTTAGCGACGTGACTTAACGTCACAAAATGTCGCTAAAAACGTCGCTAAAGATACAGTGAAAAAATAAAAATATGAATACTGAATTATTTTCAAACTATTCTTCCTGTAGTTTATTAATTCATAATTTGTACAAATAGACCCGGAGCAACCCTCCGTTGAATTTACTGGGTTCGTCGACCCCCTTGGGTTGAATACTCAATACCGGTAAATTAACATATATTTAATATGAATAATATAATAAAACTTTAAGAAAACAAAATATTGAAATTAAAAACCGAATCAGGAGAAAATATTATCGTAAAGAATACAGCAAATATCCATACAACTGAGTCTCGTCCTAAAGAATATAAAGAATACAGCAAATTAAAAGCCTCATCCTAAAGAATACAAAAAATAATGTCTAAAACATAAACAATCAATAATAAAATGGTCCTAACTTGAATAACTACGAATCTGCAGGAGGATGACCACTGGCGCGCATAAAGGATAAGAACAGATCATACTTCTTCCGTGAAATCGACACCGATGTCGATGGAGAAAGCAGTGACGTCGGTGGAGTCTGTGTCGATATAGGCGCACTAGGAGGACGTATCCGCTCCAACTCTGTGAGTCGCTGGTTGTATGAATCCATGGTAGATAACAGCCTCGTACTGCTATGAACCATTAAATCCTGCATCATCATCAGCCTCTCGCCCATGGATAGCTGTGATACCTGCAGCTCCGTCACGCTGCACTCTGTCGAGGCTCTAAGATCAGCTGTCAAATTCTGGAGCTCCATGATGCTGCACTCGAGCATATAAAATAATGCGATGAGCGTCGCATCGTCCTCCTGCGGCTGGGACCGGGGCTTCTCCTCTATCCTTCGCAGCAACTCGTCATGGAGAGACGCAATCTGACGGTCAACGGCCTCCTGGACTCGGACCGACGGCTGCGAGGGCTGTGGGGAATGCGCACTTGTCGGGGAGACCCTAGATGACTGCGTCGCAACCATGGCACCATAGGATCTTGTACCATAGTACGTACCCCTCTGGAGACCACCAACGGCGATCACCCACAGCTCGTCTGCCGACGGAGCTGGAGCGGGCTGCGAGGAAGTACCAGCCTCTCCAGCTGTAGGTGCATTAGCAGTCTCTCGCTCACGCAGCCTAAGATACTCGACCTAGAAAAGTTTGGATACTCGATAATTGCCTAAGTTATATTAAAATTAACACAAAGTAAAGTAATACTTGCATAGGTCTGCGAGGCCATCTCATCAATGAGATTTCTGTCCTTTCGATGGGTGGCCAGGAAGACGGTCACCATATTTGCATCCTTACCCCTCTGTAACTGTTAAAAATATATTATTTAGTACTAAAATTAAACATTTTTTTCTACTACCATTTTATTGTACTTACATTAAAATAATATATCTTAAATAAAAAATATACCAAACGACGAAAATATTCCGTCATCAGAATCGAGCCACAATACCACTTTGCAGCATTCCGCCTAGCCGCCTTGGCCTTCTCAGACCTTTTCTTGTACCTCGGATCATCGAATCTAGCCCTCATCGCAGTCCACTGCTCAGGCGTGAACCAACCTTGGATCGGTTTTCCAACACGATCACGAGCCTTCTGGTCATCCAGAGCATCACGGATAAGCTTGGCGGCAACGACAGGAAATATCTGCTCGATCAACTCGGCCCGGTACGGAGCATAGAAATACGTTTGCTACAATAAATAATTTAGTAAGTGAGCATCACGGATAAGTTATATAATATGCATAAATTAGAGGATTTATATAATATATTTTTACCCTGAAGTGCGCAAACCAGAACGCCTTCCTCTCCTCCGGAGCTTCAGAGTAGTTGATCCAAGGGCCACCATAGTTGTTCCTTAGAAAGAGACCCAGGCGTCTCTGAACCGACGATGGACGATATCTACACAGAGATAATTATTTTGATCGAAAAAGTCAATATATGATGAATAAAGAAATACACGATATATATGATGCTAAACCATCTAATTGACTTACTTTGTACCGTCGGCCCAAATCTCTGTCCTCGTCTCCTCCGGAGGTGCGCATGGAGGATCTAGCTGATGCTGGGACAACGTCGGCACGACCTCCTCCATATGCTCATCTGTCTCTATGGTTCCGTCAGCAGGAGGAACGCTGGACGAGGGAGTACTATCAGGCCTGGAACTACTCATCCCAGGAGTTATGCCACGTAACATCGTCGCAGTCGGAGATGTGACTGATCGATATACTGGAGTACTGGACGACGAGGATCCAGAACCAACAGTAGGCAGTACCGGAGGAGCACTCTGTCTACCTCGGGACCTGCCGAACCCTCCGCGTCGTCCTGTCATACCTGATAACAATATATGATGAATAAAGAAATACACAAATATATAGTACATTCTACAGTCAAAATGTTATGCATATCTCACAGCATTCATAGAATTATACATTAAATAACTAGTGGTGTCACAAGTCTAAATGGATAATACATTCTACAATCAAAATATAATACATATATTCGTCAAAATAGTACATTCTATAGTCAAAATATAGTACATTCTACAGGCAAAATATTTTATTTTCAATCATCTTCAGAAAATTTATCTTGTTCGCCTTCCTCGTCCTCCTCTTCCTCTTTCTCCTCCTCGTCTTCATTTTCATCTACTTCGTCTTCATCTTCGTCTTCCTCTTCAGATAATTCGACATTTTCTACATTATTACTCGTGTAATGAGTAACTTCCGTTGAGTCCACATCTACAATATTTGTTACAGGAGGTAGCTCGTCCTCCTGATAAGCTATTTCGTCAATGTCAAAGGTATTTCTAGCTTTAGTCTTGCATACTGCCCACCAATCCGACCTCATTGTCCTCCGTCTAGGATAAGTTGTGAAGTACACGAGTTGAGCCTGACTTGATAGGACAAATGGTTCGTAGCCTTGATATCTACGCTTATAGTTTATATCCACAAGGCCATGCTTTCCAACCTTGATCTTGAATCGGATCAAACCATTCACACTTGAATAGTACGATATTAGCAGGTTCGGTGCCATAATTATATGTCAACTCCACAATCTCTCGTAAGATGCCAAAGAAATTATTGCCTGGATCGACGTCTTTGTAGTTCGAAGATTTGATACACAAACAACTATTTTTTGTGGAATCAATATCCAGAAAGCTGTCTCTAATAGGAGCATTTGTTGACTTAAACCTAAACCCATTCACACAGAAACTTGGCTATATTTTAACGGCAGTAATTGGTCCTTTGGCTAGAGTTCTAATAGATTCAGTCTCGGGTGTTATTAGACGATCGACCTACATACCAAAGTAGCGATAATAAGTTATTTATTTTGCAAGTGCAGAAATAAAAAGTAATTACCAAGCTCCTTACATATGCGCTCAACCAAGAAGAAAAATGGCATCTCATTTCTTATTCTACTTCTTCGTCTGTTATGTAGGGTCTAACCGACCTCAACTCATCATTATATGTGCTGAAAAATAATGAAGCAACTGCTGATTAGTAGCATAATAGTAGCATATACTATTATATTGAGATGATGTAAACGTGGACGTATGAATTACTTACCCCTCTAGCTTCTCCACTTCATCATCATCGCAATTGAGTAATATATACAACTGAGTAGCCCTTAACTCGTCGTTATTCAAATATCTTTTCTTCATAGGAAAGATGAATTGACAAATGCTCCATAGAGTCGAAGAATCCAGGAGGAAACACCTTCTTGAGCTTACATAGTGTTATCGCAATGTCCTTCTCTTACTTTTCTAGACGATCGACGAGCAACTTAGTAGAACAAAGATCTCTGAAGAATATGCTGAGCTCTGTCAATGGATCCCAAACGATATGCGGTAAGAATTCCCGAAATACAATCAGAATTAACCTCTCCATGAATATGTGACAATCGTGGCTCATACCCGCCAGTTTTTTCTTTTTGAGGTCGACACATCTTCTCAAGTTCGACACGTACCCGTCTGGAAACTTTAGACCCTGAATCCACCTACAAAGTCTCCCTTTATCCTCTTTCTCCAGTGAGAAAACTGACTTAGGCTGCTTTAACTTTCCATTCCCCTCCTCTATCAAATGTAACGCAGGACGTCTACATATTTCTTCTAAGTTTAACCTGGCCTTCGGATTGTCTTTCATCTTCCCCTTTACCTCCATTACATTATTAATTATGTTATCAAACACATTCTTCTCGATATGCATGACATCAAGGTTATGTCTGATCAGATTGGTGCTCCAATATGGCAGATCCCAGAATATACTCCTCTTTGTCTAGTTATGGGTGCGACCAAATCCGTCACACTTGCACCCCTTAGCAGGCTCTTCGATAGCACTTGGTAAATCTTTTACTTCTTTCCATATCATATATCCGGGCCACCTTGGCGGTGGATTGGCCTTCTCCATAACGTCCACACGAAAAACATTCCTGTTCCTTCGGTACGGATGATCGTTCGGTAGAAATTGTCGATGATAATCGAAGAAGCACGGTTTGCCTCCGTGTTTCAAATAGAAAGCCTTAGTACGGTCCATGCAATATGAAAATGAGAGACGACCATGTGTGCTCTATTTCGATAATATTCTATAGGCCGGAAAGTCTTTTATGGTCCACATAAGTGCTGCCGTCATCTGAAAATTCTGCTTTCTAGAAATATTGTACGTGTTTGCACCTACTTTCCACAGCTGATTCAACTCATCTATCAAAGGCTGTAAATACACATCGATGTTCCTCTTCGGATTGTTCGGACTCGAGATAATAACGGTTAGGAACATATACGGAGTCTTCATGCACATCCAAGGCGGTAGATTGTACGGAGTGACGATCACAGGCCAACATGAATACTGGGAGCCCGAAAGTCCGAATGGAATAAAACCGTTAGAGGAGAGCCCCAATCTGACATTACGCGGATCCGAAGCAAAATCTGGATACTCTCGATCAAAGTGCTTCCATACTTCTCAATCAGATTGATGATCCAACACTCCTTCGATCTGTTTTTACTTGTACCAACTCATATTTTCTACACTCTCCTTAACCATAAACAATCTCTACAACCGCGACGTCAAAGGGAAGTAGTGCATCGATTTGGTAGGCTTCCTTGCACCAACAGACTTTTCTCTACCAGTGGCCTTGTAGCGATCAGCACCACAGAATCTGTACATATTTTTATCCTTGTCGTCTTTGTAGTACAACATGCACCCGTTGCGACATGCATTGATTTTTTTGTATCCCATCCAGAGCAATCTCACCATCCTCTTATATCGATAGAAGTCTTTAGACAACTTTTTACCCTTGGGCAAGATCTCTATAATTAAATCGATCAGTCGATTATAGCATTCTTGCGACATGTTAAAATTGGACTTGATGCTCAACAATCTTGTAACCACCTCCAACGGTGAATGATCCTCACAACCAGGATATAATGGAGTCATTGCATTCTCCAGCAACTCCATAAACTTTGCAGCACCGGCATTCAGTGCCTCCTCAGCTGCATCTTGATTGTCCGGATTGAAACTAGGCCCCGTCACATCAAAAACTATGTTCACCCACCCGTCTTCGTAAGTAGCGTGGTCGTGGATATCCATATATGGCTCCACATAAGGCTCCGACTCTGATGCTAGAGACACAAGTTCTCCGTGCACGGTCCACTGATAGTAATTCGGCGTGAAGCCCTTCGAGTATAAATGATATGTGACTTCCATTTCTGGATGATATTTTAAGTTGCTACATCTCACACACGGACACTTAATTTTGGTACCGTCCATGTACTGAGGGAACACCTTGGGGAACTGCAGGAACTGCTGTACACCCTCAATGAATTCATCCCGCACACCGCACATGTCATCAGGATGATGGTTGTACATCCACGAACGATGACGTAGATAGTAATTCATATCCATTTCTAGATACTTCTGCAAAAATGACAGTATGTGTCCTATAAATTGTTAAATACAGTGTGATTCTCTGGAGGAATGTAAGAACTGCTCTAACTTGATACACAATGCCCTATGTATGTGTGTATTTGCATATGGTTGTTTGAGTGATTAAGTGAGCTCGGGTCACTAGGGAGAGTAGTTCACAGTTTTTAGTGTGCATCATTTGGCAGTGAAGGGGGAGCAGTGTGCCAGCTCTGTGCTAGCAGATAGCTGTACTGCACAGTACAGCAGTGAGGAATCAATGTGTAGCAATATTGTGCAGTACACAGCAGGAAGGATGCATAACACCAAGTAAACTCAGCAAGTAGCAGCAGAGCCAGTGCACTGCAGAGCCTTCAACAGCATGTTTAGCAGTCTGTAGTAGCCAATGCAACAGCACGTGCAGCAAGAAGCATCAGCCCAAGTTGGATACGAGTTCTAGAAGAAGCAAATATTGTATCGTGTCTCGACTTTGAAGAGTCATTCCCGTGTTCGTGTATACGACTCTTCTTGAGTCGACAGGATATTTTGGTCTGATATACGTCATTCTATGTTGGCCGACATCTACAACACTGGTTCTCTAGAGCATAATAATAGATTGTCATATATGTATTTGGAACCATAACCATCACCATCAAGCTTTGTTCAACATAATGTGATCATCCATGGAGCACGACTCAACAATCAAGGAAGCTGCAAACAAGAATAGACCTATCATTCACAACTGCTTGTCGATCATATGTCAACCATGAATTGAGGATATAGTAGTTTTCTCTGGATCTTTCCCCACTAAACCAAATATAGTACACAAATTTTGAAGTGTCCACACATATATTGTGTTGCGTCCGTGTACTATACGATAAGCGGCATGGAGACAATTATTTTAGAGTGTATATGTGCATCTTAGTGTTTTGTGTAGTAACATAGTGCATACATGCTGGAGTGTCCACACACATATCTTGTCGTGTTATGTTGTGTCATGTTAGAGAGAGAGAGAGAGAGAGAGACAGAGAAAGGAGACAGAGAGATCTCACCGAGTGAGGAGGAGGGGAGCTGGAGAGAGGAGAACGTCGAAGGGAGGAGGAGCCGCCGAAGGGAGGAGGACGCCAGAGGAAGGAGGGGAGCTAGAGGAAGGAGGGGACGCCGGAGGGAGGAGGGGACGCCGGACGGAGGGGGTCGCCGAGGTGGGGTGCCGGGAGGGAGGAGGAGACGCCGGAGGGAGGAGGGGAGCCGGACACGACGGAGGGGGGGTTTAAAATTTTGGGAGAGAGATCAAAGAAAATGGGGGGGAAAGGAATTCGTCAACCCTAAATAATAAAATAAGTTAGCGACGTTTAGCGACGCGAGCTAATGACGTCACTAATATAAATATTTAGCGACGTTATAGACGTCGCTAAATACGTCGCTAAATATTTAATATATTAACGTCGCTAAATACGTCGCTAAACGTCGCTAACCATATAACTCAGCGACGTTTAGCGACCTTAAATTAACTTATAGTGACTATTCTTTTAAAAAACTGAATTACCGTCGCTATATGTCGCCAAACAGTGACTTATAGCGACGTTATTCTTTGGAGTCGCTGATATCTTTAATATTAGCGACGATTTAATTTGACGTCGCTAATAACGTCAATAATCCCGCAAATTTTAGTAGTGATTGGCCCTACGAGATACTACTTGCTGCTACGGGCTCTCCGACACAGAGCATTTAGTGGTTTCAGCCTGAGTACTAGTGATGCTCTCAATTATATTTCACTTAGTTGGTTACATAGCTTGCCCTGAGGATCAGTGTTTATTTACTGCATTTTATTTGGCTTGAGTGTTTCTTGTACCTTGCTATGTCCCCTGAGGACCTAGATCCGGATTATGTCCCCAGGTACAACAGAGGAGGATTACCCCGAGGTATACGGGACATGAGCTGATGCTGGAGCAGTATTGGCACCAGAGGACGAGGTTGTGCCAGAGAATTTCTCCTGAGTACTCAATTACATACTTAGTTTTTATCCTTAGTGTTATTTCATATTTGGACTTGGACTTATGGAAATATGTATTGGTGTTATTCTCTTTTCTTATTTGTGTCGTGTTGTTCCCCGAGATACTACTTATGTGGACTTGATGATGGACTATTTTTTTTATCTATTATCTTGACTGGTCTATTATATTATATTGTGATTGCTTTCTTTGGATGAGACTAGAATTATACTGTGATAGATGGGACAGACTTATATTTTTTACAACTTAAGTGCACTCTAACGGGTCCATTAAATTGGGTTGCCTATTAGAGTTGTGCTACTGGCCAATGCCACGTGGCTAGTCCCTTGGTATTTGGGACTGGGGCATGACAACATTAAACCAAACAGGTATCAAAGTGGACGAATGAGAACACTTGATGCATGAGTCAGTTGGCCGCATAACCAAACGGGTCGCATGAACCAACAGACCGCATGAGTTCAAGGCCGCATGAGGTCAAGGTCGCATGAGCAGAGCCAAGTCCACTCTTCAAAAAATATGTGATGTGACAAACAACAAATGCAAGTCAAGTCAGAAAAGTGGCTGATGTGACACGTGATAAAAGTGACAGAAGAAAAGACAAAAGTAGGAAAAGTCGTGCCGAGTTAGTCAGTGGTTATGCGTCCAGAAGATGAGGGACGCATAACTCTTGGCCGCATGGTCGACTAGGCCGCATGCTACTCTGGGCCGCATGCAAACTTAGCCGCCTAAAATAATTTGGGACTTAGAGAAAATTTTATTCGTTCAAGTTTTAAGTATTTGGCTAAGGGACGCATGTGCAGAAATCCATTCCATGCGTCCAACAAGATGGCCGCATAAAATCTCTTGGGCGAGAAGTCCAGGCCGCATGCAATCTGCTGGGCGCATAGAGCTCCTTCGTCCCAATCAATCAAGTTCGGCCACGAAAAAGCTCTGAAACCCAAACCTTGTTTCTTCCACAGAAACCTTAAACGAAGTCCAAATCCAGCAAAGTAAAGTTCTAAACTACTCAAAATCAAGTGCTCATCAACATAGGAAAATAAGTTTTCGAAAATATTAAGTTTTAAGAGATCAAAACCTAAGAACACTCAAGAACACAAATAAAACCCTAAAAGTTAAAACTTAGATCTATACTAATCCATCCACCAAATCAAAAAATACCAAGTTCTAAATGCATGGAAAAATCATATAAGAAACATAATGGAACAAAAATATAAAGGATTTGTCTATTTCTTGCAAGATGTACTTACATATGGAGGGGGAGAAGAAAACCAGAATGGAAGAGGAAAAATGAGAGGAGAGAGAGTGAAGTTGGGTTATATAGAGAGGGTTTGAGGTTTGGACCATGGGTTTAACTCATGATAAAACCAAACCAAATAAATAAACCAAGAGCCAAGGGAACCAAAGAATGGGTCTAGTCACTCTACAACATATATATATATATATATATATATATATATATATATATATATATATATATATATATATATATATATATATATATATATATGGAGGTATGGCTACTTATTCCAAATAATGGAGGTATGGCTAATTATTCCAAATAATTATATATAGACTCGGAGTCGACGCAGCTGCAACCTCTTCTGATCACGAGGGGATCGATCCACCTGGGTTTGTGTGAGCAAGGCTTATTATATTTTTCGTTATTTCTTTTTCTTATTCCAAATAATTAGTCTACTAGTAGTGGATTTGTCTCCACCGGGACTATTTTAGTATCTTTGCTGCATTTTGGCTTTGTCAACTTATTTTCGGTAATTTATTCACGTATGAATTTATTGTTTATTAATTTTGGGAGACACAAATATTACCTATGACTTATATATTGAACTTGAGACCTTTATAGACAGCATAAGTGCATGCTTGAGGGGTTTCCATAAAATGGGTTTACCCTTGAGTGTGTACCAGCTGGCCAAGTCACGTGCTAGTCCCGAGAGATTTGGGACTAGGGCATGCCATTCTTCTCTTTGCGATCGCAGTCGCTACATTAATGAGATATAACGAAACAAAGAGAAAAAAACACAAGTAGAACTCCTTGCTGGGTGATAAAAATTATGGTTGCTCAAAGCAAGATTCGTCCTACCCGACGATCCGCTTGCATAAGATTTGGCTCTATGCGCAATCTCTCTCTCTCTCTCTCTCTCTCTCTCTCTCTCTCTCTCTCTCTTTCTCTCTCTCTCTCTCTCAGAATTTAACTTCAATAACCACACAAATGGGAGGAGGAGAGCCTCTATTTATAGAGGAAGCCAACATAAGCACCCATGCGCATATACACTTGCTCATGCTACTCGTGTATAAAATGAGTGCAATATATGCACACAAGTACCATACGACTGATTAAAGTACCCGTTTGCGTACTTTGTCCGAGCCCGAGTGAGAGTCGCTTGGTCCCTTCGGGACTTAGCTCCTAAGGATTCCCAAAGTGAGTGACAAAACAAAGATTACTCTTTGGAGGTTTAAACCTAAACCCTCTAAAAAAATACCCCACATGGACCACCATACCCCATGTGCATATGTTAATACAAAGTATAGCTATATATTTCTCTCTTTTATATGTTTTTACAACCTTACTATACTTTTACACCCTTACTAATTGGTCTTTTTAAATCGACTATTTTTTTTTGTCGAATTGATCAAAAAATAGACCTCTAATGTCGGTATCGGTCAGTATCAGGTATCGATCGATATCGGATCAGGATATGCCAAACTGTATCGATATCAGCCGTATCGGATCGGTATCGGCCTTTACTGCAAAATATGGTTATCATGTCATATGATTTTGTTTGCTTAACATTAAGCTTTCTAGTGGAAGCTAGATCTTCCCTCAAATAGTAATAGTTAATTCCTCATCAATATCTTTATGCCTCCATTGGCTCTCTTTGTTGGCAAGACAAAAGTCACATCATGGCTATGTGTTTCTCCCCCTTGTTAGCTGATACTTGGTATAATTTCTGATAATACCTCATCGAGACTGGAGTCTTTAGAGTTGATCATATAAGCCTTTTTAGTTAGTATGCCGTAATGTTCATATAAGGGTTTTCGCTGAGAGAGAAGGAGACAACCATCCTTGCGGGCAACCTCGATGTCCAGAAAGTACGGTAAGGGACCAAGGTCCTTCGTGTGGAAGTGGCTGGAAAGGAGGGCCAAGGTCTTTCCACTAACGAATTCCTACTGAGCGTATGCATGCGCACATGTTCTTTTAACGCGCGTGAGTGCACTTGTTCTTATTTTGCACGCACGTCACACGTGCCTGCCCGCAGCAAAGAACACGCATGCTCGTGAAGATCGGACCATAAATATATGCCGTGGGGGCTAACAGGGGAGGCCCTCCCTCTGAGCCTTTTCAAAGATGAAAAAGGTGTTGTCGATACCCTCTTCCACATGGATGCAACAACCCCTATCACTTTGGTACCTACCATTTCTTTTTTGGGCTCAATATCAGCAATGTAGTTCATCCAACGATAAACCTATTTTGAATTATAGAGCCACTGATCGTGGAGGCAATCTACCTTGGTGTCTGAGAAAACTAAAAGAGTTCGTCGACTCTTTTTATTTTTGTAGTGTGGTCAGGGACCGTGGAGGATGGTGCGGAGTCCTTGGTGTTCACTTGTGTTTCGCTCGGAGATTCACCCTCGCTCCACTTAGAAGCTCGGACCTTCGTTTAAAACTCCCAATGGGATGGCAGCGGTCCCTGCAAATGAAGTTCTGTCCATCTGTCAGAGAAAAAATAATGAATTGATCTTCTCTTTCCGATCTGATCCTAACAGGCGAATCTCAAACCCGAACGCCTCTTTCATCTCCAACTCGAGCTCGAAACCCCGTGAGGGTGAGATAACTCCAAAAACTTATCCTCAGTTCAGATTGTAGGCTGCAACTCGCCTGCATGAAGCCATAATAACCCGTCGGTTGTATATTACTGATCACCATCCATATGGACCCACTAATCTATTCAATCATGGTATGCTTCCTTACTTAGGCTAACTCTTTCATGAACGATTGGGAAAGGCGAGCAAGCGACCGGAGGGAGCTTTCAACACTACTATGGATCCTTACGAATACAAATCACTCAATAATCTTAGAATATGATAAATCTACCTAGATTGGCTTACTAATAGGATGTTCCGATACGGTACAAAATTGGGCTTTAGACAAGGATCCGTGTTCCCCAGCAAGAAGTCGACGTGACAAGCCCATCTAACCGCTCCATTTTATTTTCTTCTTCTTCTTCTTCTTCCGAGCCATTAATTAATTTGTATGACCATCGAAAAACATTTTTACTATTTTTTTCCATTTTAATGGATTTCTCGGTGGATGAACGGGTGGAAAATGTCCATCATCCATCCTTCTTATCCATTTTATAACAGTAAAATGAAGGTTCTGAAAGAAAAGAAGGATCCGATCCCAAGTGACATTAATTGGGGGGTATAAGCGTTGTTATTTCAGGAGTTGGATAGACTCGAGGAAAGCAAAAGACTAGACCGAGCTTTGCTTTCACTATTCTTTAAACTTTGCAAGGTCTTTCCACTGACGAATTATTGACGTAAAACAAATAATGGATTTGTTTCTGACTTTTGTTGAATCTTTTTCATGGCTCGACAGATAATTTGATAAGCCAATGATTTTTTTTTTCGTGTTAAGAATACGGTTAACCAACATGTTAACTCGCTTTGAAGAGGGCTAACACGGTGAATGGAGCTATTGCCGCGAGATACGGAGCAAGAGAAAAGCGAGAGGGTAAGGAAAGATCTGCGCAGGCTTGGGATGCTTGCTCAAGAACCGAGAGCTGTCCATGCCAGGTCTCGAGTCAGCCTGCACTTTTTCGAAGAATCCTGCACTCATGGGCATATGGCCTGGCAGGCCTTTCCTTTCCTCCAGAGCTTCATGGGATTTACCCCGTTCCCTGGCGTGACAAAAAAATAATTTTTTTGCAACATAGTCTTTTATATTTATATCTGAATCTATAAGTTTCTATCTGAGCATATTTGTTTTCGAGTTTCAGGATCCTGGGAGATGGCGGGGAAGAGGTCTAAAGGCGAAGAGACCAAGGATCCTCAATGTAAATGATGGATTGGATCTTAAAGTAGTTGCGGATCCGCGGGATGGATGCGGAGAAAGTGGTGCATAAATAGGTGATAGGAACTGGGCAGCCTCGCCTGGAAAGTGGGTAAGGTCTCGCTTTCTTGCTACTCAAGTGTACGGCAGATGCCGTGCTTAGGCCCCTTCTTCCCTTCCCTAATCAAATAAAGAGTCCACCGCCTACCTGCCATACACTGTAATATGGCGTGCATGCACTGTTAAGCCCTTGAATTTGAGGTGATTCACTACCGAAGCGAAGAAAAGGCTTTTTCGAGACCCCGTTATTAGTTATATCCATATATGTTCGGATCTCCAGTTCATACTATATTAGATCTAGTTGTATTCGATTGGAATTGAGAGAATAACCAAAATAAATTTTACTTTTCTTAATGCCGAAGTAACTTTCATTAACTAGTACTATTCTGATATGAACCGTTAGAAGTAATTGGTTAGATACATTGACTTTCTAACAATTTTCTTTAGGCTTTTTAAACGATTTTCAGTAGCCGGTGTCGGCTAGCAAGTTGTGGTAACACTGCAAGGCTTGATTACCTCTGACCTGCTCACCCAGGAGGGAATGGTTTTCCCCCCAGGACCCCTATTCCCTTTTTAACCGCTCACTCAGAGATCACTGAGTTGGTTCATTTTCGTATGATGATTGCTCGCTTTACCTCCCTATCGGTCATCTCACTGTCATTCGCCTACCTTCACGTGGTAATCCTCCTTTCCTTGAAGTATTTGTTCTTCCTTTCATTTGTCCCATCCTTGCCCTGTATCCTTCCTTTTTTGTAGGGTCCACCCCGAAACCAAGGGGGTACTAACTAACTGATGAGTCCTCTCCGAACCGCAGGAGATAGTTGCCCATCATACGGCTCACCAACTTCACTTGCCTATAAGGGGGACTAGCTCCGGGCAGGAGTTTCGCAACTACTACCATGGTTATTTCTAATGGGGATCCCCCATTCCGAAAGGTAACGGAGCTGGCCGTTAGGTCCAAAGTTGTATGCCACTGCTGTGGTGTCGGTTTACCGATCAAAGATCCATGGATCACAAACGCTCTCTCTCCCCATGGCCTTTCGCCTCTGAAAGCAAGCATCCTTCCTTCTCACGCAATACGTTCCATTAGTACGAATTGCGAACATACCATGCACGATCGAACGTAGAGCCTTCACTGGAATACCCCGCTTTTCTTCGCTCGATCAGAATCGGGGAGTGCTTATTTGTTTGTTTTGTGTAGTCTCGTCGTTGGAAAAAGGCTAGCGGGAGGGAGTCAATTAGAGAAAGAGTAGAGAATGATATTGGGACTGACACTCCGACCATGTCAACTATTGGGCAGGAAGCAGAAAAAGGAGGGACTTCAAATATATAATATATAAATAAAAACTTATTTTGGTCAGATCTGAAATAAATAAAAAATATAATTTTAGAGAAAAGAAGAACCTTTGTACTCTTTTCTTCAAAGGAATCTATCCCTTTTTGATGCGCCGCTTTACCCTGGAAGGAAAATGATCTTTGCTCTTCTGGGCGCTGGGCGCTCCCATGGTTCACGAGAAGGAAAAATGACTCTTCTTTTGTTGCATCTGGCATGAGATAAAAAATAGAGAGCTTCGTCTATCGATGAACAACGGGAGAGTGGACGAATTCCTTATCAAGCTAGAAGCGAACTGAAGGTATACCTATTATTCACGTAAATAAAGTAGCTCCACCGGGGGAAATTCCTCACATACAGGAATGGTAAAGCTCGGGGGGAAATCTTTCATATTTTCATCGAATTTTGGAGTACATGTAAGTAAATCCTTCTAACGGGTGCTATTCCGATGCCCGTCTAGTTACTGGGTGAAACCTTCAGCTACCAGATGGGCCAACTAGAGATCAATGGAGCCGTCAGACCTGAACTTCACTGTAAATACCTCTTTCCGGATTCGCTTCGATTTATAGCCTTGCTTTCTATTTTTCATTGCCATTGTAGCACGTGTGTGGCCCAGCCCATAAGGGCCATGTGGACTTAACGTCATCCCCACCTTCCTCCCGTATCTCACTGGCAGTCCCTCGTGAGTGCATCATGCACCTTTTTCTTTGTTTCGGAGCTAAAGAATTCGTCAACCCTCGATGATTGCCATAGCTGACAGGCGGGCTAGCTGACCAGAGATGAGTGACCCTAAGGGCCTTTCTGTGATAGGGGAAAGCAAGACAAGGTTTTAGAATATACCTGTTCACAAGCCAGGTGACTACCGGAGTCATGAAGCAGGTCAGATGGGCTTAGTAGGGCTTAAACCTTAGAAATAAATCCTTATATTTTTGATAAAAGCTTCTTCATGTTACTCTTTATAAAAGACCCCCACTCCTAAACACGAAATAATTAGACGAGTGAGGCTAGAAGCCCCAGTTACTAATCCCAACTTGACGATTCAGACATGTTCCCTACTCTACTTCTGCAAAAGATCCTGCAAAAAACCACTCCTTGCCTCTTTTGTCGTGCGTGAGTTATGCCTGCTTTTCCCTCACAAACAAAATTCTAATATATTTCAGTCGCATCGGGTCTGCCGCTCAGTTGAGAGCTATGAAACAAGTCTGCGGTAGTTTAAAGCTGGAATTGGCACAATATCGCGAAGTGGCCGCCTTCGCTCAATTTGGGTCAGACCTTGATGCTGCGACTCAAAAATTACTCAATAGAGGTGCAAGGCTGACAGAAGTGTCGCTTGTTCTATTTGTTTATAATAACACTAAGCCTCTATGAATTAGTTCCAAGAAAGCGGCCGTTCACGTCAGGAATATAGGTTGTTGATGTAGTTGCAATCGGGAGCGCACCTGTTCTTATTTCGCATGCGCATCACACGCACGGTAAGCACCCCCAGTGCTTCTCTCATTCCACTTATTAAACTCAACTCTATAAATACACTTCAATTATAAGTGTTAGTTATTCTCCCATCTCAATCGACGAAGCCTAATATCTGGGACCATTAGCCACTTTGGTAGTTTCTCCCTATGCGACCGGGAGAAACTCCTTCGCTACACTCATATCCCCCACCCATCCCTCTCACTCGACGAGGCCTTGATGATGTCTGTATCTTGCATTTTTGCTTTTAGTCTTTGTATTCTGGATTTGGATCATGTATGACTGATTTAGATGTAGTGATTGATGGTAACTCTGAGTTAATGGCCGATAGGCAGAATCAACAGTTAAGGCATAAAGGCTTTCTCCGTCCCGTACCACCTTGTCTTAGCTGAACTTGCAAATGAAATCTTCCAGGGAAGCAGGTTCCCATAGTTTGTTAGAGATACGTTGTTCTGATGATATTCTCATAACTCAAGTTGTGAGGCCAGGTGAATAGGCACCACATATAGATTCTCATGAAATATTTCAAAACGGAAGTGCTCTCTCCATACAAATGCTAAGTGTTGAAGAAAGACAGAACTTTGTACTCTCCATGGGTTGGAGTATTTCAGGAGAAACTATAACGAATCCGAATATTTGAAATTATGAAGACGTGGCAAGGACACATAGTCGGTCTTCAGATTTCTTAGATGCACTCTAATTAAAGACAAAAAATTGGCAATGATGAATAGGGGAACGATTCATTTGAGCCAAGTTTAATTGAAATGATTTCAGAAGTTTAAATGCTATAGTTGATTGCTTTTGAAATGGATAGTGGTAACCAACTTTAAGTAAAAAAAATTAGCCGATGATGAGATTGGTGCGACCTTTGAGTCTAAAGACAAATAATTGACAATGATGAATATAGGACGATTCCTAAGGACCGAGTTGAATTGAAATGGTACCGGTAGTTATAACGTTGAACGAAGTTGATGGCCTCGTCATTTCTTGAAATAGTCAGAGGTAATTAACTTTAAGCTATTATTTAGACGATGAGGAGATTGGTGCGACCTTTGAGTCTTAAAGGAAAATTTTGGCAAAAATGAATAGGGTGGTGACTCCTTTGAGCCAAGACACTCGTTAGAGAATATAAATATAGATTATATGGCTCATCATGATTTCAGAATTTGCTTATCACTCATGAATGACCAATACACCGCTATTCCTTACTATCGCTCCTTTGAAAAATATATGGAGAGAAATATCAACCACTCAAATCTCAAGGAAAATAATTTTACTATTTCTCTTTAAAAAAATTTGTGTGATGTTATCTTTCATTATGTAACATCTGACATGATAACTAACATGACAGTTTTTAACCCAAAAAATTAATTATCAAATATTTTTAATTTTAATTTTAATTTTAGTTTTAAAATTTGCTATATATCTGTCAAGTCAGCTATCATAATGAAACATGACATCATCCAAAAAATTTGGATGAAAAATAGTATTTTTTTCAAGAAAAATCTCAACTACATCTCAAGAAACAAATATTGACTGTTAGGTAAATTGTCATTTAGATTTACAATTAAAAATCAACATATTTCTATTAAAAGTTAGATTAATAAGTATGCTCGGGACTATTATTATTATTATTTTGAGAAATTGGATGAAAACTCAATTATGTAGCGGACTCGGTCCTTAAATTTTTTTTTTTCCCTACCTTCTAATTAACATCCAAAACTCATTCGTTTGTTGGTCAAATAAAGGGCACGTTGGTTGATCATTGTTGATTGTTGACGCGCTTAATTGTATTTTTGAGCTAAATTTTAACCGGACATCCGAAATCACTTGCAAGTTCTATCCCCCTATATATCCCCCGTACTCTACAACGTCTTGTTCACATCAAGCTTCTAATTAAGGTTCTAGCTTCAGTATCAAATCATGTCTACTAACCACGAGAACATTACAGAGGAGCCAGGCCTCGCCGAGTCGCAGCAGCCGACAACCTGCAAGTCCCATCCCCGCCTCCGTCGATACTTATTCAACTTGGGTTGGCTGATCCTGCTGCTCGGCGCCATCGCACTCATCACCACGCTCGTACTGCTGAGCTACAAACTCAAGCATCCGATAATGTCAATCGACTCGCTGAGCATTCCCCCCTCCAAGCTCAACCTCAACAACAACTACAACAACAATGCTTCTAATTCTCCATCCAACGACAGCAGCTTGATTAATGTTAAGGCCTATTTCTCGATATGGAACCGTGACCAAGCGACGTTCAACTTCGACAGTATCAGGACGCACCTGCTGTATCGTAGTAGTTTGTACGTCGGATCGGCAGACCTACCGGCCGGGCGGGTGTACGCTGGCAGTACATTTCGCGACAGCGTGGAGGTGAACGCAACGGTAGACGGAATCCTGAATCACCCGGACTGGGCCAGGGACCTCAAGGCCGGATCGATTGCGCTGGAACTGTCGGCACAAACGGTTGGTGGGAAGATCCAGGGTTACTACAGGAGTGGTAGGTGGCAAAGCAGCCGACATGTCGATGCAACGGTCAAGTGCAACGTTACGGTCTCGGTGCCCAACTTGGCCGTCCTCGCTCGAGTTTGCGACTGAAATGCGCGCGCGCCCGGTGCTTCCCTTATGTTTCTTCTCTTAGTTTGGGGACCCTTATGGTTCTTGGTTCCTTGATTGATATATAGTTTTGTTTGTTTGTTTGTTCTTTATTTATTTTATTTTACAAACAATGTCAAATAGTTTGTGAAGAAGTGATAGAGATAATATTCTAGGTAATTCATTCATCATGATATTACATATATATACATCCACATATCAACTTTGGGCCTAAGTCACATGGTCAATCACCATAAATACAATTTAATCCCAATACCCCAATCACCATATATAGACATCCAATCATCATATATGGCTAATCACCGTAAATGCAATTTAATAATACAATTTAATTTCAATACTCCCCCTCAAGTTGGAGCATGAAAGTCACAAATATCCAACTTGTGCAAAAAAAACTCAAATTACTGTTTGTCCAAAGCTTTGGTGAAAACATCCGTCAGTTGCTCATCCGTTGGTACATGAGATTGGCGAATAACTCCAGCAAGAACATCATCCCTCAAAAAATGACAATCCATCTCAATGTGTTTTTTGCGCTCATGGAAACTTGGTTTTGAGCAAGATGTAAAGCAGATTGACTATCACAAAACAAATCCATAGCACACGAATGTTCCACTCCCAAACTGTAAAGAAACCCCTTGAGCCACTTAAGCTCACACGTGACCGCCGTCATCGCACGGTACTCCGCTTTGGCCGAAGAACAGGACATCGTCACATGTTTCTTCGTCTTCCAAGGGATAGAAGAATCACCAAAAAAACTAACAAACCAGACAAAGAGCGTCGTGTGATAGGACAACTCGCCCAATCAGTATCACACCACCCCCGGAGCCGCAAATCAAAGTCAGAGCGAAGAAGAATGCCTTGACCGGGACAACACTACAGATATCTAACAACCCTTAAAGCCGTATCCCAATGATCACGCCGGGGATCATGCATAAACTGCGATAAGATGTGAACAATATAAGCCAAATCCGACCGAGTAAACGAAAGATAAATCAGCCGTCCCATAAGCCGTCGATATGCTTTTCCATTAGACAAAAGTGGATTTGTAGAGCGTGCCAGTTGATGATGTTGTTCCATGGAAAAGCTTGCAGGTTTCGCCCCCAACAATCATGTCTCAGAGATAATGTCAAGTGTATATTTTCGTTGACACAAAAATACCTTCCGCACTTCGAGCTACCTCAACACTAAGAATAAACTTCAATGCCCCAAGGTCCTTCATGTGAAAGCATGTACTCAAATAATTCTTAAAGGCAATAAGAGCAGCAGAATTATTGCCAGAGAGAATCAAATCGTCGACATACACAAGAACATTTATCTGAATATCTCCCTTATGAAGAATAAAAAGCGAATAGTTAGAGTACGATTGGCAAAATTTGTACTCCCACAAAGAAGATGCCAACTTCGCAAACCAACAAAGATGCGCCTGTTTAAGCCCATAAAGAAATTTTTGAAACCGACATACCTGACCAGAGTGTTTGGTTTGGAAACCAGGTGGTAGTTTCATATACACTTCTTCGGTAAGGTCTCCATGTATGAAGGCATTATGAACATCCATCTGATGTAGTTTCCAATTCTTTGCTACGGCTACAGCTAGAAAGGCACGAACAGTAACCATTTTTGCAACCGGAGAAAAAGTATCAGTGTAATCAATCCTTTCAACCTGATAATTTTCAAAAACCACCAAACGGACTTTAAACCGCTCAATACTCCCATAAGAGTTATACTTTATCTTGTATACCCACCGGCTCCCCAGAGCACGTTTTCCTGCCTAAAGCATCTCCATGGCACTATCCTTCAATGCCCGTATCTTCTTCTACATAGCTTCTCGTCACCCTGCATCTTTAACTACCTCTTTAAAGAATGTCGGTTCTGTACCTGCAGTTACAGCTTCAAGAAAATTCCTGTGTCCCAGAGAAAATTGGTCGTAATTCAAAAAATGTGCTATAGGATAAGGAGCACCTGAGGAGTGATTGGACGCGGTAAAAATTGGGAGTAGGGACTATGAAACAACTTTCGTATTGTATTTGTAACAAAGTCACGGGACTTCACAAACGAAATCATGGCATGCATGTCACGCCCCAGTTCACCCTCACCATTCGACACCACCACCGCCGCCTCATTCTCTGCTGTCGCAGCCGCCATGATTGCCTCCGCCACGGTGGCCTCTATTGCAGCATCTTCCACGGCGACCTCGGCCTCAACTGCGCTGTCCTCTACGGTGGTCTCAGCCTCTACGACGACCATACCATCCATATGATATAGTGTAAACCCCCTCACCCAAAATTAGGCCTACTTGGCTTAGATAGTGAGACTAGGGCTAGTTTGAACCCAAATAGAAATAGAACACAGTATTTATTTAATTTTGTAATATTTATGTCACATAGTGCAGCTTACCGTTGCTTCGATAATTGGAGCACTACACTAGCCATTACCTACTTACAAATTTCACACTTTTGCCCTAGACATGACCGCCTTCTATTCTGACCTTGGTGTAACTTATAATTATACTCTCTTGTGCTATATTTTAGTCGCACAACATTCATCGCAGATGTTATTATTTAATTCTAAATAAAATACGACTTTGTACCCTTGTGCGTTCCAATCGAAATTAGAGACACAATCTTGATCCGTTTTGTGCAACCCAAATTATGATATAATTCTACTCTGAATACTCTATGTCCATGACACTTGTGTTCCACCTAATTTTATCCCATGTACTTCTAATTAATTCCAGAACACCTTGCACATTAATTTTAATTAAATTAATCCAATTTCCATTTTGTGCAATTTTCTAATTGTTGGACACTTTTATGCAAAAATACATTTAAGGTGTCTACACCATTGGACAATATACTAAGAAACCCAACTTTTCCTTCATATAAATTTTTCCATAATTTTTGAATGTGCAACGCGCAACATCGCCCCCTCATTTAAACCTAACCCTTGCATTTAAATAATACAAATTATAGCCCTCCAAACATCCCTATGTCATTCCAAGGCCCAATCCCAAGAGTTGACCAAGCCCAAATTTTCTTAGGTCAACAAAACCCTAAATTTTAAATGTATAAATACACAACTTTTTCTCTTTATTTTTTTTCACAAACACAAAAACCCAAACTCTATTTTAGCCGACCCCTCCCTTATTCCCTGTTCATCTTCTTCCTCCATCCAACCCCTGGCCGGAGCAGCATCCCGACAACCCGCAGGCCTGCCTCCCTCCATAATACCATGCCTGAACCATCTCTCCTCCGCCGTTCTTCCTTCTTCCCGTCGACCACCCCGAGTTCCACCAGGAATCACCAGCACCACCTCCATCTTTCCTGTACCTCGACCACCACTGCCCTCACCTCCTCCGTCGACCTCCCTCGCCGGATCCTCTACACCACCATCACCACCCCGTCTCCTCCCTGTCCTTGACTCCCTCTCGCTTGAGACCTCCGCCACTCGCCACCACCTGCACGACCACTACTTCCATCTCCGGTGAACTCCCCACTCGACTCCTCTCCCCCGCTCGACTCCTCTCCGGTCTCCCCATCACCCCGACCTCGATGAGCCGCCGCCACCGCTACTGTCACGACCTGCACCGAGCCGCCAATGCCTCTCCTCCCATCACCACTACGAGCCACCATCTCCTCCCCGCTGTCAGTCGCCTGAACGTCCACCTCCTGCACCACCACCACCTCGTCTCCTTCCATTCGACCAGAGCACCCGACCTCCTCGACAACACCTACACCCGCCGGAACCCGACCGTACAGCCACCCTCGACTCGCCTGACCTCAACCCGGCTCTGCCCTGTCCTACTCCATGGCCGGACCTCCCCCTGGCCGGAGCAGCACCCGAGCCTCCTCCTTCTTCCTCCCTGAGCATCACCCTAAACCACCCATAACACCACCACCACCTCTCCCTTCTCAGACCCGAGCCTCCTTCTTTCTCCGCCTGAACCACCTCCTCCTCCTTGGCCGGACCTCCCCCTGGCTGGAGCAGTGACAACCATCATCATCATCATTATCTCCAATCAATGTCAACATCATTATCATCATCACCACCATTACCATATCATTATCATCACCATTAACACCATCCACATCATCACCATCATCCCAATCACCATCCACATCATCACCATCATCCCAATCACCATCATCATCTCATCACCATCTCATCATCACACCATCATTATCCCATCATCTCATCATAACCTACATCACCATCACCTTAACCCTAATTAACATAATTATTACCAATCATTATCATCATAATCATCACCATCATTATTACCCTCGTCATCGTTGTCATCGTGGATCCGTCACCCTCGCGGAAGACAACCTGCAGTAGTCACCCTCGATTCCCGTTCATGTGCATGCTGACCCCGAGGATATTAGATTATTCTACGCGACTTTCGGAGCAGGATATTGGGACTACATAGCTTCTTGCCAGGCAAGTATACCTTGCCAAATTGTTTAAAGTACTTTGCATGCTATTTATATTTCTGTATATTCATTGCATGTGTAGTTTCGTTCAGTTGTTACTATATATTAGATATGTTGACACACAATTGACACCTAGTATCATGAGAGGGCAACCATTAGGCGTATGGGCTTTAACCACTCTGGTAAACCGTAGTATCTAGCACGCACTATGGTAGTGTGTTGCGCTGGTCGCTACCTCCGAGGTATGTCAATTTCTGGTGTCACGCTGATCGCTACCCCCGAGGTATGTCGATTTCTGATATCCTCTGACGTGTGTGTGAGTTGTGAGATTTAGATCGAGTAGCCTACCCTTGTCCATACGTTGAAAAGTTGTCCTCATTTGCATTCATATAGATTGTCTTGTACAGCGTACTTATATATTTTCAAATATTATGCATGTTTACTGTATTCAATTGGCATACTTCTATGTATCTTGTTATGTCCTTCTGAGGACCTGGTCCCTTGACAGGTATAGACGACCATGAGTATCCACAGGAGTACGGACTAGGACCTGACGCATTACTTTCTGCCGAGGAGACCTTACCCACTGAGCATCATTGATTATCTCTAGCGATGGATCTTTTAGCTGACACTTCTATCCCCTTATTTTATATTAGAAATTTTACTCTTCTCTCTCATTTTAGTTTGATATAGTCATTGGTAGTGGATTTGTCTCCACCCGACTATCATTTATGGATTATTCAGACTCTTTATTCTAGTTTAGTTATTTCTTTTCTGTGACTTGTTGTGTGGATGAGATTAGTACTTATATGACTTATGATTATATAAATACCACATATGAGATTTATTAATATTACAGCGTACGTGTGTATTATGGTATCTATATATTGGAGTTGTCATATACATACGGCTGTCATGCTTACGTGTTCCTAGTCCTACGTATTTTGGGACTGGGGCGTGATATGTGTTTGTGGTGGCCCATGCAGGTCGAGAGCGTATTGTCTCCGTTACGTTACTATACCGAGCAAGCCTGCAACTAGAATTAGAGTATAGGATCTCATCCACAATTGACTATGACTCATCTTTCTTCCAATCTGTTCTATCTAAATAATCGCATCATGCTTGATTCCTGTGCTTCCCAAATAGCTCCTTGAGTATAGCCTTATCCTAGAGCATAGAAACCCTTGTTGTTAGAATAATAATTAGGGTAATAATCCTACCAAGAATACAACTAGAGTATTGACACCTCACTAAGTTTAGAATATCTAGTAAGCCCTATCATTCCTTCTTTATAGATTGGTTTACCGTTACCCCTTGATGTATTTATGAAGACTTGAGAGTAGTATAGATACTACTAGAGTTAATTAAAATTTAACCATATTATTTGACCCTAGTGTTGAGGAACCAATAGAAATTCAAGATTGAATATTTGGACAAAACCTAACTTTTATAGTGAGATAGTATTATAGAACTATACATTTAGATTCTTGTCTTGATGTTAGCAGACAGTACCCTAGGAAGCCAAGAGGAATATAATAACATTTCTCTAGATCATATGTCAAACACAGAGATTAGCATACCACCTTTCCCTTAGAAAACCATGATATTATCTAGAGTCTTTCTATTTAAATTCAAATCTTGTTCCTCTAAAAAGTTAGCGCTCGCTATTTGTGCGACGACTGATTATGCTTTCCTTTCTTTTCTTTCAATTCGTGCCACCTAACCCTTCCAGTCTTAATATTAACCATTTTGTTCTATGAGCACTATGACTAAGACTTAAGATGACCATGACCTATATAATGTAATAGAATACCCTAATAAGTACCAATATCTTTCTCGTATACCCTAACAGGAGTTTCTACTTTATCCTTAAGACAGTACAATATTAGTTAAATCTTTTAAGTTGGGTAGTATGCCTCACAATATAGTATCATATAGTCCTCTTGACCCATTGATGAAGTATAATTGAATGACACCAATTATAGACTTGCATAAGAAGATAGTGTTTATTCAGACAATAGAACTTAGAGGCCCATACCCCTATTTGGTCGACTAACAACTTAGACAAGGAGTTAGTATGACAACTGTAGAGACTGTAGAGTTTTATCTTCTTTGTGAACTTGAATTGTTATGTACCTTCTTTCATCATAATCCAGCGTATTTATACTTTCTAAACTACCTTGACTTATGCTGTTATTATAGCCTAGTTTTGCAAGCTTACTCTTTTATCGAGCTTGATCATGATATATGTATTATTGGGTATACACACTAATATATTTCAGATTCAGTGTATTATGGTCTGATCAACCATAGTGCGCTTGGTTCGCCCCTCGCATGACTACTTATGTGGATTGAGATAAAATTGACTTAGCATCTTAGACGAATATACTTGCCCTCTAGACATGTCTGATCATATTGTATCAGTTACATAACTGTACTGATACGAGCATACAAATAAGAAATTACCAAATATGATTTCAATCCACAACTGCCTTGACAATTCCCATTTGAATTCTTTAAATACCTTGATCCCCATACTTCTATCCCATTACCTCCCCCTTGAACTCTTTATCATTGTTTTCCATCTTCCCTTATTTCAGAAAGACGAAACCTCATGCTTGGTATAAGTTTGATACACAGAGAGTACTAGATATACCCCATAGGCTAATCACATAACTTGGTGACTCTCTTTTATAATTGGTTAAGGACATATCATAGGTGATATGTTTGGTGTTAAAATCTTGAGGATTGAATAAACATGATTAAATAATTTAAGGAATATTTTCTTAGATGTATAGCCTTAGGTGATAGATGGGTAAATTCTAAGTTGGGTAGAAACTGCATTGTCAACTTGAGGTGAATTCTTTATATTGTGATCAAGTAAGATTAGATAGAGAGAAACCATGCCTTATTTTAATTTTGAGCACGAAATTATTTTAAGTTGGGTAGATTGTAAACCCCCTCACCCAAAATTAGGCCTACTTGGCTTAGATAGTGAGACTAGGGCTAGTTTGAATCCAAATAGAAATAGAACACAGTATTTATTTAATTTTGCAATATTTATGTCATATAGTGCACCTTACTGTTGCTTCGATAATTGGAGCACTACACTAGCCATTACCTACCTATAAATTTTACACTTTTGCCCTAGACATGACCGTCTTCTATTCTGACCTTAGTGTAACTTATAATTATACTCTCTTGTGCTACATTTTAGTCGCACAATATTCGTCGCAGATGTTATTATTTAATTCTAAATAAAATACGACTTTGTACCCTTGTGCGTTCCAATCAAAATTGGAGACACAATCTTGATCCATTTTGTGCAACCCAAATTATGATATAATTCTACTCTGAATACTCTATGTCCATGACACTTGTGTCCCACCTAATTTTATCCCCATGTACTTCTAATTAATTTCAGAACACCTTGCACATTAATTTTAATTAAATTAATCCAATTTCCATTTTGTGCAATTTTCCAATTATTGGGTGCTTTTATGCAAAAATTCATTTAAGGTGTCCACACAATTGGACAATACACTAAGAAACCCATTTTCCCTTCATATAAATTTTTCCATAATTTTCGGAATGTGCAACGCGCAACATCACCCCCTCATTTAAACCTAGCCCTTGCATTTGAACAATGCAAATTATAGCCCTCCAAACATCCCCATGTGATGCCAAGGCCCAATTCTAAGAGTTGACCAAGCCCAATTTTCCTAGGTCAACAAAACCCTAAATTTTACATGTATAAATACACAACTTTTTCTCTTAATTTTTTTCACAAACACAAAAACACAAACTCTATTTTAGCCGACCCCTCCCCTATTCCCTGTTCATCTTCTTCCTCCATCAAACCCCTCACCGGAGCAGCATCCCGACCACCCGCCGGCCTGCCTTCCTGCACAACACCTTGCCTAAACCATCTCTCCTTTGCCGTTCTTCCTTCTTTCCATCGACCACCCTGAGTCCCCACCTGGAATCACCAGCACCACCTCCATCTTCCCTGCACCTCGACCACCACTGCCCTCACCTCCTCCGTTGACCTACCTCGCCGGATCCTCAATACCACCACCGCCATTAATGCCACCATCACCACCCAGTCTCCTCCCTGTCCTCGACTCCCTCTCGCCTGAGACCTCCGCCACTCGCCACCACCTGCACGACCACTCCTCCCATCTCCGGTGAACTCCCTACTCGACTCCTCTCCCACGCTCGACTCCTCTACGGTCTCCCCATCACCCTAACCTCGACGAGCCGCCTCCATCGCCGCTGTCACGACCTGCACCGAGCCGCCAGTGCCTCTCCTCCCATCACCACCACGATCCACCATCTCCTCCCCGCTGCCAGTCGACTAAACATCCACCTCCTACACCACAACACCAGCACCACCACCACCTCGTCTCCTTCCCTTCGACCAGAGCACCCGACCTCCTCGACAACACCTACACCCGCCTGAACCCGACCGTACAGCCACCCTCGACCCACCTGACCTCAACCCGGCTCTGCCCTGTCCTCCTCCATGGCCGGACCTCCCCCTGGCCGGAGCAGCACCCGAGCCGCCTCTTTCTTCCTTCCTGAGCAGCACCCTGAACCACCCATAACACCACCACCACCTCTCCCTTTTCAGACCCGAGCCTCCTCCTTCCTCCGCCTGAACCACCTCCTCCTCATTGGCCGAACCTCCCCCTGGCCGGAGAAGTGACAACCATCATCATCATCATCATCATCTCCAATCATTGTCAATATCATTATCATCATCACCATCATTACCATATCATTATCATCACCATTAACATCACACCATCATCCCAATCACCATTATCATCTCATCACCATCTCATCATCGCACCATCATCTTCCCATCATCTCATCATAACCTACATCACCATCACCTTAACCCTAATTAACCTAATCATTACCAATCATCATCATCATAATCATCACCATCATCATTACCCTCGTCATCGTCGTCATCGTGGACCCGTCACCCTCGCCGAAGACAACCTGCAGCAGTCACCCTCGATTCCCGTGCATGTGCACGCTGATCCCGAGGATATTGGATTGTTCTACCCGACTTTCGGAGTAGGATATTGGGACTACATAGCTTCTTGCCAGGCAAGTATACATTACCAAATTATTTAAAGTACTTTACATGCTATTTATATTTCTGTATATTCATTGCATGTGTAGTTTCGTTCGGTCATTACTATATATTAGATATGTTGACACACACTTGATACCTAGTATCATGAGAGGGCAACCATTAGGCATATAGGCTTTAACCACTCTGGTAAACCGTAGTATCTAGCACGCACTGAGGTAGTGTATCGTGCTGGTCGCTACCCCCGAGGTATGTCAATTTCTGATGTCCCCTGACGTGTGTGTGAGTTATGAGATTTAGATCGAGTAGCCTACCCTTGCCCATACGTCAAAAAATTATCCTTATTTGCATTCATATAGATTGTCTTGTACAGCGTACTTATATATTTTCAAACATTATGCATGTTTACTATATTCAATTGGCATGCTTCTATGTATCTTGTTATGTCCCTCTGAGGACCTGGTCCCTTGCCAGGTATAGACGACCATGAGTATTCGCAGGAGTATGGACCAGGACCTGACGCATTACTTTCTGCCGAGGAGACCTTACCCACTGAGCATCATTGATTATCTCTAGCGATGGATCTTTTAGCTGACACTTCTATCACCTTATTTTATATTGGAGATTTTACTCTTCTCTCTCATTTTAGTTTGATATAGTCATTGGTAGTGGATTTGTCTCCACCCGACTATCATTTATGGATTATTCAGACTCTTTATTCTAGTTTAGTTATTTCCTTTCTGTGACTTATTGTGTGGATGAGATTAGTACTTATGTGACTTGTGATAATATAGATACCACATGTGAGATTTATTCATATTACAGCGTACGTGTGTATTATGGTATCCATATATTGGAGTTGCCATATACATACGGCTGGCATGCTTACGTGTTCCTAGTCCTACGTATTTTGGGACTGGGGCATGACAAATAGATCAAACCCTAAAGCATCATCGCCCAAGACAAGGGACGACATGTCAGGAGGATCCATATCACTACGATCATCTTCAACAGAATAGGAAAACTCATTCTCATAAAATTTAACATCTAGAGAGACAACAAAAATCACCAGTAGCTAGATCATACAATTTCCAACCCTTCTTGCCATGGGGGTATCCCACAAAAATACACTTTCAACTGCGAGGAGCAAACTTATCCATCTTAGCTTTTTGGTTGTGGGCAAAATAAAGACAACCAAAAACATGCAATTCATCATAAGAAGGAGGAGCACCAAATAATATTTCATAGGGGGTTTTAAAATCAAGAAGGCTCAAAGGAGTTCGATTGATCAAATAACCAACTGCCAAAATACACTTACCCCAAAAAGAAATTGATAAATTTTCCTGAAAACGTAAAGCACGTGCCACATTCAAAATATGTCTATGTTTTCGTTCGACCCTTCCATTCTGCTAAGGTGTACCTATACAAGATGTCTGAAACAAAATACTATTCTGTGCAAAGTAGTGGCATAGGAAATTAAACTCAGTACCATTATCACTTCGCATAATATAAACTTTAGAATTAAATTGCCGCTCAATCATAGAAAAAATGATGAGAACATCTTGGATACTTTAGTCTTATCAATCAACAAAAATACCCAAACAGCGCGAGAAAAATTATCCACAATCATCAAAAAATATCGAGCTCCACACGAAGAAGGCGTAGGATACGGCCCCCAAAGTTCATAATATATCAAATCAAAAATTGCAAGCCCGAGAGTCACTGACAGGAAAGATACCTGGAGTTTACTTTGCCTGATGGCAAACTTCATATGCCTTATTCACTGAACCACTAGAGCTTCTGACAACAGGAAGTGAATTTACTATTTTATCAGAAGGATGCCCAAGTCACTGAGGCCAAATATCCAGAGAAGTCAGCCTAGTCACTGCTAATGCCTGAGTCTTCGGTACAATATGAAAGTAGTAGAGTTTGTTCCGCCGTTCACCGACCCCAATCAGGGACCTAAAACTGGGGTCATGTATCACGCACAAATTTTTAGTGAATTGTACAACATAATTTATATCATCAATAAGATGGGCCACAGAAATTAAATTATAATGTAATTGAGGTACGAATAAAACATTCGTGAGAACTATGCCTAGTGCAAGTGTAAACTCCCTCACCCAAAATAGATATTTTATGTATTTTATATTATTATATTTTATTATAGATGTTGAATTTCTTTAGAGTATCTCTTAGATAATTAGAAAATAAATTTTTTGATATATTTACTTATATAAATATTTATTTAGAATCATTTTTAGGCTATTTTAGATTTTTGGAGATTTTTTAGAATTTTTGGGTAATTAAAATCTAGGAAACGTAAATTTGTAGGACTTCCATGATTTACTATGAGACCATACTTGCATATTATTCCTACCAAATATTTATTTTAGGTTAAAATATTTAATTATATTTTTCTGTAATTTATTTAGAATTTTAAGAAATTTATTTAGATTTTTGAAATTATTTAGGATTTATTTTGATATATATAGTCTAAATATTAGATAGATGCTAATTTAGTGTTGATAGATATTAATAAGATTATATATAAATTATTTATATTATCTTTAATTCTATTTAAGATTATAAATTATTGAGATAAACTCAAACTCTATTTTTAAATTAATTCAAATCCTGAACCTACTAGGAAATCAACTCCATGCATATCATATCCTTATTTAAACTGATCCTAATCATATCCAAATTAGCCAATCCTAGTCTTATTCAATTAAACAATCTTCACCATTATAAATACCTATTAGACTTATGGAATAAACTCATCTTTCATATTTTTCATCCCTAAACTCCTCTCTTTTTGCCCAAAAACAGTCAAAATTCGTCATAAATTCAGCCTCATTTTCTAGTAGTTATGACGAATTAAAAAGACGATATCTCCTAGCTCTGGACTCCAAACGTGCTCCAGTTTTTTTTTGTTAGAACCATATCAAGGTTAGTTTTCTGAATATATAAATTATTTCAGTAATTTCAGAACCTATTTTCCAGAATATTCCGAAAGTGCTAGCTGTCCAAAATCAGATGCATTTTCGTATTTTCGAGATTTCGGGAGATTCCGAACTCGAAATTATGAGCCGTTTAAAGTTCGAAAATCTGACATGATGAAATTACATAAAATTATTTTTCCAGAATTTATTATGCAAGTTTAATCTACTGTAAAATTTATGCAACGTAGACGTAAATAGGAAACCACTGAAAACTGTCATATGTGCGCCCTTGTGGCCATAACTCTTTACGGACTTGTGATTTTATAAAACTGTCGATTCCAGCGTTTATGTAGCATTGAAATAGATAGGATTCCACACACAAATCTAAGATTTGAGTTGGTTGACTTTTGGTCAACGGATTGCCTCGATTTGTGTGTCACGGATCACAAATCCGTAAAGTTGACTTTCTTTGGACCAAAATTAGAGTTTAACAATAAAATTAGATTATAATAAGATTAATCCCGTAGTACCTAGAGATGAGATACAAACCTAAATCAAAATCTATCACACGGCAAACAGGGATGAGACACACATCTATACATATGCTCAGTCTCTGCTACGACTCACAAGGACAAGACGCTAGGAGGTTGACCACAGTTGACTATCGGTACGATACATCAAATCATCTAATCATCTGTACCATATCATCAAACCATCCTCAAAACACAATTAACGATTATTAACCCTTCGTTTCATATCATTGTTACCAAATCACAAAGTACTACTCTAATTTAACCACCTTTAATTTTTAGTCCCCAAATTATCGATTAGGGGTTTTTACACTACACACTAGTCCTCAATCAAACACGTGCTCCTCGGTGTTCATCAACGTTCAAATATATCAAAATCTTATTTCTCCTTAATTTAATTAATTTATTTATTTAGCATTTTTCCCACCATGTAATACATCCAGGACATTTATTTAAAATCAAAACCTAAACCACCATGAAAATCCTTTATCATTTTTATAATTTATTTGCAAACACTAAACCTAAACCTCCATGCAAAACATTTAAAATCATTTTAATTCATGTAAATAACAAACCCTAACCAACATTAACCCTAAAACACATTAAACCTCATCATCAACACAACAATACACCAACAAGACATAAAAACCCTAGTAAAAATAACACAACCTGAATATAAACAAAGAGAGGGGGAGAGAGTCGACCTCGACGTGGCGGCGGCGATCGAGGGTTGGCCGGAGAGGTGATGGTCAGCAGGGTGGAGGTGGTTGTGGGGGTGATGGTGCAATGGTGGTGGTGGAGATCGGGCTATGGTGGTGCAATGGCGAAGCTCGCCGGAGCTCGAGACAGGGTTATGCAGCGGCTCGGTTGGCTGGAGAACAATGAAGACGAGGGTGGTGGTACGGTGACTCGGGTGGAGGAAGCTTGACCGGAGCAGCGACTTGGCTCCGGATGGAGAATGGCCGAGGGAACCTGGAGGTGACCGAGAGGGGGGTGGCCTCGTCGGAGTGTGGGTGCGCTGGTTCGGTGGCTGGAGATAGTGGGTTGGAAGGGTGTAGGTGGCGCCAGATCGGGGATCTCGTCGGAGAAGACGCCAACGAGGGTGGAGGAACTCGGCGGGGTGGTTGTACCTGAGCTGCGGGGTACAGAGGTAGTCAGTAGGCCGGAGAACACTTGGCCGGAGCTAAACTATTCATGAAGAAGAAAGGAAGAAGAAGAAGAAGAAGAAGAAGAAGAAGAAGAAAGAAATAAATATGGATGGGGGTGGCTCAGTTTTTTATGTGGAGGAGAGAGGGGGATGGGGTTTCCTAGGTTTTTGGGGATTAGGACCGGCATGGGGAAGAGGGAGGTGATGTGACATTTTTATAGAGGGTTGTGTGATGAAAGGAGGGTGGTGATGCTTCCATTTCAAATGAGGGGTGGGGATTTTACATGAAGAGATGGGTTTTTTCATGCAAAGGAAGGGGAGGAGATGGGTTTACGGTCAAAGAAGAGGTAGCCTCTCCATTTTTCCTTGGCCAATGAGGGTGTGCCACATGTTGCAATATTTGCAATTTAGCCCCTTAAGTTTGGGTAATTGTACAAACATATGAAATGATGGAAAAATTATGGAGAAATTGGTGTTTGGTGTTTTGTAGGGTGAGGGGATATTGTGTGTTTGGCATGGACTTAATTAAATGGGCATTGGGATTAAATGGAGATTAAAATGGGATTAGTCAAAGTTGGTATCCCGGATTTAATTAGAATAAAAGTGTCCCGTACTTTTTAATTAAATGGGGGCACTTGGGGTTTAAATTTGGAAATGACACAAAGGTCAAAAATGGTGTGGGCTTGGAGTCAGTCTTGGACCCTTTAGTTGGTCCGGCTCAACGGGTTAAGTTGGTATCTCAAAATTGAAGGTAATGATACAGGTGTCCGACACGAAATTTAAATATGGGATTTTGGATACGGGAAGTTGTGCAATTAGTTTAGGGCACAACGGATTTGATTTTTGAGTGACAGAAAAATCCAGTACCTAAATTAGCGGGTCAAGTCAGAAGTACAACAGTCTGATGGAATTTATGGGCTGATGTTGGGCTTCGAATAATTCAACAATGGTAGGGCGCGCCAAGGGTTTAATTAGTAAATAACAGACATATGCAACCCTACTCTAAACCTCAAACATCTGCGGCTAAACCAAAATTTTTCAACCCATGCCTGACTATCTATAGAATTAATTGAGGGGGTTTACAAAATCCAAGCTTCAATGCTCCTTGCTTGATGAAATTGAGAGGGAATAAGAGAAAATGAGGGTGAATTGGTGGAGGAATGAGATAAATTGGAGATCTAGAAAATTGGAGATCTGTATTGAATGGAGAAAATGAGAAGAGTAGAGAGAAAGCCCTCCTTAAGTGGACGGTCCCCTCTACTCCCTCTCCAAGAAACAACAATTGTCCAAGTTGCCACTCATTAATTAATTATAAAATATAATTAAGAAGGGCTAAATTTGGAAGTCTCTAACTAATACAAATTAGTCTTAATCCTTCTAATTAACTAAGGAATGAGTCTAACTTGGGCCTAGTCCTTGTTGGGCTCAATTATTATCATCACAAGTCTAATTGGGCTCACTAATATCAAGTCTAACTAATAGGCTAGCCCACTAACTAATAAATAATTAGCACAAGCACAATATTAATTAATAGCACACTAATAATTATTGATCACTAAAAATAAATAAAATATGCAAAATAACTAAAATACCCTCATCTAAAAATGTGAGGATGAAAAGTCTACCCTCCTTAGAAAAATTTTGTCCTCGAAATTTAAGGAAAAAACTAACCACAACAAGCAGAAAAGAATTATACCTCACGGCTCAAAAAGATAAGGGTATCGCTTGTGCATCTCGGCTTCCCTATCCCAGGTAGACTCTGCCAGAGAGTGATGCCTCCATGCGATGCATACCATTGGAATCTTCTGGTTTTGCAGCACCTTTTCCCTGTGATCAAGAATCTCTACTGGCTATTCTGGATAACTGAGAGTTGGACCCACCTGGATCTCCGAGTGATCCAATACATTGCTAGAATCTGCCATGTACCATCTCAGCTGTGACACGTGGAACACGTTGTGCACTCCCTTTAGTACAGGCAAAAAGTCTAGCCTATAGGCCACTGCACCGACCCTCTCAAGAACACCGAAGGGTTCGATGTACCGTGGACTAAGCTTTTCTCCTCCACCAATGCGAATCATGTCCCGTGTCGAAGAAATCCTCAAGAATATCATATTGCCAACCTAACACAAAATACAGCCTTAGCACTCCAATCAAAACAAAGTAATCACAAGCAATACAAACAAAAACCTATACCTCAAACTCCAATGGTCTTTGGTGGCTATCAGCCCAATACTGCTATTTTTTTAGCCCCACCCGAAGTCTATCCCTGATAAGCTTTACCTTGCAGCTGTATCCATGGCCATCTCCGGTCCCAATAAGGCTCTCTCACCAACATCATCTTATGATAATGGAGTACCGCATCTTCGTCCATACATCACCTCAAATGGTGATATCTCGATACTGGCATGGTAGCTATTATTATAAACAAACTCTACCAGATGAAGGTGATTCTTCCAAGAGCCTCCAAAGTCCAATACACAAGTGCGTAGCATATCCTTGATAGTCGGGATAGTCCTCTCCGACTGCTCATCTGTCTGAGGGTAATATGCGATACTGAACTTGAGCTGGGTGCCCAAGCTACCCTGTAAACTCCTCCAGAAGTGGGATATGAAGCGACTATCCCGATCCGAGATAATGCACACAGGAACTCCATGCAATCTGACTATCTGTCGCACATACATCTCTACTAGCCTCTATGTAGACGTACCCACTTTAAATGGCAAGAAGTGGGTTGATTTGGTCAACCTGTCTACGATAACTCTAATCGTGTCTCTACCTCCTGGAGAACATGGGAGCCCTGATAAAAAAATCCATCTTCACGTGATCCCACTTTCACTCTGGAATGGGTAAAGGCTGAAGCAAACCACCCGGTCTCTCTCTCTGCCTTTACCTGATGGCATACCAGACATCTGGACATACAGCTCGCCACCTCCCGCTTCATACCATACCAGCAAACGTGATCTCTTATGTCTCTATACATTTTGTTGGCACCTGGATGCATAGAGTACTGAGATTGATGCGCCTCCTGAAGAACCTCCTCACAAAATGCTCTACTCGGCACACACAATCCGGTACCGTGCTGCAATGATCCATCCTCTACAATAGTGAAGTCCTCTGCCAATCCCATCCGAACCTGGCTCTGATGCTCCTCAGAGACTCATCCTCGAATTATGCAGCTCTAATCTGGTCCATCAACTTCGACTGTACCTGAAGTCCCCACATCTGTATCGCAACTCCAGGAACTAACACCTTTATACCCAAGCTATCAAGATCGGCCAATACATTTATGTCCCTTGTCAAATATATAGCCAAAGGATACCTACTCACGACATTCGTGACTACATTGGCCTTCCATGGATGGTACTACAAAGAAATATCGAAGTTCTTCATCAATTTCAACCATCGTCGCTGCCTCATTTTGAGCTCTTTCTGTGTAAACACATACTTCAAGCTCTTGTGGTCTATAAAGATCTCCAAACGCTCTCCGTAAAAGTAGTATTTCCACAGCTTTAGAGAAAAGATGACTGCTGCCAACTCTAAGTGATGGCTAGGGTAATTCTTCTTATGCAGACGTAATTGACTGGAAACATAGGCAATCACCTTCCCGTTCTGTTGTAACACACATCCCAAACCTTTACCCGAAGCATCGCTATATATGAAAAATCCTCTTGTCCCTGATGGCAACGTCAATACTGGAGTCGTGGTCAACCTCTTCTTCAGCTCCTCAAATACGGCCTGACACTCCTCTGTCCAGACGAACTCCATATCCTTCTTGGTTAGCCTAGTCATCGGCTCTGCAATCCTGAAAAATCCTGAATAAACCTCCGATAATAGCCTGCCAACCACAGAAAGCTCTTGATCTTTGCCACTAAACTCGGGGTAGACTATGACTCAACTGCTGATATCTTCTTCGGGTCTACTGAGATTCTGTCTCCTGTAATCACATGCCAAAAAAATTCAACCTTATCAAGGAAGAACTCACACTTTGATAACTTGCCATAAAGCTTCTCATTCCTGAGGTTCTCCATAACTATCCTCAGGTCCTCCTCGTTCTCTTTCGGGGTCTTCGAAAAAATTAATATATCATCAATCAATACCACTACAAATTGATCAAGTTATTGGTGAAATACCTTATTCATCAGGTTCATGAATAACGTCGGGACATTGGTCAACCCAAACGGCATCACCAAGAACTCAAACTGCCCATACCGTATCTTGAAAGCTGTCTTCGGAATATCTTCTTTATTCACTTTCACCTGATGGTACCCGGATCTCATGTCTATCTTTGAGAATACCTTCGCTCTACTCAACTGATCAAACAGATCATCAATCCGCGCAATGGATATTTGATCATGATAAAGAGGTTGTTAAGAGCCCTGTAGTCGTTACACATACGTACCGACCCATCCTTCTTCGGTACAAACAATACCGGAGCATCCCACGGTGATGAACTGGACCTGATGAAGCCTTTGTCCTGCAACTCATCCACCTGCTTGTTCAATTCTGCCAGTTCACTGTCGTTAACCCTATAGATGTGCTGTGATATCGGCTCTGCGACTGGCACCAAATCTATAGAGAACTTAATATCTCGGTCTGGCGATAAACCCGGTAATTCCTTCCGAAAGACATCCATAAATTCTGCAATCAAAGGATGTGACGGCTCTTGCTATTCCATCGAAGCTCTACAGAAGACTCTCTCGCTCTGCTCTGCTGCTCCTCTCGTGAACTCAAACTCTGGCTCTCCTGGCGTCTGAAACAAAGCTCCACCTCTACGATAATCGATACTAGCATGGTGCCTACTCAACCAATCCATCCCGAGTACTATGTCGTAGCTCGGAAGTGGCATTACGAGTAGACACGTGCTCAACTCTCAGCCTCCTAGAGAAACTCTCCGATCCTTGCAAACATCACTAACCATGATAATGCTACCCCCGGTCGTGATCATGCAAGTCCTCGCCAACGGTTCAGTCTCAAGATGATGCTTCAAAGCAAAAGATACAGATACGAAACTATGTGAAGCACCATAATCAAATAAAGTATGAGCTGGAAAAGAATCAAGATAGACTGAACCTGAGATGATCTCCGACTGGCTTCTCCTACTCGACCGTCATGGCGAAAGCTCGCCCCTAATGCTGAGCACCTCTTTGTTGGTGGTGGTGCTGAGCGAACCGATGCTGCTGTGGCGGTAACGAATGTCCCCTCTACTGTCCCGCTGATGATCTCGCGGGTGCTCTTTGTTCTTGGCCTTCGCCCTGACCTGCTCGAACTGGAGCTAGAACACAATCTCGCAACTGGTGGCCTACCTCCCCATAATAGAGGCACACCCCAAGCCTCTTCCTGCAGATCTCTTCTGTATGTCCCATCTTCCAACAGTGCACTGCGGGGCATGCTGTGCTGGTAGTATTAAATTGAGGGTAGTATTAGTAACATATCTAGAAAATCCTTGGATATTGTAAAGACCTCCTTGGCAATTACAATTTCCTAGATTTTTATTTAGAAATCAACACGTTTTTATTGAAGGATGTGTAAAAATAAATAATTAAATATAACACCCAACTTACAATAGATTATATTAATAAGTATCCTTGGGATACTTATTCTTATGTACGTGTTTTGCACGTATCTTGGATTGGATTATTTTGATGAGTTGGTTTAACTCTGTTGTTTTTAATTATACAGGTTACGAGTTTAATCCTTCGAATTCTTGGTAATTAATAGCTTAGAAGGCTTAACAAGTAGCATGAACTCTTCGATTTTTATAATATATTAATGCATCTCTTAAATGGTTGTCAATAAAATTTATTGTAGGTATTATTTTTAATTATTAAACATATTGAAGAATATTTTTGAAAAAAAAAATTACGATAAAATCTACTTTCCTCGTTATATAATAGAATAGACTATTATTATTATTATTATTATTATTACAACGACGAGAAATGGGATGAAAACTTAATCAATTATGTAGCGGACTCGGTCCTTTTTTTTCCCTTCCTTCTTTTGTTGGTCAAAAAAATTAAGGGCACGTTGATCGCTGTTGATCGTTGACGCACTTAATTGTATTAATTCGGACATCCGAAACCCCTTGGAAGTTGTTCCGGCCCTCTGCATTATATATACAGTTTACTCTACAACATCTTGTTTATATCTAGCTAGCTTCCAAGGTTCGGGTTCTCGAGTATCAATCATGTCTACTAACTACTACGAGAACATTAGAGAGGAGCCAGCTGGCCTCGGCGAGTCGCAGCAGTCGACAACCGAGTCCCCTCCCCGCCTCCATCTATGCTTGTTCTACTTCGGTTGGCTGATCCTGATGCTCGGCTTCATCGCACTCTGCATCACGCTCGGCCTGCTGAGCTACAAACTCAAGCATCCGATAATGACAATCGACTCCCTAACCATTGCCCCCTCAAAGCTCAACCTCAGCAACAACAATGCTTCTAATTCTCCACTACTCAACGGCGACAACTTGGTTGTTACGGCCTATTTCTCGATACGGAACCGTGACGAAGCGACGTTCAGCTTCGACAGTATCAGGACGTACCTGCTGTATCGTAGTTTGTACATCGGATCAGCAGACCTACCGGCCGGGCAGGTGTACGGTACATTTAGCGGCAGCGTGGCAATTAACGCGACGGCAGACGGAATCCTGAATCACCCGGAGTGGGCCAGGGACCTCAAGGCCGGATCGATCGCGCTGGAGCTGTCTGCACAAACGGTTGGTGGGAAGATCCAGGGTTACTACAGTAGGGGTAGGTGGCAAAGCAGCCGACATGTCGATGCAACGGTCAAGTGTAACGTTACCGTCTCGGTGCCCGACTTGGCCGTCCTCGCTCGAGTTTGCGACTGAAACGCGCGCACGCGGCGCTTCCCCTATGTTCATCTATTAGTTTACAAAAATGTCAATTAGTTAAACTGTGTGTAATTATATTGATTCCAGCAATCAACTCAAACGATTGCATCGACTTTTGTTAAACCATATTACTTTGAGACGGACTTTCGTGAGTACAAGAAGCTGCTTTGAGAAGTTTATGCTACCGTCTTAGTGAGAGGATATTTCTTCTTACATGATAATGACCCTTTTGCTCAAGATAAAAAGTTTCGCCCATAGTTTAAGAATCAGTCTTACTCTCGGAAGCTGAAATTTATGGTCACTTTAAAGGATCTCTAACCATTTCTCTTTCCAAAAGTGGTGCTCTACAAGGACGTACTCTCCACACCACCAAAGACGTTTCTACTCGACACTTCAATCTCCGCACGAGATCTTCTTTTCAAGCTGGACGTGCTTTACTGTTCAAAATATTTTCGAAAAAATAAAAAATAAAAAAGGACTTGTAGAAACATGAATTTCTTTTATAACAAATACTTTTTTCCACAGAAAACAGCTTCAAAGGAGTTCACAACGGAAGAATCAAGCCGAGTCCCAGCGACAAATGATCAAAACACCATCTGACGTGGTAGCCCATCTAGTGAACTGTGCTCTGCAAAGGACAGACGACACATCCAACAACAAATTGACCAGCCGTCAAAGAGTCGTGAGATACGTCAGAGCCAATTCCGCACATGACGGGATCTCTTATCTGCCCACGAAGGAAGTTCATTTTTGCAGGTCTTCCATTTGCGAAAAGGGATCTCAATGAACTTTTCTGTAGCGGAATAATCAGAGCACAACTGTCGCTCCATCACTACTAAAATATAGAGATTTAGCGACGGAATGTTGGCGACGGCTGATATCTGACGACAAATAGCGACGTCTCAGCGGCATTATAACGACCAAATACAATATATCAGAAATTTAATATGATTCGATCGCCAGGTCGTCGCTATGTCGTCACCGGATTGTGCCATATTACGCGTAATCCGGTGACAAATTGGCGACGGCTACTCAATTGCGGCGACGTAATAGGATGTCGTTGGTCCGTCGCCTATGTCTATGTCCTAAGTTAAAAGAAAACGCGGCCGATCAAAATTTAACATTTCGATCGACCGCTCTCTCTCTCTCATCTCTCACTCGACTTTCCCTCTCTCCGACGTTCCCCTTTCCTTTGTCCCCTCTCTCCGGCGACCCCTTCCCTTAGTCCCCTCTTCTCCGACGATCCGCTTCCCGTTGTCCCCTCTCTCAGCTCCGACGTGGTCGTGCCCACTCACCTCCGTACCTGTTTTCCCTCTCGGCTCCTCCGTACCCTCTCCTCCTCTATCGTTTTTTCTCCTCCTCCAACGTGTCCCCTCACACTGTAAGTTCTAGATCATTTGATCTCTCAATATATGTTGCTGTTGGCATTTAGGATGTACCATTTGGAGATGATTTATGTGATAATTTTTTGTTACTACTCGATATTTGGGAATGATTTCTGTGATAATATTTTATTATTGCTCGAACTTCGTGAACGAAAACATTGTCATCGAATTTGTCGTAGAACTTGTTGAGGCTTGCAGTGCAAATTTAATATGAGGACAATTGAATAGACTTTGCAACAATTGTGATTATATATGTGACTGCACAGTAAGTGTATGATATATTAGTGTTATTATATGAGGTTGAGTGGCGAGGTATCAATGTATCCATGCTGCACGGATGTGAGGAATAAAAGAGATCTATCTTGCATATTTTGTGATCTTATCACATGGAATCAATTGACCTTTTCTATTGCTCATCTCTACAAGTTCAACACTAAATTGTCTTATAAGTTCTCCGTAATCTGACTGACAACTTAGCAAGTACTATATACATTTGTGATATACTTACGCCAAAATATCTGTTTTTTATATGAATGTATATGTATACAAGCATATAAGAAGTTGATAATTGTCAATGGCGTTTTGAAATCTATAGTCATGCAAACTTATCAGGCTTTCTTTGAAATAGTTGCAAATACATTATTATCTAAAAGGTCTGAGAGCCAGCTTTTTAATTCTTCAGCTTCAGTTTTGGCAGTTCGGTTGTTTTGATCAGCACTCTACACCAACAGTAAAGCATTTCATTCTAATAGTTAAAGAAAATATATTATTTGAATTAATTGAATCTACTTATATGATTTGCCTTGTTCTTCCTTGTCTCAGATCATACGATGGTTATATGGATGTATGCTCATGGATGCTGAGTGGAGCTGTTCCATGGACTAGCTTTCATGTGCACCCGAGTATCTTTGCAGATTATGAATATTAGTATAGAATCTTCTTTTTTTCCTATTGAATTTTCTAGATTGTTGATAATGCCGATCTCTGTTCTAAAAGGCAACCGTTTAGGCTGTCTAAGCAGCGTCTGGTGTCCGTTCGATGTCCATTTAGACGTCCGTCTAGTTCCTCTGACGCTAGACTATACATATTTTATGGTTGTATGAATTTTTTTACAATTTTAGTAGTTTTTTAGATTTTATTTTATTTTATTGAACCGTCTACATTTAAGCGGTCGTCTGGACAGCCGTATAGACTGGATAGGCGCTAGGCGACAGCTGTCCTCCCGTCTATCACAATCTTGATGCCAATTTTAGGAAGAAATTTGTGTTCATAGAATTAAAACCAAACTCGATGAATCGGAATTTGTTGTTGTTGTTGACATCAAGTGTCAAAGTAATACCTATATAGAATACAGAAATATTCGCATGCTTTTGCTGATATGAATCTAGATGTTCTCACGTACGACTGTAAAACTGTTCAGTATTATCTAAAATTACTGCCTAGAGTTTCTAATAAGTTTTTCGGATATATATATATATATCACTTCCTAATTTGTTTAGCTCCATTTTGTAGGCCATTTCCATGAGAGAGTTGGATGATATTGCACCTTTAGAAGTTAAGATAGGTAGATCGTTGTCGAAGGAGGAAAGAAGCAGAATAGGTGTGAGCAGACTTAGGCTATTTTTGGAAGGATTACTGCAGAAAAGGTATACAGATAGTTTACATTCTACTTATTTTAATTTTTTTTTTAAAGTTATGTTTGTTAATGTGGTTTCTTCATGTGATATTTTCTAGTGTTTTGTTTCTTGATGTGGTTACTTCATTTGAAATTGATTAAGGTACATGGAAAGAGTGTTCCCTTGATTATCCCACTTCTCGAAAAAGAATATCTAAGCACAACAAGGAAGGAAGTTACATGAAATCAATCAAGAACTGAGGTATCATCTCTAGATTAGTGTGGCTAATTAAGTTCTTCGGATTCTGCCTGAAAACTTATAATGTTTGAACTTTCTTCGTCATGTATATTGATGGTTTTCTTGTACGAGATTAAAATATATTTAACGTTTATTTTGGTTGTAATATGTTCAGGGTTTCTCTATTTGAATTAATTTTGTGTACTGGGTGTATTTTGGTTTTAGGCCTACTATTTAGCCAGTGTATTGTATCTGTTGGGGTATTCATAGATACCACTTTACTGGGATTGATATAGCTTGTCCTCTTAACAAGGAGACTAGTTTGATTGGAAGTTTAGCTCATCCGATGAATACGGAGGCTATAATTCCACTTTGTAAGTTTAGCTCATCCGATGAACACGGAGGCTATGATTCCACTTTGTAGAATACAAATATAACAAAAAATATTTGATTTTAGGGGCTGAATAGTATCACTTTGTTTCTTTGCTTTCTTGAATTTTTTTTTCATCCACCTTACATTAACCATTTGCTTACATAGCTATATATATATAGGGCTCAAGATACATCAAGAGCAATGAACATGACTCTTAGTTTTCCTAAATACATTCATGCATGCAACAATGAACTTGATTATTCCTAGATTCATTCATGCATAGATTCATCTAGACATGCAACAATGAATTTTGGTTTACATTTCCAACAATGCCTCCCGTAAACCAAATTTGCTTTTGACTCCTCAAGCTTCAATATTTCTTCTGAATACTTGTCCTCCTAGAGGTTTTGTAAATACATCTGCAAGTTGATCTTCAGTTCTGCAATATTCAATGTTAATTTTACCTTCATGAACAAGTTCCCTTAGGAAGTGAAATCGCATGCGAATATGTTTTGTCCTTCCATGTAGGACTGGATCCTTTGAGACAGAGATAGCTGATTTGTTGTCACAACAAATTGTTGTTGGTTCTTTTTGCTTGAACTTCATGCTTTCTAAAACACCTTTTAGCCAAATACTTTGACATGCTGTAGAAGATGTAGCAATATACTCTGCTTCTGTGGTAGAAAGTGCCACAATTGGTTGCTTCTTTGAACTCCATGAAATTGCTCCGTTGCCAAGGTTGAAGACATAACCAGAAGTGCTTCAAGAATCATCAATACTTTCTCCCAAATCACTGTCAGTAAAACCAACAAGTTTGACAGGAATATTAGCTTGATAGTAAATGCCATAGTCAGTAGTTCCCTTGACATATCGTAATATTCTTTTGGCCGTTTTCCAGTGATTTGAATAAGGCTTCTCCATGAACCGGCTCACCAGACTTACTGCATACACAATGTCTGGTCTTGTGGCAGTCAAATACATCAAATTTTCTACTAAGCTTCAAAACATAGTGGAATTAACAAGCTTGCCTTCACCATCTTTACTTAATTTCATTCCAGGTAAGCATGGAGATGAGACAGGATTTGCATTCTCCATATTAAACTTCTTTAAAATTTCTTTTGCATAGCTTTCTTGTGAAATGAAGATACCTTTCTTGGATTGATGAGCCTCAATACCAAGGAAATGATGTAGTGCTCCCAAGTCAGTCATTTCAAATTCTTTCATCATGGAAATCTTGAATTCCCTCAACATTTATATATTGTTTCCTGTGAAGATAAGATCATCAACATAAAGACTTACTATAATAAAGCTTCCATCTGGTCTTTCTTTGGTGTAAAGAGTATGCTCATATGGACATTTATAAAATTCATGTTTCTCAAAGTATAAGTTGATACGACTGTACCAAGCTCTTGGAGATTGTTTAAGGCCATATAAAGCTTTCTTTAATTTGTAGACTTTTTCTTCTTCTCCTTTCTTCACAAAGCCAAGAGGTTGCTCAAGATAAATCACTTCTTCAAGGATGCCATTTAAGAATGCCGACTTCACATTCATTTGGAATATTTTCCAACTGTTTTGAGCTGCAAAAGATACCATTAGTCTAACAGTTTCAATTCTGGAAACAAGTGCAAAAACTTCTGTGTAGTCTTCTCCTTCCTTCTGCTTGTATCCTTTTGCTACAAGCCTTGCTTTGTACTTGTTGGTTGAGCCATCAGGATTCTTCTTGATTTTGTACACCCATTTTATACCAATGGGAATCTTGTTTGGTGGAAGATCTGTGAGCTCCCACGTATCATTCTTCTCAATAGACTTTATCTCCTCCTTCATTGCTTGCCTCCAAGTTTCTTCCTTATTTGCATCTTCAAATAAAATTGGATCTTCTCCTGCAAGGAAAGCAAAATAGACAGTATCATTTGATTCAACTTGCTCAGTTGAGTCATACAATTCTTGTATACTTCTTATTTTTCTAGAAGGTCTTTGATGCACATCTTCTCTTGGTAAAGTTGGAGATGCAGTTTCATTTTGAAAGCCAACTTCTTCATCTTTTTGTATGAGAGTATGAGTTGTACTTATATCACCTTGTACTTGTATCACCTTCATAGGTTGAAGCTTCGTCAAATCGAACATCTCGACTGATTATTATCTTCTTTGTTGCTGGATTGTATAACTTGTAGGCTTTGCTTCTTTCACTATAGCCAACAAATATACACTTTTCTGCCTTGTCATCAAGCTTGGACCTTATAGCATCAGGAATGTGTGCATAGGCAGTACTTCCAAAGATTCTTAAGTGTTGAACATTTGGCTTCAATCCGTACCATGCTTCATGAGGTGTGATGTTCTGTAGACACTTTGTTGGTGATCTGTTTCTCAAGTAAACAGCACAAGAAACAGCTTCGGCCTATTTTATTAGAGCCTAAAAACAAAGAAACAAAGTGATTCTATTAAGCCCCTAAAATCAAATATTTTTTGTTATATTTGTATTCTACAAAGTGAAATCATAGCCTCCGTGTTCATCGGATGAGCTAAACTTACAAAGTGGAATCATAGCCTCCGTGTTCATCGGATGAGCTAAACTTCCAATCAAACTAGCCTCCTTGTTAAGAGGACAAGCTATCTTAATCCCACTAAAGTGGTATCTGTGAATGCCCCAACAGTATCCAGTTGTCGTAGACTATAGATTACTATCTAGTTGGGTTGTAGCATTTTGAGGGTTTCTTTATTTCGTTAATTTCTCTCATTATTGAAACACATGGTAGGTCTTATTCCTCCCAACTTTTCTCTAGGAAAAAAAAATCTAGTTGATGCTCTCAATTTTTACAGATCATACTCTTTATATTATATATATAGTAATCCCATATCGGACAAGCTGGGCATTTATTATGCTCATACCCAGGTTTCTTGGTCTCATTTGTACATCTAGGTTAACCATTTGGCAAGTGGACAGCGAAGTGGTGACGCACATTTAGGTTCATGCACAGGTCATGTCCTGCTGGTCCAATAGGCCAGGATATGACAGGTTATGATCATTCTTTAAGCTTATTCTCATACTGCATCTATTTTCATGCAGCAATTTGTTGAAAATGGAGATGTCTTTTACATAAAAAGTACGAAAGCAATATCTTACAATCGAATTTCTAAAAGCTATGGATTGACAAGAGAGTAACAATAACTTGCAATCGAGCTTCTGAATGCTATGGATTAACAAGTGAGTAAAATAGAACACAAAAGAATTAACGAGGTTCGGCAATGTGCCTACATCCACGGACAATTATAATTCTTTGCTTTCTTTCTCCACTAAGAATAGTGGGATTACAAATTACAAACTCTCTCTTGGATACACTCAAGAGGCTCACAAACTCTCATATAAAAGTATGGACACACTTTGGTGAAGAAGCACTCGAGGTAGAAGCACCGTCCGGAAGAACACCGTAAGCAAGGAGCACCAAGAGCACCACCACTTCTAGCACCAATATTACAAGGGAGGATTAACCAAACATCTTCCAAACCGTCTCCTTATATAGCCATAAGAAAATGAACCTTCTCCTCCAAGATTCTTTTCATCCAAGGTTCATTAAGCTTGGAAATTTCAAAACTCATTAGACTTTTTCCAAGGTGAATGAACCTTGGGAACATCAAACTCTCTCTCTCTCTCCAATTAAGGAGGGTTCACCCAACAATTTTTCCCTTTCCGACTTAAGTGGAAGGTTCCGTCATACCAGCTGCACTTCAACAAAAGATCACTACCAGAAAAAGTCAAATTAGCGACGTCTAAAAACGTTGCTAAATGACCAAAAATCGTCACTAATTTGGTTTAGCGACGTAATTAGCGATGTTTTAAAGCAGTCGGAAAAAACCAAGTCGCTAAAACAAAAAACGTCGCTAAACGTCGCTATACCGACGTATTTTAGCGACTTTAATGTGTCGCTAAATTTAGCGACGTTTAGCGACGCCGCATCACTACATAGCGACGTTTATTAAAGTCGCTAAACGTCGCTAATTAGCGACTTATATAGCGACGTTACACCGACGTCTTTAATGACCTGGCAATACTGCCATGTCAGCAGTTTGCGACATACAGCGACGTATTTAGCGACTTGTTACAGCATCGCTAATTAGCGACGTATTTAGTAACGCAAGTGAACGTCGCTAAACGTCGCTAAAAATGTCGCTAATTTTCAAAAATAAATAAAAAAATATTGCATTTCTGGGTTTACCAACCCCCTTAGGTTCATTATCAGGTATATGATGGTAGTAGAAAAAATTGAATAAGAACACAGTAGCAGCACCAAGGGGAAAATTTCTAGTGCACTGGGTAAATACAGGCCAAGTATCAGTCATCAGTTGCAAACCAAAATATGAATAATATAATAAAATTTGAAGAAAAGAAAGCATCCAGCAAATCTCATCGTAAACGTAAAGAATATGGCAAATTTATATTCATACAATCGCATCCTAAATAATAAAAAAATATAAATATTCAGTAATTAACTATACTACTACGGATCTGCAGGAGGCTGACCACCGGCGCGCTTGAAGGATAAGAACTCCTCATACTCGTCCCGTGGAATCGACACCGATGTCGATGGAGAAGGCAGTGACGTCGGTGGAGTCTGTGTCGATGTAGGCGCACCAGGAGGCCATGCCCGCTCCAAGTCTGCGAGTCGCTGGTTGTAAGAATCCAGGGTAGATAACAGCCTCGTACTGCTATGAACCATTGAATCCTGTATCATCGTCAGCCTCTCGCCCATTGATACCTGTGACGCCTGCAGCTCCATGATGTTGCGGTCATTGGAGGCTCTAATATCATTTGTCAATTCCCGGAGCTCCGTCATGCTGCGGTCGGGCATATCGAATCGTGCGATGAGCATCGGATCGTCCGCCTGCGGCTGGGACCGGGGCTGCTCCTCCATCCTTCACAGCAACTCGTCACGGAGAGACGCAATCTGACGGTCAACGGCCTCCTTGACGGCCTCCTGGACTCTGGCTGACGATTGCGAGGGCTGCGACTGCGAGGGCTGTGTGGAATACGCAGCTGTCGGGGAGGCCCTAGATGACTGCGTCGCAACCAGGGCGCCATAGGAGCCCGTACCGTAGTACGTACCCCTCTGGAGACCACCAGCTGCGGTCACCCACAGGTCGTCCGCCGACGGAGCTGGAGCGGGCTGTGACGAAGTACCAGCCTCTCCAGGTGTAGGTGCACTAGCAGTCGCCCGCTCACGCAGCCTAAGATACTCGGCCTAGAAAGGTTTGAAAACTCGATAATTGTCTAAGTTATATTAAAATTAACACAAAGTAAAGTAATACTTACATAGGTCTGCGAGGCCCTCTCATCAATGAGATTTCCGTCCTTGCGATGGGTGGCCAAGAAGACGGTCACCATGTTGGCATCCTCACCCCCATGTACCAGTTAAAAATATATTATTTGGTACTAAACTTAAACATTTTTTCCTACTACAATTTTATGGTACTTATATTAAAATAATATAATTTAAAAGAAAAAACATACCAAACGACGAAAATATTCCGTCATCGGAATCGAGCCACCACACCACTTGGCAGCATTCCGCCTAGCCGCCTTGACCTTCTCAGACCTTTCCTTGTAGCTCGGATCGTCGAATCTAGCCCTCATCGCAGTCCACTGCTCAGGCGTGATCCAACCTTGGATCAATTTTCCAGCACGATCACGATCCTTCTGGTCATCCAGAGCATCTTGGATAAGCTTGGCGGCAACGGTCGGAAATAGCCGCTCGATCAACTCGGCCCGGTGCGGAGGATAAAAATATGTTTGCTACAATAAATAATTTAGTAAGTGAGCATCACGGATAAGTTATATAATATGCATAAATTAGAGGATTTATTTAATATACTTTTACCTGGAAGTGCGCAAACCAGAATGCCTTCCTCTCCTCCGGAGCCTCAGAGTAGTTGATCCAAGGGCCACCGTAGTTGTTCCTCAGAAATTGGCCCAGGCGTCTCTGAACCGACGATGGACGATATCTATACAGAGATAATAATTTAGAATACTAAAAAAGTCAATATACGATGAATAAAGAAATACACGATATATATTATACTAAACCATCTAATTGACTTACTTTGTACCGTCGGCCCAGATCTATGTCCTCGTCTCCTCCGGAGGTGCGCATGGAGGATCTTGCTGATGCTGGGACAACGTGGGCACGACCTCCTCGACATGCTCATCTGTCCCCATGGTTCCGTCAGCAGGAGGAACGCTGGACGAGGGTGTACTATCATGCCTGGAACTACTTATCCCAACAGTCAGAGATGTGAGTGATCGATATACTGGAGTACTGGGCGACGATGATCCGGAACCCACAGTAGGCAGTACCGGAGGAGCATTATGTCTACCTCGGGACCTGCCGAATCCTCCACGCCGTCCTATCATATCTGATAACAACATATAATGAATATAGAGAAACACAAATATATAGTACATTCTACAGTCAAAATGTGATGCATATCTCAAAGCATTCTACAGTCAAAATATAATACATATATTCGTTAATGGAATATATTTTACAGTCAAAATATAGTTACATTCTACTTCGTCAATTTTCCAACCTTGATCTACATTCTACAGTCAAAATATAGTTATATTCTACATGCAATATATTTTATTTTCAATCATCTTCAGAAAATTCATCTTGTTCGCCTTCCTCGTCCTCCTCTTCCTCTTTCTCGTCTTCACTTTCATCTAATTCGTCTTCCTCTTCGGATAATTCTACATCTTCTATATTATTACTCGTGTAATGAGTAATTTTCGTTGAGTCCACATCTACAATATTTGTTACAAGAGGTAGATCGTCCTCCTGATAAGCTATTTCGTCAATGTCAAAGATATTTCTAGCTTTAGTCTTGCATACTGCCCACCAATCCAACCTCGCTGTCCCCCGTCTAGGATAAGTTGTGAAGTACACGAGCTGAGCCTGACTTGATAGGACAAATGGTTCGTAGCCTTGATATCTACGCTTGTAGTTTATATCCACAAGGCCATGCTTGTCAATTTTCCAACCTTGATCTTGAATCGGATCGAACCATTCACACCTGAATAGCACGATATTAGCAGGTTCTGTGCCATAATTATATGTCAACTCCATAATCTCTCGTAAGATGCCAAAAAAATCATTGCCCGGATTGACGTCTTTGTAGTTCGAAGATTTGATACACAAACAACTGTTTTTCGTGGAATCAAGATCCAGAAAGCTGTCTCTGATAGGAGCATTTGTTGACTTGAACCTGAACCCATTCACACAGAAACTTGGCCATATTTTTACGGCAGTAATTGGTCCCTTGGCTAGGGTTCTAATAGATTCAGTCTCGGGTGTTATTAGACGATCGACCTAAATACCAAAGTAGCGATAGTAAGTTATTTGTTTTGCAAGTGCAGAAATAAAAAGTAATTACCAAGCATCTTACATATGCGCTCAACCAAGAAGGAAAATGGCATCTCATATCTTGTTCTACTTCTTCTTCTGTTATGTAGGGTCTAACCGACCTCAACTCATCATTATATGTGCTGAAAAACAATGAAGCAACTGCTGATTAGTAGCATAATAGTATCTTATACTATTACATTGTGATGATGTAAATGTGGACGTATTAATTACTTACCCCTCTAGCTTCTCCACTTCATCCTCGTCGCAATTGAGTAATATATACAATTGAGCAGCCCTTAGCTCATCGTCATTCAAATATCTCTTCTTTATTTTTCCCGAAGGCTTTACGGACGTATTGAATACTTTGAGTATTTTATCATTAGATTCTTGATATGCGTCGTCGTTTTTCGGAGCTTTCGTCATATTAGTAGCAACATGCGGTTTAAAATACATCGAGCAAAAGTTTGTAATCTCCTCGAGAACATAAGCTTCACAAATAGAGCCCTCAACCCGTGCCATATTTTTCACCTTTCTCTTTAGGTGATTCAGATGCCGCTCGAAGGGGTACATCCACCGATAACCGACAGGACCACCAACACGTGCCTCATAGAAAAGATGAATTGGCAAATGCTCCATAGAGTCGAAGAATCCAGGAGGAAACACCTTCTCGAGCTTACATAGTGTTACCGCAATGTCATTCTCTTGCTTTTCTAGACGATCGACGAGCAACTTAGTACAACAAAGATCTCTGAAGAATATGCTCAGCTCTGTCAATGGGTCCCAAACGACCTGGGATAAGAATTCCTAAAATGCAATCGGAATTAACCTCTCCATGAATACGTGACAATTGTGGCTCTTCATACCCACCAGTTTGTTCTCCTTGAGGTCGACGCATCTTCTCAAGTTCGGCACGTACCCGTCTGGAAACTTTAGACCCTGAATCCACCTACAAAGTCTACCTTTATCCTCTTTCTCCAGTGAGAAAACTGACTTAGGTTGCTTTAACTTTCCATTCCCCTCCTCTATCAAATGCAATGCAGGACGTCTACATATTTCTTCTAAGTCCAACCTGGCCTTCGGATTATCTTTCATCTTCCCCTTTACTTCCATTACAGTATTAATTATGTTATCAAACACATTCTTCTCGATATGCATGAAATCAAGGTTATGTCTGATCAGATTGGTGCTCCAATATGGCAGATCCCAGAATATACTCCTCTTCGTCCAGTTATGGGTGTGACCAAATCCGTCACACTTGTACCCCTTAGCAGGATCTTCGATAGCACTTGGTAAATCTTTTACCTCTTTCCATATCGTGCATCCGGACCACCTTGGTGGTGGATTGGCCTTCTTCACAACTCCGGCACGAAAAGCATTCTGATTCCTCCGGTACGGATGATCCTTCGGCAAAAATTGTCGATGACAATCGAAGAAGCACGGTTTGCCTCCGTGTTTCAAACGAAAAGCCTGAGTACGGTCCATGCAATACGGACATGAGAGACGACCATGGGTGCTCCATCCCGATAATATTTTATAGGCCGGAAAGTCGTTGATGGTCCACATAAGTGCTGCCCTCATCTGAAAATTCTGCTTTCTAGAAACATCGTACGTGTTGGCACCTACTTCCCACATCTGATTCAACTCATCTATCAAAGGCTGTAAATACACATCGATGTTCCTCTTCAGATTGTTCGGACCCGGGATAATAACGGTTAGGAACATATACGGAGTCTTCATGCACATCCAAGGCGGTAGATTGTACGGAGTGACGATCACAGGCCAACACGAATACTGGGAGCCCAAAAGTCCGAATGGGGTAAAACCGTAAGAGGAGAGCCCTAATCTGACATTACGCGCTTCCTTGGCAAAATGTGGATACTCTCGATCAAAGTGCTTCCATGCTTCTCCATCGGATGGATGATCCAATACTCCTTCGATCTGTTTTTGCCTGTGCCAACTCATGTTTTTTGCAGTCTCCTTAACCATAAACAACCGCTGCAACCGCGGCATCAAAGGCAAGTAGTGCATCGAATCGGTAGGCTTCCTTGCACCAACAGACTTTCCTCTAACAGTGGCCTTGTAGCGATCAGCAGCAGAGAATCTGCACGCATCTTCATCCTTATCGTCTTTGTAGTACAACATGCACCCGTTGCGACTGTCACGACCCGCACCCGGTATGGGGGCACGAGAGCGTGGGTACGTCCAGCCTACGCCGCAGCATCGGCGGTAGAACGCTGTCTAGGTCAAGTACTATCTAAACAATCTCACACTAGTATCCAACTCTATAAGGAGACACGGATAACACTATAAAAATGAACAACATACTCAATCACCACTACAGCACGATAAGAATTTAAAGAAATAACAGAATACGACACAAGTCTAATGACAAAATAATCATACCTGCAAACAGTAACAACCAATCCCCAAGTGTGTCAGAACCCAGTCTACTAAGGTCACAGTCTGGAAAATATTTTCCAGTCAGGAAGGAGCAAAGTACATCTCTAAATAGCAGTTCTATATAAATGACATAAACTATGTAGCAGTTCTAGATGGAAATATACCAGATGCATGTATAGGTACGAGAAAAGTACAATGAAAGAAATACTGGAAATACTGTAAGTAAATGCAGGAAAAGAAACAATATGTCAATGAGCAAGAAACCTATGACTAAGTGTGTGAGTACTAGCTTTAACATGTGATCGGCTTGGGAACTTGATCAGGCTAGTTACATGTGATTAGCTATGATTCATGGAAGGTCAGGCTAACCGTTGGTTAGCTATGATGCATGGAGATGGTCAGGCTAATCACACGTAACAGCTATGAAGCATGGAGATGGTCAGGCCGCACCCGACGTGAGATGTGGGGTGAGCTATGATGCATGGAAAGTTAGGTATGATCACATATCTACACTAAAATACTCCCCAAACCCCCGACTGGTATAGTAGATCAAATCATGGTACGCTATGGCACGGGATTCCCTAGGGAGGTAGCAAATCTCCCCGAAAATCAGTGTCTGTACATGCACAAGATATCAAGGAAACAAGTCTTGTACAAGCTACACCATGAATAAGGAATAACATCTCATGACGAGATCCGTGTATACCAATCCGTGTAACCAACGTGTCAAGAACATGGATATTTACACTAGATACAGGGAACATAGGAGATATCATAAATTAGAAACTAATCAGAGAATGTACTCGCCTTGGGTCCTTAGCTGGTAATGTCAATGTCCTGTCCCAGAGTATCGTCTGGAGGAAACAACAGTCCTAAAAATATAACACAAGCAAAACCACATCAGAAGCTACGCTAACACAGTCTAAAATACTGAGTTCGGAACTTCTTTGGGTATGCTACTGGTCACCTAGGATCACCTAGTAGATAGACACATTACCTGTTTTTAATCATTAATACCTACCATATATATATACCAATTAAACATACTGTTAATAATTTAAACATAATACATATATATTGTTATTCCAAAGTATACAAAATAGGTATAACTGTATGTACATAGTGGAAGTATAAATTATTTGTTTATAAAAAGTGTACATAAGTCCCAATATAAGAATATATATATTTATACATTTATACCAAAATACATAATTTATTACATGTATTCTATATGAAATATACCAAAATAATACATATTTAATACACATAGCAGAACACGTATTTATATATATCAATCATATATATATATTGAAAGTATATAAATGTATGTACAAATATATATATAGTAGTACATACACTAATACTCATTATACATATTTGAAAATATACTAAGTATATATATACAAAATATATATACATAAACCAAACATTATATTTTTTTTTATACCAAAATACATATATATATTAAATGAAACACACGCACACACCAGAATACGTTTGTACATATATATACTAAAATGTTTGTATACATATATACCAATATATATATAACAAATATATACTAAGTATATACCAAAAATATATAAAAATTGATTTAAATATATACATATATATGTTTGTGCATAAACCAAATATGTATACTATATACAAACATAGAAAATACACTATATTCATAGATATATATATATGTACACATATACACACACAATTACACGCATACGTATTTACGCAGTTATATACATATATATAAATCTACACAATAATTAATATATACTACTACATATACAAATATATATACTAATTATATACATTTATACATAATATACATACTATACATAAATTAACCATACATGTACATATTATTTAACCATACATATACATTAATACCTACATACATACTTTCATACAATTAATTATATATACATACATATATATATATATAAGGAAAGAAAAAGAGGGGAGAAGAAGAAGAAGACTTACTGTTAACAGAGGTTGGGGTCGGAGTACTGTGCTGGCCGCCGGGGAGCAGCGGCCGCCGGGAGTCCACCGGAGCAATGGCCGGGTGTTTGATGATGGAAGTGGTGGTGGTGAATGGAGTTGATGGTGGTGGTGATGAGCAATGGGAGGGGAGTAGGCCGCCGGAGTCGCGGTGGACTGACCACGCCGGAGAGGGAGTACGCAGAGGGAGAGGGAGTAATGGCAGAGGGAGGAGTTGCAGCCGCCGGCGTGCAGGCTCGGTTGGGAGAACGAGCAGCAGTGCTCGGCCGGCTTGTTGCTGCCGGAGATGGCTGCACAGGTGGAGGAGGACTGTAGCGGGGGTACGGCGGTGAGGCTGCGGGGGACTCGGCTGGGTCGGTGACGGAGGGAGATCTCGGCCGACGCGGGAAGGGCTCGGTCGCCGGAGCACAGGGGGAATGGTCGGGATGCTCGCCGGGGAGGAGAACAGCACCGGCCGGGAATGGGGAGTTGCGGGCTGATGGTGGGAGGAGCAGTCGGCGTGCATAGGGGTCGGGGTGCAGTCCACCGGACCGGAGGGGCAGCGCCGGACTGATGGGGAGCCGCCGGGCTGAACAGTTAGGGGGGATGATGAACAGTGTTCCCCCCCCCTTGAATTCAAAAATTAAAGAAAAAGAAGAAGGGAAGAAAAAGAAGAAGAAGAAAAGAGAAGAAGGAAAGAGGAGAAGGAAAGGAAGAAGTTTTTCAACGTAGGAGAGAGGATGGAGGCTTGTGAGGTGGGGGAAAACCTAGGTTTCTTGGGATTAGGGTTTGAGGGTACAAGATTTTAAATAGGGAGAGAGAGGGTGTGAATGAAGGGCTGTGATTGACCCCCTTTAAATGAGGGGTCCAGATTTGACATGAAGAAATGTTCATGTGGGGATGAGGGTGATAAAAATTAAATTATTAATAGGCTCCCTCATTGTTTTAAACAATGAGGTGTTGACACAAATGCCAATTTGCAAATTAACCCCCTTAAATTTGGTATTTGCGCAGACACATGAAATGACAAAAATTTGGCGGGCGATTCGGGGTCCGGTATTTTGTAGGGTCAGGGGGCGCTGTAAGTTTGGTGTGGGCCAAAATAGCAGGGCACTGGAATAAAATTGGGGTTTCAGAATCAGATAAAATAGTATCCTCAATTTAAATAGAAATAAATGCAAGTTGTGTTCAACCATTAATTAGGAGTACATGGGGCCAAAATTAGTTCAGGTCATCAATACCAATAATGAAGTAGACTCAGAACAGAATATTACCCTAATTTGGGCCGCACGAAAAATAGGTCAAGATTGCCTCCAATTTTTGATTGGAACGCACAACGATACAAAATAGGAATTTATTAAATAACGTCCGCGACGATTTTTGTGCGGCCAGAAATAATGCACAGGGAGCAAAATTACGAGCTGCAAAAATAGCAGAATGGAAGGCGGGCATGTCTAGGGCAAGATTATAAAATTTGTTGGAAAACAAAAGTCAGGATAGCGCTCCAAATATCGAAGCAAAGGCAATGCGCAATAATTAAATAAAATACAGTAATTAATTACACCTCCAATAAATTAATTCTAAAATAAAACAATTAACCTCAAAATTCCATAATTCCGACAGGTGCTCATCTACTGGCTTCTAGGTCAAGTCTACCATCACAAACACAAATGAACACTGTCTATAATATAATATATTAAAGTACACATCACACAGTTATTTAATTAAATATACTATCATGCAATTAATTAATTATAACTACAATAATATTAAATATTGTAAAAAGTCGAAAATACCCCTGTTTTCGGAACGTGGTAGTGACAAGTCTACCCACCTTAAAAGAATTTCTTACTCGAAATTTAAAATACTCGTAGTAGCATTTAATCATACACATTATTATTTTCCTCAAAATTTAAATTCATCATCCACGAAATCAGGTAATAATCCACGATGTCTTTTCACAATTTTCAAAAATTCTGTATTATTTGTATTCCTGAAAAATCCTCAAAATAGAATCAAAGTCCATTTTTATCAAAAATTTCCTGAAAGTTTTTACTTAATAATTCAATACTCGGAATTTAATACCCACTCCTCTAACTTGATTTTAATCGATGCAAAAATGTAATCTCGTTCAAAAGTTTGAATTTAACATTAGTCCACCAAAATTTTTATTTCTCGGTTTTCTCTTCCCTCCAATACTTTACAATGCGATACTTAAGGATTCTCCAGATCAAAGTATAACATTTTGAAAGTTCATAACTTGCAATCAAATAAGTATGTTGATAATCTTCCAAAATTTCCCAAATTTAATAACCAATTTAAGCATGTCATAATCTTCCTGGAATTTATACATCATAAATCCTGCCATGTTAAATTCTTATCCCTCTATTTAAATTGGTGTTTCCTCGAATTTTAATCATCTTGTCTCTCTTGTCAAGTCATAACTCCTTCGTAGATCTTCGTCAAGGTCAACCCTAATAATCATGGTTCAAGAAAAATCTTCCCTACAATCATACAACATGCAACCTAAGGGGAATATGATGTCTTTTGTCATGGTGTACTACCAACTACACTCTAACAAGAAATCACGAATACAACCACGGTACTAGGGAATTAATCAATCAGAAGACAAAACAACATGAGAAAGAACCTGCTAACATATTTCTTGCGGTATCTCCTATCTCTAACAAACACTTAACTCTAGCACATTCACTAACTAATTCTTATTCCTGTACACTGGTACCCATATCAACTAATCATAAATCCACAAGATCCATGCATACATCCATATCGCACACACCTGTCTATTAATACCAAAATCTGATACCAAGAACCTCTAACACGATTATAGGTCAAATAAGGCATGGAAAGTTTGATACCTCTATCTCTTTAGGTACCACACTCTACTACAAGCATACTCACTGCTAGCTTCCTTACCTACTGCAATAGTTGATACTAGTCATTCTTATCACTCAAGTGCATATCAATTGCAACACACTATACTAAGTACTGCTCTCTCTAATACAACCCTAGATTGACACCCAAGTCAGTTGGCAGTGAGATCTCAATCATACCCAAGTCATCAGATCCTTACACATGTATATCATCTACTCATATATTAATATTCATCTCTTATCTACCATAAAGTTAATCCTCAAAATAATGGTCAAGGTTTAACTTCTCGAACAACTTTAAAGTAAAATGTATATACTTCCTCAAAATCAGATACTCAACATCGAAATAAAATTTCATTACTCCAAAAATCTGTGTAGCCTTAACCATGTTTATTGAATTCGTATTTGAAATCCTCAAAATTTAATGACATAATCTCAACTCCTCTATTATTTTAAAAATTAAAATCTTATTTCCACCTTTGAATTTATAACTCCACAATGTATATATCAGTGCTCACGGTCTCTGATACTCAAGGTGCACTCAATGCATCTAGTGTCTATAATTGTGTACTAAAATTGTACTGCCTGAATCACTTGTACTATTACCTCCAATGATCAAAGTTATCATCAACTGTGTTTTCTTTCGTGATTTCAATTTATGTCAACTGGTATATCATCTAATTATCATCACACTGAGTGCTTACTGTTACTAGCACCATTTTCAATAATCCTTGATATAGAATCATTGGCACTCTTGGTATTATATTACTAGCTTCATTAATGAATCATCTCATCAAGCTCATTAGACTCCTGTTTACCTGTACCTTCTATAATACTCATGTTTCTTTACCCTCATGGGCATGTGTATGGTTCTTCATCTCGATTGATGTATAGGTATTTCCCTTTAACCTTTTACAGCCTGTTAAACTGATCTGATACGCCTCACCATTTTCATTACCAATTCCGATATTTCTCTACCCATGACACCTCGTTAACTCTTTATGCGTATATATTTCCTTACCTTTAACACTTCCGATATCAATCATCAAATTGAACATCATGCTCCATAAATCCTTAACATAATTCCTGGATACTTAATTGTTCACGTAGATCATCCAATTGCATAATCATGATTATCCAGGACGGGTATGTTGGCTCTGCTACTAACCCTTGAACTATCACTGATACTCTATACTCTCCTTCTACTCACAGTCTCTAATGACCTTATCCTAGAACCATTGTTACAAGGTACTATGCTATGGGTTAATTCTAGATCAAGGCCTACTGATCACATGTCCAACTAGAAAACACTTACAAACTCGCAAGCAACACTCAGTCAATACTAATACTCAAGACACAGATATAATTACAAGTCACTAATTATCATACTTAACAAGGAACCCTAAAGGAATAGAAGCTCAAAAGGAATTGGATTGAGGGCAGAAGGTATCTTTACTGCTAGTAAAGAAAAGAAGTGATGGAACAAAGTCCTGGAATAACAGAAATAGATAAGTCTTGAGATGATAATTTAAGAACTAATTTAAGATACAACCTGATAATCATACACGTCTGTCAGAAATCATGACACACAGAATCCTCGCCACGCCAGTAAGCATAGATGCGATAAACGACAGGTTATGTAACTAAGGTATGCAACTCTATAATCATGTCATCTAGAATCCTCGCCACGCCAACCGGTATGGCTGCGAGAGACCCTAAGTTTCATAACTACGGTATGTACATCCAAGTCAGGTTCCTACGTTCTCGTTACGATAGCTAATATGGCTGCGATAAACTCTAGGTTCCATAACCAAAGTAGACGTTTTACCTTTCTTACTGTCCTTATCAACATATGTCATCAGATGATACCGTAAATTTTAGCCCATAAAATTTATCTCGATATGAAATCAACTCAACAACGATACCAAGAATTTAATTTTAACAACTGGTCAACAAGATTCAAACTCAACAATAATACCAAGATTTTAAATTAATAACTGATCAACAAGAATCAAGTTCAATAACAACAAGCGAGAGCGGACGGAAATAAGGAAAGATTTAAATTGGAAAATTTATAACGAGATTCTCAGGGGTCGTCCCAGGAATCTCTCAAATAATTTGTGATTGAGTATCCTCTCTCATCCTAGTATCCTATGTCCTATATTCTATAGCAGGTACGCAGTAGTACAACTATGACGTCGCACTACTACGACATCGCACAACTAGCGAAGTCTGACCTGCATGGGCCACCACTAAAAACGTGTCACGACCCGCACCCGGTATGGGGGCACGAGAGCGTGGGTACATCCAGCCTACGCCACAGCATCGGCGGTAGAACGCTGTCTAGGTCAAGTACTATCTAAACAATCTCACACTAGTATCCAACTCCATAAGGAGACACGGATAACACTATAAAAATGAACAACATACTCAATCACCACTACAGCACGATAAGAATTTGAAGAAATAACAGAATACGACACAAGTCTAATGACAAAATAATCATACCTGCAAACAGTAACAACCAATCCCCAAGTGTGTCAGAACCCAGTCTACTAAGGTCACAGTCTGGAAAATATTTTCCAGTCAGGAAGGAGCAAAGTACATCTCTAAATAGCAGTTCTATATAAATGACATAAACTATGTAGCAGTTCTAGATGGAAATATACCAGATGCATGTATAGGTACGAGAAAAGTACAATGAAAGAAATACTGGAAATACTGTAAGTAAATGCAGGAAAAGAAATAATATGTCAATGAGCAAGAAACCTATGACTAAGTGTGTGAGTACTAGCTTTAACATGTGATCGACTTGGGAACTTGATCAGGCTAGTTACATGTGATTAGCTATGATTCATGGAAGGTCAGGCTAACCGTTGGTTAGCTATGATGCATGGAGATGGTCAGGCTAATCACACGTAACAGCTATGAAGCATGGAGATGGTCAGGCCGCACCCGACGTGAGATGTGGGGTGAGCTATGATGCATGAAAAGTTGGGTATGATCACATATCTACACTAAAATACTCCCCAAACCCCCGACTGGTATAGTAGATCAAATCATGGTACGCTATGGCACGGGATTCCCTAGGGAGGTAGCAAATCTCCCCGGAAATCAGTGTCTGTACATGCACAAGATATCAAGGAAACAAGTCTTGTACAAGCTACACCATGAATAAGGAATAACATCTCATGACGAGATCCGTGTATACCATTCCGTGTAACCAACGTGTCAAGAACATGGATATTTACACTAGATACAGGGAACATAGAAGATATCATAAATTAGAAACTAATCAGAGAATGTACTCGCCTTGGGTCCTTAGCTGGTAATGTCAATGTCCTGTCCCAGAGTATCGTCTGGAGGAAACAACAGTCCTAAAAATATAACACAAGCAAAACCACATCAGAAGCTACGCTAACACAGTCTAAAACACTGAGTTCGGAACTTCTTTGGGTATGCTACTGGTCACCTAGGATCACCTAGTAGATAGACACATTACCTGTTTTTAATCATTAATACCTACCATATATATATACCAATTAAACATACTGTTAATAATTTAAACATAATACATATATATTGTTATTCCAAAGTATACAAAATAGGTATAACTGTATGTACATAGTGGAAGTATAAATTATTTGTTTATGAAAAGTGTACATAAGTCCCAATATAAGAATATATATATTTATATATTTATACCAAAATACATAATTTATTACATGTATTCTATATGAAATATACTAAAATAATACATATTTAATACACATAGCAGAACACGTATTTATATATATCAATCATATATATATATTGAAAGTATATAAATGTATGTACAAATATATATATAGTAGTACATACACTAATACTCATTATACATATTTGAAAATATACTAAGTATATATATACAAAATATATATACATAAACCAAACATTATATTTTTTTTATACCAAAATACATATATATATTAAATGAAACACACGCACACACCAGAATACGTTTGTACATATATATACTAAAATGTTTGTATACATATATACCAATATATATATAACAAATATATACTAAGTATATACCAAAAATATATAAAAATTGATTTAAATATATACATATATATGTTTATGCATAAACCAAATATGTATACTATATACAAACATAGAAAATACACTATATTCATAGATATATATATATGTACACATATACACACACAATTACACGCATACGTATTTACGCAGTTATATACATATATATAAATCTACACAATAATTAATATATACTACTACATATACAAATATATATACTAATTATATACATTTATACATAATATACATACTATACATAAATTAACCATACATGTACATATTATTTAACCATACATATACATTAATACCTACATACATACTTTCATACAATTAATTATATATACATACATATATATATATATATATAAGGAAAGAAAAAGAGGGGAGAAGAAGAAGAAGACTTACTGTTAACAGAGGTTGGGGTCGGAGTACTGTGCTGGCCGCCGGGGAGCAGCGGCCGCCGGGAGTCCACCGGAGCAATGGCCGGGTGTTTGATGATGGAAGTGGTGGTGGTGAATGGAGTTGATGGTGGTGGTGATGAGCAATGGGAGGGGAGTAGGCCGCCGGAGTCGCGGTGGACTGACCACGCCGGAGAGGGAGTACGCAGAGGGAGAGGGAGTAATGGCAGAGGGAGGAGTTGCAGCCGCCGGCGTGCAGGCTCGGTTGGGAGAACGAGCAGCGGTGCTCGGCCGGCTTGTTGCTGCCGGAGATGGCTGCACAGGTGGAGGAGGACTGCAGCGGGGGTACGGCGGTGAGGCTGCGGGGGACTCGGCTGGGTCGGTGACGGAGGGAGATCTCGGCCGCCGCGGGAAGGGCTCGGTCGCCGGAGCACAGGGGGAATGGTCGGGATGCTCGCCGGGGAGGAGAACAGCACCGGCCGGGAATGGGGAATTGCGGACTGATGGTGGAAGGAGCAGTCGGCGTGCACAGGGGTCGGGGTGCAGTCCGCCGGACCGGAGGGGCAGCGCCGGACTGATGGGGAGCCGCCGGGCTGAACAGTTAGGGGGGATGATGAACAGTGTTCCCCCCCCCCCCTTGAATTCAAAAATTAAAGAAAAAGAAGAAGGGAAGAAAAAGAAGAAGAAGAAAAGAGAAGAAGGAAAGAGGAGAAGGAAAGGAAGAAGTTTTTCAACGTAGGAGAGAGGATGGAGGCTTGTGAGGTGGGGAAAAACCTAGGTTTCTTGGGATTAGGGTTTGAGGGTACAAGATTTTAAATAGGGAGAGAGAGGGTGTGAATGAAGGGCTGTGATTGACCCCCTTTAAATGAGGGGTCCAGATTTGACATGAAGAAATGTTCATGTGGGGATGAGGGTGATAAAAATTAAATTATTAATAGGCTCCCTCATTGTTTTAAACAATGAGGTGTTGACACAAATGCCAATTTGCAAATTAACCCCCTTAAATTTGGTATTTGCGCAGACACATGAAACGACAAAAATTTGGCGGGCGATTCGGGGTCCGGTGTTTTGTAGGGTCAGGGGGCGCTGTAAGTTTGGTGTGGGCCAAAATAGCAGGACACTGGAATAAAATTGGGATTTCAGAATCAGATAAAATAGTATCCTCAATTTAAATGGAAATAAATGCAAGTTGTGTTCAACCATTAATTAGGAGTACATGGGGCCAAAATCAGTTCAGGTCATCAATACCAATAATGAAGTAGACTCAGAACAGAATATTATCCTAATTTGGGCCGCACGAAAAATAGGTCAAGATTGCCTCTAATTTTTGATTGGAACGCACAACGATACAAAATAGGAATTTATTAAATAACGTCCGCGACGATTTTGTGCGGCCAGAAATAATGCACAGGGAGCAAAATTACGAGCTGCAAAAATAGCAGAATGGAAGGCGGGCATGTCTAGGGCAAGATTGTAAAATTTGTTGGAAGACAAAAGTCAGGATAGCGCTCCAAATATCGAAGCAAAGGCAATGCACAATAATTAAATAAAATACAGTAATTAATTACACCTCCAATAAATTAATTCTAAAATAAAACAATTAACCTCAAAATTCTATAATTCCGACATATGCTCATCTACTGGCTTCTAGGTCATGTCTACCATCACAAACACAAATGAACACTGTCTATAATATAATATATTAAAGTACACATCACACAGTTATTTAATTAAATATACTATCATGCAATTAATTAATTATAACTACAATAATATTAAATATTGTAAAAAGTCGAAAATACCCCTGTTTTCGGAACGTGGTAGTGACAGCGACATGCATCGATTTTCTCGTATCCCATCCAAAGCGATCTCACCATCCTCTTAGATCGATAGAAGTCTTTAGGCAACTTTGCACCCTCAGACAAGATCTCTATAATCAAATCGAGCAGTCGATTATAGCATTCTTGCGACATGTTAAAATCGGACTTGATGCTCAATAATCTCGTAACCACCTCCAACGGTGAATGATCCTCACAACCAGGATATAGTGGAGTCCTTGCATTCTCTAGCAACTCCATAAACTTTGCAGCATCGGCATTCGGTGCCTCCTCAGCTACATCATAATGTCCGGATTGAAACTAGGTCCCGCTGCATCATAATTGTCCGGATTGAAACTAGGCCCCGCCGCATCATAAACCATGTTCACCAACCCGTCGTCGTAAGCATCGTGGTCGTGGACATCTATATACGGCTCCACGTAGGGTTCCGACTCCGATGCTAGAGATACAAGTTCTCCGTGCGCGGTCCACTGATAGTAATTCGACGTAAAGCCCTTCGAGTATAAATGATATGTAACTTCCACTTCTGGAAGATATTTCCTGTTGTGACATCTCACACACGGACACTTAATTTTGGTACCGTCCATGTACTGAGGGAACGCCTTGGCGAACTGTAGAAACTGCTGTACACCCTCAATGAATTCATCCCGCACACCGCATATGTCATCAGGATGACGGTTGTACATCCACGAAAAATGACGCAGATAGTAATTCATATCCATTTCTAGATACTTCTACAAAATTGACAGTATATATCATATAAATTATTACATACAGTGGTTTATCACCTAACTTCATAACTTAACCGTACTATAAAAATCATAACTGATATAATACATACTTTCATTTATCAAAGTCTAAAATAAGCAATATTCAAAACAACTGACCATTTATCAAAGTCTAAAATAAGCAATACTTTCATTTCATAACTGATATAATACATACTTTCACTCTAATTGAAGTGCACTGCACTGATCACTCTTGCTAATTAAATCCCTGATACCACAGTATCAGTTAAGGGCTGTATTGGCATGCAACAAGTGTCCGGTGAACACCTACCCGATACTGTGGTTATATATTGCATGATTAAAGTGTGAGTTTTTCCTCGAAATTCAAAGCCCAAAAGAGTGACTAATAACTTCCCAACTGAGTTTGTCATAGGCCTTGGACATATCTATTTTCAGAGCAAAGAAGCTATTCTAAGAGCTTTGTTTGGATATAGTGTGAAATAATTCCTGGGCTATTATCACATTGTCACATATTTGCCTTCCAGGGACAAAGGCATTTTGGAATAGAGATATCAATTTGTGGAAGACGGATCGAATTCGATTAGCCAAGATTTTGGTAATAGACTTGTAGATGACATTGCAAAGTGAATTTGGTCGAAATTCAGTATGTGGAAGCTTTTGAAGATTGAGTAGCATCAGTATGTGGAAGCTTTTGAAGATTGAGTAATTTGTTCTCCCCTTCTTAATCTCTTCCGGGAGGTTACCAATCCGCTTCCTTCCCTAGTGTTTTGGAGTCGGTGGGATCTTTTTCAACTTAGTTTGGATGTCTGTATACTGCGCTACAGAGTTCCATTTGCTCTCGAACCGAACCCTAACCCCATGTCAAAAAACCTAACCCTAACCCTAGGTCCTTATCGTGTGTGTGTCAGTGTGTGTGTGTGTGCCGTGTCTATGTCACTGTCTGTGTGTGTGTGTCGTGTCTGTGTCAGTGTCACATATATTCTGTGAGAGAGAGAGAGAGAGTTATGGTACCTAGAGCTCGAGGAGGAGGAGGGGGGTGCCGGAGTAGCCGCGGTGGAGAGGCGGTCGACGGAGCAGGCGATCGATGGAGCGGGGGGGCGGGGGAAATTTTTAGGTTTTGAATTTTCGACAGATGGGGAAAAACGAAACCGAGCCCCTAATTAATAAAATTTTAGCGACGTTTAGCGACGTCAAAAAATACGTCGCTAAATTAAACTTTAGCGACGTTAATGACGTCGCTAAACACATTGCTAAATATTTTTAATATAAACGTAGCTATATACGTCGCTAAACGTCGCTAACTTAGATATATTAGCGACGTGTAGCGACCAAAATTGAACTTATAGCGACTAATCTTTTAAAAGCTGAATAAAAGTCACTAAATGTCGCCAATTAGCGACGTCTAGCGACGTGTTTACATGGAGTCGCTAAATTAGCGACGTTTTTACATGGAGTCGCTAATAAACGTTGCTAATCCCGCTTATTCTAGTAGTGAATGTTAAAGACTTAGTCATCATGTCTTAGTCGTTGTCATTGGTATGGATCTTATCGATCTGAAGTTGCTTGGATTCTGCCATGTTACGAATCCAATAATATCTTACGTCAATATGCTTTGACCTTGAGTGAAAACTCGAATTCTTGCTCAAATGGATAGCACTCTGGCTATCACAATAAAGAACATATGCTTGTTGTTCTTGACCCAACTCCTGTAGAAATATTTTCATCCACAGTAGTTCTTTGCATGCTTCTGTAGCTGTGATATATTCTGCTTCTGTAGTCGACTGAGCAACACACTTTTGTAACTTTGACTGCTAAGACACAACTCCCCCTGAAAGAGTAACTAAATATCCTGAAGTAGATTTTCTGGAGTCAAAATCTTCTGCCATATCTGCATCTGTGTACCCAATCAACACAAGCTTGTTATTTCCAAAGCACAATCTCATTTTGGAAGTACCTCTGAGGTATCTCAAAATCCACTGCACCGCTTTCCAATGATCTTTACCTTGATTGGATAAGAATCTGTTTACTACCTGAATAAGTCAAATTAGCGAATTCTAAAAATGTCGCTAAATGGCCAAAAAATGTCGTTAAATAATTTTAGCGACGTATGTAGCGACATTTCGATGAAGTCGCCTTTAAGCTAGTCGCTGACCAAAAAAATATCGCAAAATGTTACTATGCCGACATTTTCTAGCGACATAAATGCGTCGCTAAATTAGCGACGTTTAGCGACACAACGTTGCTAAATTAGCGACGTGCTGTGTGTCGCTATATGTCGCTAAGTTTTTTTTAGCGACATTGTGCGACTCATTTAGCGACGTTATTTTGACTTGGTAATACTGTCATGTCAGCAAATCTGCGACGATCAGCAATGTTTTTAGCGACGTGTATAGCAACTTTTATAATGACGTTTTTAGCGACGTGTATAAACGTCGCTAAATGTCATAAACTTCGCTAAAGATACAGTAAAAAAATAAAAATAAAGAATATTGAATTATTTTCAAACTATTCTTCTTGAAGTTTATGAATTCATAATTTGTATAAATAGACCTGGAGCAACCCTCCGTTGAATTTACTGGGTTCGCCGACACCCTTCGTTGAACACTCAACATCGGTAAATTAACATACATTTAATATGAACAATATAGTAAAATTTGAAAAAAATGAAACATTAAGATTATAAACCGAGTCAAGACAAAATCTCGTCGTAAAGAATACAACAAATATCCACACAACTTAGTCTGAAAGCCTCGTTGTAAAGAATACAAGAAATAAAGTCTGAAAGCCTCAAAAATAAAGAATTATTCATAAATAACCAAATATTATAGGTCTGAAACACAAACAATCAATAAACTATCATAACTAGGACTAATATGGATCTGCAAGAGGATGACCACTGGCACGCATTAGGGATAAGAACAGATCATACTATTCCCGTAAAATCGACACCAATGTCGATGGAGAAGGCAGTGATGTCGGTGAAGTCTGTATCGATGAAGGCGCACCAGGAGGACGTATATGCTTCAACTCTGCTTGTCGATGGTTGTATGAATCCATGGAAGATAATAGTCTCGTACTGCTATGAACCATTGAATCCTGCATCATCATCAACGTCTCGCCCATGGACAATTGTGATGCCTGCAGCTCCGTCACGCTGCGCTCTGTCGACGCTCTAAGATCAGCTGTCATATCCCGGAGCTCCATGATGCTGCGCTCAAGCATATCAAATCGTGCGATGAGCGTCGCATCATTCGCCTGTGGCTGGGACAGGGGATGCTCCTCCATCCTTCACAGTAACTCATCACGGAGAGATGCAATCTGACGGTCAACGGTCTCCTGGACTCGGGCCAACGACTGCGAGGGCTGTAGGGAATACGCACTTGCCGTGGAGGTCCTAGATGACTGCATTGCAATAAGGGCGCCATAGGATCCCGTACTGTAGTACGTACTCCTCTATAGACCACCAGCGACGGTCACCCACAGCTCGTCTGTCGACGGAGTTGGAGAGGGCTGTGAGAAAGTATCAGCCTCTCCCACTGTAGGTGCACTAGTAGTTGCCCGCTTACGCAGCCTAAAATACTCGGCCTAGAAAAGTTTGGATACTCGATAATTGCCTAAGTTATATTAAAATTAACACAAAGTAAAGTAATACTTACATAGGTCTGTGAGGCCCTCTCATCAATGAGATTTTTGCCCTTTTGATGGGTGGCCAGGAAGACGGTCACCATGTTTGCATTCTCACCCCTATGTACCTGTTAAAAATATATTATTTAGTACTAAAATTAAATATTTTATCCTACTACAATTTTATCGTACTTATATTAAAATAATATATCTGAAATAAAAAATATACCAAACGATAAAAATGTTTTATCATCGGAATCAAGCCACCACACCACTTTCCTGTCTTCTGCCTAGCCACCTTGGCCTTCTCAGACCTTTCCTTATATCTCGGATCGTCGAATCTAGCCCTCATCGCAGTCCCCTGCTCAGGCGTGATCCAACCTTGGATCGGTTTTCCTCTGCGATCATGAGCCTTCTAGTCATCTAGAGCATCACAGATCAGCTTGGCGGCAACGTCAGAAAACGTCTGCTCGATCAACTCGGCCCGGTGCGGTGGATAAAAATACGTTTGCTACAATAAGTAATTTAGTAATTTATATAATATGCATACATTAGATGATTGATATAATATACTTTTACTTTAAAGTGCGCAAACCAGAATGCCTTTCTCTCCTCTGGAGCATCAGAGTAGTTGATCCAAGGGCCACCATAGTTGTACCTCAGAAAGTGGTCCAGACATCTCTGTACCAACGAGAGACGATATCTATATTGAGATAATTATTTTTATCGAAAAAGTCAATATATGATGAATAAAGAAATATACGATATATATGATACAAAACCATCTAATTGACTTACTTTGTACCGTCGGCCCAAATCTTCGTCCTCGTCTCGTCCGGAGGTGCGCATGGAGGATCTAGCTAATGCTGGGACGACGTCGGCTCAACCTCCGTCATATGCTCATCTGTCTCTATGGTTCCGTCAACAGGAGGAACGCTGGACGAGGGAGTACTATCAGTCCTAGAACTACTCATCCCAGGAGTGCTGCCACGTAACAACATCGCAGTCGGAGATGTGACTGGTCAATATACTGGAGTACTAGGCATCGAGGATCCAGAACCAACAGTAGGCAGTACCGAAGGAACACTCCGTCTATCTCGGGACTTGCCAAATGCTCCGCATCGTCCTGTCATACATGATAACAATATCTGATGAATAAATAAATACACAAATATATAGTACATTCTACAATCAAAATGTTATGCATATCTCACAGCATTATTAGAATTGTACAGTGAATAACTAGTGGTGTCACAAGTCTAAATGGATAGTATATTCTGCACTCAAAATATAATATATATCTTCGTCAAAATAGTATATTCTACAGTCAAAATATAGTACATATCTTCGGGCAAAATATTTTATTTTCAATCATCTTCAGAAAATTTATCTTGTTCACCTTCCTCGTCCTCCTCTTCTTCCTCATCTTCACTTTCATTTACTTTATCTTCGTCTTCATCTTCCTCTTCGAATAATTCTACCTCTTCTACATTATTAGTCGTGTAATGAGTAACTTCCATTGAGTCCACATCTACAATACTTGTTACAAGAGATAGTTCATTCTCCGGATAAGCTATTTCATCAATGTCAAAGGTATTTTTAGCTTTAGTCTTGCATACTGTCTACCAATCTGACCTCACTGTCCCCTATCTAGGATAAGTTATTAAGTACATGAGCTGAACCTGACTTGATAGGACAAATGGTTCATAGCCTTGATATCTACGCTTGTTGTTTATATCCACAATGTGGTGCCCCGTTCCCCCTATTCGGGGAGCGCGGCTAAGAAATACAAGACGGTATCGTTCGATCGGGATAGATTGAATTAAGAACTCGTCCTCGTTATGGATTTGTTTCTTCGGAATCGATTCCCATATTCAGTGGACCGTGCCCCCGGGATCGACTTAGCGGCAGAGTCAGGAGGGACCTCTCCGCTGCATTCTTTTGTTGCCTAGTTTTCGCTGTCGCTTGTTGCTTTCGTGCCTTGAGTTGGATTTCAGATTTGCTTGGGTTTTCTTGAACGGTTTCGATGGATTTCATTGCTTTCGTTCTTAGGACTGCACTTCAATTCCGATAATGGAAAGAGAGGAAGAAGTACTGATCAGCTGTTCGTGTCAATACAGGTGAACCAGCTGTAGTCGTCGCTCGAGCGGACGCCTAAAGCACTTCTTTCCTTTTCTTCCAAATACCAAAGTGAGTGGCTACCAACCCGATTAGCTAGCCCTACTTGCTAGTCTTCACATCTAAAATCTCGTGTTCGTGCTTGCCCCGATCAAACGATACCAAGTTAATAACTAAAAGATATCAAGATAACAAGGGAATAGACTTGGGAAATATTGCTTGTCAAATGAAATTCATGAACGGTTACTTACTTATATGCTTGCTCGTTTGGAATGTTCATCATATGCATAAAAATAAGTTAGAATGTATATTTCTTCTTAGAACTGTGCTATGTATAGAACTCATTTTCAATGCCATAAACTGAACAGATAGGCTATGCAAAAGTAAATCTTGCCCTGTACTGCCATGCTCCTGATATGCCCTGATTTGCCTCGATTGCTAACTTAGTGTACTGCGTTGATCACGGACAACTTGTGCACAAGGTCTTAGTTCCTGCGGACAGTCGCTGGGGCACCGGCACCGATCCGATCCGGACGGAACTCATGATAGTCGCCTGCTATAGGACGGAATGCCTTGGGACGTCCTGATCTATGCGTCGCATGGCACTCCGTACTGAGACTAGCCGTCCATTATGGCAACGTGCCAGTGATCCCCTCGTATATTTAAACCTGTTGCTACTAACTTGTGTCTTCTTGACAGGGAAGGCAAGGTAAGTATTATGCAGGTGGTTCAGACGGGCAGGTAAATGTCACCGAACGGTGACGAGTCATTTCAATGATTCTATATCTATGTCTTGTTGTAAAATGAACTAAGGCAAGATAGAAACCCACAAATATGCATGCTTCATTAAAACAACGTGTTGATTGGTATAGTTGGGATAGCTTGCCTTCACCAGTACGTTTCGATGTACTGACCCTCGTTGAAACAGGTTCCCCGCGCTAGGAAGAACCGAGCGAGGAGCAGGAGACAAACCCCCAATCCAGTCCAGCTGTAGGCACGCCTCGACCGTGCCACCTTAGAAGCATTTTGGAGAAGAAGCCTTTTGAAGAAGAAGCTAGCCACTAAAGCAATCATGCAGCTTCGTGGCAAGGCAGTCGTCCCGTCCCAAGGTCTTATATTTTGAGTTTAGTAAGGGATGTAATATACAGGACTGCTATCTCATTTTGTGTCAACACTTTTGTAAGCCCATAGAGGCAATCCTTATGTCTCAGTTCAAGGAATTTGTAATAGATGTTAATATTATCAATAAAAGAGAACTTTTCCATGTTTCAATCTGTGTTCAATTATCTGCGTACTCTGAATATGTGCTCGCTATGCGCAACAAAAATACTTAGCCTTGTGCGGTGCGCAACCTAGGCCCGCACGGCGGTCACGCCCGGGGGACGACTAACGATTCCACGGAATCGGGGCGTGACATGTTGGTATCAGAGCACAGCTTCAAAGTTCCTTTGATTCATGAACCAGAAAAGTTCCCTTAGCGATAACTCGCCTATGCGAACTCCTGAACTCGTTAAGGCCAAAATGAGATACGTTCATGCAATGAGTCCATAATACATTATGATCCTGATCTAAATTACCTCTTTTCAAGGAACGACGCAAGCGCAACCATCAGCGCTAGCGCCAGGCGAGCCACGGACTCAGGAGAGCAGCTCCGGAACCTCAGGAAGCTCTCGGAGCCAACGGGGCATGTCTCAAACAGATTCGATCCAACAAGTGGTACAAATGTTAACCGAGCAACGACAGAGGGATGATGCCCGCCAAGCCAAGTTCGAGAGCAACCTAGAGGCACGGCTCTCAGTCCAACAAAAGCAGGTAGATACCCTGCAACAGCTTGTTCAGACCCTGGCCTCCAACCATTCTGCCGCAACGACAGCTACACCAGTGGAGCAGCCAGCGCTTGAAGTTGAACTACCGCCCGTGCCAAGGACGAGGGAAGTGACTACCTTCTCCTTTGGAAACTTCAAGAAGGTCTGCAACACGCCATTCGAAGGGACTGAGGACCCGATCGTGGCCCTAGATTGGCTTGCCGAGCTTGAAGATCATTTTTCCCTCCTGGAGGTGCCGGAAGACAAGCGCGTCACCTGTGCCCAACTACTGCTTCGCCTCAATGCGCACGACTGGTGGGACGTGCATCGACGATCTCTTCAACTTGGCCATGGAGAGGAGGCGATCGCGTGGACGACTTTTCGTGCCGCGTTTGAGGAGGAGTTTGTACCCCCGCCTCTACGACGTCAACGGGAAAATGAGTTCGTTCAGCTCCGGCAGGGCAGTATGACGGTGAAGCAATACTCGGCTGAATTCAACAAACTGGCCAAATTTGCTACCGCTTATCTACCGGACGCAGCGAGTCATGCCAGACGATTCGAAGGAGGGCTACGTCCTGGCATCCACGGGCACGTATCCGTTCCACAGTATCAGACAATGCGGGAAGTATTAAATCATGCCCTCTCCCTGGAACCGCAGTATCCTCACGTTGCTGCCGGCGCTGTGCAAACTTCCAATCACAAACGCCAAGGCAATGATAGAGGAAACAACGCTGCAAAGCGTCCAAATAACGGCGGTAAACAGCGTGGAGACACTAGCAAGACCTGCAACTTTTGCAGGAAGCCAGGGCATATCGAAAAAGATTGTCGCCGCAAGCTTGGGACTTGTCTCCGTTGCGGCGATCCAGGCCATCAGATTAGCAGCTGTCCGCGTCGTCCACCGCAACAACCAGACCAGACTCCGGCTCCTCAGGCAAATCGAGCGGCGCCTCAGCAAGGGCGTAATCAAGCTCAAGGCCGAGTCTACACCATGACACGGGAAGAAGCATTAGCTTCGGATACCGTCGTGTCAGGTACCTTACTTTTCAATAATATACCTGCTCGTGTTCTATTTGATTCAGGTGCAACGCATAGTTTTATTTCCACAAATTTTGCCGTGGAAAACAATGTAAAAATGACTCCGTTGCACTTAGATTTAAATGTTAGCACCCCCTCTGGTACAAAGATCCCTGTTCGTTCAGTATGCCTAGGTGGTTACATTTGTATTGGGGAGAAGAAGCTGTCGCTCGATGTCTTAGTTCTAGATGTTAGGGACTATGATATCATCTTAGGAATGGACTGGCTAGGCGCATGCGCGGCAACCATTGAGTGTGCAGAGAAACGAGTCATTTTCCGTCTGCCCGGAGAAGCCGTGTTCTGTTACACCAGTAGTCCAGCGAACGATGCGACCACGGCCTGCATGGTGATTTCGGCAAAATCTGCTCGGCGAATGCTCTACACAGGCTGCGAGGGATTTCTAGCATCAGTTCGGGACGCGCGGCAGGACTACGCAGACGTCGAGCCTAATTCCGTTGAGGCGGAGTTCCCCGACGTGTTTCCGAGCGAACTACCCGGCATGCCGCCCGATCGAGAGATTGAATTCACTGTTGATACATTCCTGAACACGCAGCCGATCTCCAAACCTCCATACAGAATGGCCCCTGCAGAGCTGAAGGAATTAAAGTGCCAGCTCCAAGGATTACTTGACCGTGGGTTCATCCGTCCGAGCGTATCTCCTTGGGGTGCGCCCGTGCTCTTCGTGAAGAAAAAGGACGGAACTCTACGCCTATGCATCGACTACAGAGAATTGAATAAGGTCACAATCAGAAACAAATATCCTCTGCCACGGATTGATGACTTGTTCGATCAACTACAAGGCGCAGCAGTATTTTCAAAAATCGATCTTCGCTCGGGTTATCACCAGCTGAAGATTAGGCCCGAGGACACCCACAAAACTGCCTTCCGAACCCGGTACGGTCATTACGAGTTTTCCGTGATGCCGTTTGGACTGATGAATGCTCCTGTGGCATTCATGGACGTTATGAATCGGGTATTTAGACCTTTCATCGATAAATTTGTAGTGGTTTTTATCGATGATATCTTGGTGTACTCGAAGACTAGGGATGAGCACGCAGGACACCTGCGGATGGTGTTGTAAACCCTTCGAGACAATCAGCTGTACGCCAAACTGAGTAAATGTGAGTTTTGGCTAGACAGTATATCCTTTTTGGGCCATGTTATCTCGTCTCAAGGCATCTCAGTTGACCCGAAAAAGGTAGAAGCCATTACACAGTGGAAACATCCGGAATCAGCTAGCGACATCCGAAGCTTTCTTGGACTGGCAGGATACTACCGTCGGTTCATACAGAACTTTGCTAGAATTGCTTCGCCCTTAACGCAGCTCACACGGAAGGGTGCGAAGTTTACTTGGACGGACGACTGTGAAGCTTCGTTTACGGAGTTAAAGCAGCGCCTCGTCTCCGCCCCGGTCCTTACTTTGCCAAATGGACCAGATGACTTCAAAATATATAGCGATGCATCGGGAAGGGGACTAGGATGTGTCCTGATGCAACGTGACAAAGTGATCGCCTACGCGTCTAGACAGCTAAAGCCTCACGAGCAGAACTACCCAACGCATGACCTCGAGCTTGCCGCGGTAGTGTTTGCATTAAAGCTGTGGCGCCACTATCTTTATGGTGTGCCGTGTGAAATCTATACGGACCATAAAAGTTTGAAATATCTGTACACTCAAAAAGATTTGAATCTTCGGCAGCGGCGATGGCTTGAACTCCTAAGCGACTTCGACCTCATGATCAGATACACGCCTGGCAAGGGAAACGTTGTAGCTGATGCACTGAGTCGAGTGTTTGCAGGAAGTTTGGCTATTGATGATAGGCTGCGCCGGGATCTTGAATCACTGGGCATTACCTTGAAAATCAGATACACAAAGTGGGCGCAAGTATCACAACTGCGCCTAGAACCCGACTTGTTAAATAGAGTGAAGATCGCTCAGAAGGACGACCCGTTCCTGCAAAAGATTCATGCCCTTATCTCAGCAGGGAAGGCGTCCGACTTTGCGGTAAGCACGGATGGGATGCTTCGAGTGAAGGGAAGACTGTGCGTTCCAAGCGACGCGGCCCTCAGGGAAGAGATACTCACGGAAGCCCACTATGCTAGCTATACTTCTTATCCGGGTAGCACAAAGATGTATCGGGATCTTCGCACAACGTTTTGGTGGCACGGCTTGAAAAAGAATGTGGCGCAGTTTGTGTCGCATTGCATGGCTTGTCAACGAGTAAAGGCCGAACACCAGAAACCAGGCGGAGAACTGCAGAGCCTTGCTATTCCGGAGTGGAAATGGGATGATATAACGATGGATTTTATCGTTGGTTTGCCGAGGACGCAACGGGGACATGATGCAGTCTGGGTTATCGTCGATCGACTCACCAAGTCAGCTCACTTTCTGCCTATCAAATCTACTTGGAGTGCCGACCGCCTGGCTCAGATATATCTCAATGAAATCGTTCGACTCCATGGCGTGCCCGTAACCATAGTCTCCGATCGAGATGGCCGATTTATATCACGTTTCTGGGGAAGCCTGCAGTCAGCAATGGGGACGAAGTTGAAGTTTAGCTCCGCCTACCATCCACAGACCGACGGCCAAACCGAACGTGTCAACCAGATCCTCGAAGACATGTTGCGACTCTGTGCCTTGGACTTGAAGACGAGTTGGGACCTTCATTTACCTTTAGCTGAATTTGCTTACAACAATGGTTATCAATCGAGCATTCAAATGGCGCCGTATGAGGCGTTATACGGGCGGAAGTGTAGATCTCCTATCTGCTGGGACGAAGTTGGAGAACGGCAAGTACTTGGCCCTGAGCTCGTGGAGCAGACCGTCCAGAAAGTCCGGCTGATTCGGGATAGATTGAAGGTAGCTCAAAGCCGCCAAAAGAGCTATGCGGACACACATCGAAGACCGCTAGAGTTCCAAGTAGGCGACCGAGTGTTCCTCAAGGTCTCGCCCATGCGAGGAGTCAGCAGGTTCGGGGCAAGAGGAAAGCTAAGTCCGAGATTTGTCGGCCCGTTCGAAATACTAAAGCGGGTTGCCTCAGTTGCGTATCAGATTGCTCTGCCACCATCCCTATCCGACGTACACGATGTATTTCATGTTTCGCAGCTTAGGAAATATGTGTACGACCCGAGCCATGTGGTAGACCTGGACCAACTGAACCTTCAATCCGACTTGACGTATGTAGAACAGCCTGTGCAAATTTTGGATAGAAAAGAAAAGCTGCTTCGGACCCGTTCGGTTCCTCTAGTGCGCGTGCTTTGGCGGAATCACTCTGTCGAAGAATCTACTTGGGAGCTTGAATCTGAAATGAGGGAAAGGTTCCCCTCATTATTTCTTAGTGGTAGGTTAAATTTTTAAGTTTCGGGACGAAACTTCCAATTAGTTGGGTAGGATGTGGTGCCCCGTTCCCCCTATTCGGGGAGCGCGGCTAAGAAATACAAGACGGTATCGTTCGATCGGGATAGATTGAATTAAGAACTCGTCCTCGTTATGGATTTGTTTCTTCGGAATCGATTCCCATATTCAGTGGACCGTGCCCCCGGGATCGACTTAGCGGCAGAGTCAGGAGGGACCTCTCCGCTGCATTCTTTTGTTGCCTAGTTTTCGCTGTCGCTTGTTGCTTTCGTGCCTTGAGTTGGATTTCGGATTTGCTTGGGTTTTCTTGAACGGTTTCGATGGATTTCATTGCTTTCGTTCTTAGGACTGCACTTCAATTTCGATAATGGAAAGAGAGGAAGAAGTACTGATCAGCTGTTCGTGTCAATACAGGTGAACCAGCTGTAGTCGTCGCTCGAGCGGACGCCTAAAGCACTTCTTTTCTTCCAAATACCAAAGTGAGTGGCTACCAACCCGATTAGCTAGCCCTACTTGCTAGTCTTCACATCTAAAATCTCGTGTTCGTGCTTGCCCCGATCAAACGATACCAAGTTAATAACTAAAAGATATCAAGATAACAAGGGAATAGACTTGGGAAATATTGCTTGTCAAATGAAATTCATGAACGGTTACTTACTTATATGCTTGCTCGTTTGGAATGTTCATCATATGCATAAAAATAAGTTAGAATGTATATTTCTTCTTAGAACTGTGCTATGTATAGAACTCATTTTCAATGCCATAAACTGAACAGATAGGCTATGCAAAAGTAAATCTTGCCCTGTACTGCCATGCTCCTGATATGCCCTGATTTGCCTCGATTGCTAACTTAGTGTACTGCGTTGATCACGGACAACTTGTGCACAAGGTCTTAGTTCCTGCGGACGGTCGCTGGGGCACCGGCACCGATCCGATCCGGACGGAACTCATGATAGTCGCCTGCTATAGGACGGAATGCCTTGGGACGTCCTGATCTATGCGTCGCATGGCACTCCGTACTGAGACTAGCCGTCCATTATGGCAACGTGCCAGTGATCCCCTCGTATATTTAAACCTGTTGCTACTAACTTGTGTCTTCTTGACAGGGAAGGCAAGGTAAGTATTATGCAGGTGGTTCAGACGGGCAGGTAAATGTCACCGAACGGTGATGAGTTATTTCAATGATTCTATATCTATGTCTTGTTGTAAAATGAACTAAGGCAAGATAGAAACCCACAAATATGCATGCTTCATTAAAACAACGTGTTGATTGGTATAGTTGGGATAGCTTGCCTTCACCAGTACGTTTCGATGTACTGACCCTCGTTGAAATAGGTTCCCCGCGCTAGGAAGAACCGAGCGAGGAGCAGGAGACAAACCCCCAATCCAGTCCAGCTGTAGGCACGCCTCGACCGTGCCACCTTAGAAGCATTTTGGAGAAGAAGCCTTTTGAAGAAGAAGCTAGCCACTAAAGCAATCATGCAGCTTCGTGGCAAGGCAGTCGTCCCGTCCCAAGGTCTTATATTTTGAGTTTAGTAAGGGATGTAATGTACAGGACTGCTATCTCATTTTGTGTCAACACTTTTGTAAGCCCATAGAGGCAATCCTTATGTCTCAGTTCAAGGAATTTGTAATAGATGTTAATATTATCAATAAAAGAGAACTTTTCCATGTTTCAATCTGTGTTCAATTATCTGCGTACTCTGAATATATGCTCGCTATGCGCAACAAAAATACTTAGCCTTGTGCGGTGCGCAACCTAGGCCCGCACGGCGGTCACGCCCGGGGGACGACTAACGATTCCACGGAATCGGGGCGTGACACACAAGACCGTGCTTGTCAATTTTTCAACCTTGATCTTGAATCGGATCGAACCAATCACACTTGAATAGCACGATCTTAGCAGGTTCTATGCCATAATTATATGTCAACTCCCCAATATCTCGTAAGATGCCAAAGAAATTATTGTCTGGATTGACGTCTTTGTAGTTCGAAGATTTGATATACAAACAACTATTTTTTATGGAATTAAGATCCAGAAAGTTATCTCTGATCGGAGCATTTGTTGACTTGAACTTAAACCCATTCACACAGTAACTTGGCCATATTTTGACGATAGTAATTGATCCCTTGGCCAGAGTTCTAATAGATTCAGCCTCAGATGTTATTAGACGATCGACCTAAATATCAAAGTAGCGATAGTAACTTATTTATTGTGCAAGTATATACAGAAAAAGTAATTACCAAGCTCCTTACATATACGGTAAACTAAGAAGGAAAATGGTGTCTCATTTCTTGTTCTACTTTTTGTCTGTTATGTAGGGTCTAACCGACCTCAGCTCATTATTATATGTACTAAAAAATAACGAAGAAACCACTGATTAGTAGCATAATAGTAGCTTATACTATTACATTGAGATGACATAAACGTGGACATATTAATTACTTATCCCTCTAGCTTCTCTACTTTATCCTCGTCGTAATTGAGTATTATATAAAACTGAGTGGCCCTTAGCTCGTCGTCATTCGAATATCTCTTCTTCATTTTCTACGAAGGCTTTCTGGACGCATTGAATACTTTTAGTATTGCATCATTAGATTCCTGATATCCTTCGTCGTTTCTCAGAGCTCTCATTCTATTAGTAGCAACATGAGGTTTGAAATACATCGAGCAAAAGTTTATAATCTCCTCGAGAACATAAGCTTCACAAATAGAGCCCTCAACCCGTGCCTTATTTTTTACCTTTCTCTTTAGGTGATTCAGATGCCGCTCGAAGGGGTACATCCACCGATAACCAACAAGACCGCCATCACGTGCCTCATAGGAAAGATGAATTGGCAAATGCTCCATAGAGTCGAAGAATCTAGGAGAAAATACCTTCTCGATCTTGTACAGTGTTACCAGAATGTCCTTCTCTTGCTTTTCTAGACGATCGATGAGCAACTTCGTAGAACAAAGATCTCTAAAAAATATGCTGAGCTCTATCAATGGATCCCAAATGACCTGTGATAAGAATTTCTGAAACGTAATCGGAATTAACCTCTCCATGAATACGTGATAATTGTGGCTCTTCATACCCGCCAGTTTGTTCTCCTTGAGGTTGACGCATCTCCTCAAGTTCGACACGTACCCGTCTGAAAATTTTAGACCCTGAATCCACCTACAAAGTCTTCCTATATCCTCCTTCTCTAGTGAGAAAATTGACTTAGGCTGCTTTAACTTTCCATTCCCCTTCTCTATTAAATGCAACACATGACGTCTACATATTTCTTCTAAGTCCAACCTGGCCTTCGAATTGTCTTTCGTCTTCCCCTTTACCTCTATTACAGTATTAATTATATTATCAAACACATTCTTCTCGATATGCATGACATCAAGGTTATATCTGATCAGATTGGTACTCCAATATGGCAGATCCTAGAATATACTCCTCCTCGTCCAGTTATAGGTGCAACCAAATCCGTCATACTTGTACCCCTTAGCAGGCTCTTCGATAGCACTTGATAAATCTTTTACCTCTTTCCATATCCTGTATCAGGGCCACCTTGGCGGTGGATTAGCCTTCTCCATAACGCCGGCACGAAAAGCATTCTTGTTCCTCCGGTACGAATTATCCTTCGGCAAAAATTGTCGATGACAATCCAAGAAGCATGATTTTCCTCCATGTTTTAAATAAAAAGTCTTAGTGCGGTCCATGCAATACGGACATGAGAGATGACCATGAGTGCTCCATCCCGATAACATTCCATAGGCCAAAAAGTCGTTGATAGTGCACATAAGTGCTGCCCTCATTTGAAAATTCTGCTTTCTAGAAACATCGTGCGTATTGGCACCTACTTTCCACAGCTGATTCAACTCATCTATCAGAGGCTGTAAATATACACCGATGTTCCTCTTCAGATTGTTCGGACCCGGGATAACGGTTAGGAATATATACGGAGTCTTCATGCATATCCAAGGTGGTAGATTGTACAGAGTGACGATCACAGGCCAACACGAATACTGGAAGCCCGAAAGACCGAATGGGGTAAAAAACCGTCGGAGGAGAGTCCCAATATGATATTACGTGGATCCGAAGCAAAATCTAGATACTCTCGATCAAAGTGCTTTCATGCTTCTCCATCGAATGGATGATCCAATACTCCTTCGATCTGTTTTCGCCTATGCCAACTCGTGTTTTCTGCAGTCTCCTTTACCATAAACAACCTCTGCAACCGCGACGTCAAAGGCAAGTAGTACATCGAATTGGTAGGCTTCTTTGCACCGACAAAATTTTCTCTTCCAATGGCCTTGTAGCGATCAGCACCACAGAATCTGCACATATCTTCATCCTTGTCGTCTTTGTATTATAATATGCACCCATTGCGACATGCATCAATTTTCTCGTATCCCATCTAATCCTCTTAGATCGGCAGAAGTCTTTAGGCAACTTTGCACCCTCTGGTAAGATCTCTATAATCAAATCCATCAGTCAGTTATAGCATTCTTTCGATATGTTAAAATTGGACTTGATGCTCAACAATCTTATAACCACCTCCAACGGTGAATGATAATCAAAACCAGGATATAATGGAGTCCGTGTATTCTCCAGCAACTCCATGAACTTTACAGCATCGGCATTCGGTGTCTCCTCAGCTGCATCATGATTATTCAGATCAAAACTAGGCCTCATCGCATCAAAAACCATGTTCACCCACTCGTCGTCATAAGCAGCGTGGTCGTGGACATCCATATACAGCTCTACAAAAGGCTTCGAATCTGATGTTAAAGATACAAGTTCTCCGTGCGCGGTCCACTGATAGTAATTTGGTGTAAAATCCTTCGAGTACAAATGATATGAGACTTTCACTTCTGGATAATTTTTCAAGTTGCGATATCTCACACACAGACACTTAATTTTGGTACCGTCCATGTACTGAGGGAACACCTTGGCGAACTGCAGGAACTGTTGTACACTATTAATAAATTTATCCTGTACACCACACATATCATCAGGATGACGGTTGTACATCCACGAATGATGATACAGATAGTCAATCATATCTATTTCTAGATACTTCTACAAAATGAATATATATTGTTCAAGTATATACTCATCGCTAAATATAGTACATGCACTGATACTCCTAGTCCTAGCATATATACACATGAATATCCAACTATGTTATACACCTACTCGTCTACACACATATAAGAATACTCAGGAATACAGTACATGCACTGGTACACCTAGTCCTAGCACTGATACTTCTTCGTTCAACTCTGTATCCTGGATACTCATATTGCAGTGTATCAGTTAGTATCAACTGAGCATATTTGGGTTAGGTTAGGGTTTCTGCACTGCTTTAAGTATTAATCATCTGGTTATAGAGAGTGCATGTCCATAGGAGTATATGTCATATTGACAGCAGATTTGGGGAACAACACAGTGAGCAGTGAGATAGGGAGAGGCTGTTGCATACACCATCTGCACATACCTTACAATGCATATTTGATGTGCACATGAGTGTTGCGGCAGACTTTACAGGGTCTGTGCACACCATCGTACAAAGCAGGGTGCAACATTAGGCAGCAGCAATTTGAAGTTGCATTTTAAACTTGAGTATCACAATAGGCATTAATTAGAAGATTAGGGGAATCTCTATGTACTTATGTGTATCAACTATGGTTATGCGTAGGTGAGGAATGGATATAGGTATAAGTTGTGAGTAAGATTCACTCGAGTTGATCACACTACAACTAAGGGCTTGATGTCAGTCTAGAAGAGAGAGAGAGAGAGAGAGAGAGGGTTAGGGTTAGGGTTAGGGTTAGGGTTTATACCCTCTATGACAGTATCTGTGTCATGTATGTGTCAGTGTGTATGTGTGTCGTGTTTGTATCTGTGTTATATCGTGTCTGTATCTGAGTGAGAGAGAGAGAGAGAGAGAGAGATTGGGTTAGGGTTAGGGTTTACACCCTCTGTGATAGTTTGTGTCGTATTTATGTCAGTGTGTGTGTCGTATCTGTGTCAGTGTCATGTCTTGTGCATCTGTGAGAGAGAGAGAGAGAGAGAGAGAAGATTGGGTTAGGGTTAGGGTTTACATCCTCTGTGACAGTCTGTGTCGTGTCTGTGTCAGTGTGTATGTATGTGTGTGTGTCATATCTGTGTCATATCTGTGTCGTATCTGTGTCATATCGTGTGCATATGAGAGAGAGAGAGAGAGATTGGGTTAAGGTTAGGGTTTACACCCTCTCTCACAGTCTGTGTCGTGTCTGTGTCAGTATGTGTGTGTCGTATCTATATCAGTATCATGTGCATCTAAGAGAGAGAGAGAGAGAGTTAGGATTTACCTAGAGGAGCAGGAGGAGGAGAAGGAGGAGGATGAAGGGGATGCCGGAGTAGGTGGCTGTGGAGGACGTCGGAGGGTGCAGTTCGTCGGAGAGGGGGGGGGAAGAGAAGATTTTGAAAAATTGGGAGAAGTCTTCAACGGAAGGGGGGAATCAAAATCTATACTAAAATTTTAGCGATGTATAGCAACGTCAACTTATGACGTCGCTAATAAAAATAGTTTGCGACGTTATAGACATCGCTAAAAACGTCGCTAAAAATCGAAAAATATACGTCACTAAATACGTCGCTAAATGTCGCTAAATTAAAAAATTCAGCGACGTTTAGCGACCTTAAGGAAGCTTATAGCGACTATTCTTTAAAAAACTTAATTATTGTCGCTAAACGTCGCTATATATCACCAACAACGACTTATAGCGACATTTATTTTAGGAGTCGCTAAAATCTTTATATTAGCGACGTTTTATTATGACGTCGCTATTTCATCATATTTTGGTAGTGGTTGACGATACCAACTGCATGTGCCTTGTCAGGTCTAGTGCACACCATCATGTACATAAGACTGCCAACAGCTGAGGCGTATGGCACCGATGCCACCTCTTTCTTTTCTTTGTTGCTTTTAGGACACTGCCTTGAGCAGAGCAGAAAGTGATTAGCAAGTGGAGTAGCAACTGGTTTTGCCTCGTCCATGTTGAACTTCTTCAACACCTTCTCGATATAACGTTCTCGTGATAACCACAGCTTCCCATTCCTTCGATCATGGGAGATATGCGTACCGAGAATCTTCTTTGTTGGTCCTAAGTCCTTCATTGCAAAGGACTTGCTGAGATCTTTCTTTAATTTGCTGATCTTGTCACATTCACGACCTACGATCAACATATCATCAACATATAGAAGAAGTATAATCGGTTCACAATCAGAGTACCTTTTGACAAACACACAATGATCAAAAGTGGTCCTTTGGAATCATTGCTCGGTCATGAAGAGATCAAACTTCTTATACTATTGGCGGGGTGCTTGTTTCAGTCCATACAGGCTCTTCTTTAGTCGACGGACTAGATCTTCTTTTCCTTTGACTTTGAAACCCTCTGGCTGCTCCATGTAGATTTCTTCTTCAAGCTCTCCGTGAAGGAATACAGTCTTCACATCTACTTGTTCAACTTCTAGATTTAGACTTGTAGCCAAGCTGAGCACTACTCTGATAGATGTCATCTCCACCACTGGTGAAAAAAATCTCTTTATAGTCAACTTCTTGCTTCTGACTAAAACCTTTCACAACTTGCCTCGCCTTGTATCTTGGTTGTGACTTATTTTCTTCTGTCTTCAGCTTATACACCCATTTGTTCTTGAGTGCTCTTCTTTCTTTTGGTAATTTTACCAAATCATAAGTGTGGTTCTCATGCAAGGACTTTATCTCATTGTGAATAGCTTTCAGCCACTCCCCCTTTTTCTCGTGTGCCACGGTTTCTTGATAGCATTCAGGCTCTCATGTATCTCTTTGTAATACATATTATTGTGGATAGTAGAGGCTGTTAGGCTTCGGTTGTCTGTTTGATCTTCTCAGTTGAGGTTCTTCAGGAGCTTACTTTTCTTGAACATTTTCAGATACAATGTCATCATCATGATTTTTCTCGACATGATCATGGATTTTAGCTTCATTGTTCTCGACCGCATCCCCCCTTTGTACCTGAGGTTGAGGAACTAGATGTAGGTCGATTGGATATTCTCTAGAGCTATCAGCCTTTTCTCCCTTATGAATATCTTCAATAGTTTGATCTTCAAACAAAACCACATCTTTGCTTCTGAAAATCTTTTTATTGACAGGATCACAGAGTCTGTAGCCTAACTCTTCATCTCCGTAGCCCAAAAAAATACATTCTTTTGATTTGTCATCAAGCTTGGACCTCTCGTCTTTGGGGATGTGCATGAACGCTCTACACCCAAACATCTTCAAGTAATTATAGGACATATTTTCCCTGTCCAGAACTTGTTCGGTACATCACCATTGAGTGGAGCTGATGGAGACAAGTTGATTAAGTAAAATGTTGTCATCAATGCTTCACCCCAGAAACCCTTTGGTAGCTTGGAGTGAGATAACATGGTTCTGATCCGCTCAACTATCGTTCTGTTCATCCTTTCTGCCAACCTATTAGGTGTGAAGTGAATCGATAATGAGTTCCCCAGTGGAATGAGATTCTTTATTTTTTACCCCAAGTTTAGGAAGGGTCCGTGCGAACCTGAGGGGTCTTTGGAACCGATTTTTCATGTTTGATTTCATTATTCTTGCAATAGATTCTAAAGTCTCCTATGTACTCTCCACCATTGTCGGTATGGATGCACTTAAGAGTCGTACCAATCTTACGTTCAACGATGGCATGTAACTGCTTGAACACTTCAAAGACTTGATCTTTGGATTTGATTGCATATGCCCACACCTTCCCAGAGTGATCATCATTGAAGGTGACAAAGTATCTTGCACCACCAAGAGTGTTAGTAGTCATAGGCCCACAAACATCAGAGTAAACAACATCCAGTATGTTGGGTTTTCTAGTTGCAGCCTTATAATGAAATAAAACTCTATGTTGTTTTCCAGCAAAACAATCAGTGCATTGTTCAAGAGGTGTACCTTTCGATTTCAGTCTGGTCAATACCTCTCTTTTGGCTAGAATTTGTAGTCCCTTCTCACTCGTTTGACCCAGTCGCTTGTGCCATAACCCAATCATTGATCCTGATTGGTCGATTGCTACATTAACATGCTAATTGTTGATCTTAGCATATGTCATATATAGTGTGTTCTCCTTCTTTCCTCTAGCTAGCACTAGGGTGCCTTTGTTGAGTTTTCATTTGCCTCCACCAAACACATTGGTGTAGCCTTCATCATCCAGCACGCCAATGGATATCAAGTTGAGACGCATGTCTGGAAGATGTCTCACATTCTTGAGAATAAGGGGCAGCCAATGTTGGCCTCAAGAGCTATTTCTCCTTTTTCCACAATCTTGGAAACTTTTTTATTTTCCATCCTCACGTTTCTAAAGACTCCGCTTGTGTAGGATGTGAAGAATTCTTTTATGGAAGTAACATGAAATAATGCACCAGAGTCTACAATCCAGCATGAATCTTGAGAGGTTGGATTAACAAGACCACCATCACAAATGATGATTATCTCATCGCCTTTTGAAGCAGTGGCGGTTGTGTCTTTGGCTTCATTTTTCTCATTTTTCTCATTTGATTCTTTTCTTTTCTTTTTTTTAATTTTCTGCATTCTCTTTTCATATGACCCTTAAGGCCACAATGAAAGCATTATATCTCCTTTCTTGGTTTGGAAGTGCCTCTGGAATGATCTCTAGGCCTGTCTTTGGAGTGGTCACGGTTGTGGGATTTTCTTTGATGAGTTCTTCCACGATTCTCAGAAACAAGAACATCTGACTCAGTTGATATGCCTTATTCTTTTTGCCTTGCTTCTTTATTCAATAAATTGTCCTTCACTAAGGATGATGTAAGGATGCCTTGAGGAGCAGAGTTGTTTAAGGAAACCACAAGTGTGTTCCAACTATCCGACAACGAGCTGAGTAGCAAAATTGCCAAAAGCTCATCTTCCCACACCAGCTTCATGGTTGAGAATTGATTTACCAGCTCTTGAAAATCACTCAAGTGTTCAGAAATACTTCGACCATCTCTGTATTTCAGGTTCACCAAACGTCGAATGAGTGAAACTTTGTTTTGAGGAGTCTCTCGCTCGTACATCGATGCCAATTTTATCAACATTTGATGAACATCGGTTTCTTTGGAAATATGGTGAAAGACGCTTTGGTCGATCCATGGACGAATCTCTCCAATAGCTTTATGATTTAGAATGGTCCAATCTTTGTCAGATTTGTCTTCTGGCTTCTGTCCATTGCAGAGTAACACTTAGTACAGATCCTTGCAATAGAGGATATCTTCCATCTACGGCCTCCATATGGAATAGTTTGTAGATGTGAGCTTGATCATGGTTGAGGAGGTAGAAGACGATTCTGCCATCACGATCAACAAGCATGTGTGGCTCTGATACCACTTTGTTGGGGATGGATATATCTTTCACACACAAAGTGCGAAAGCAATATCTTGCAATCGAGCTTCTGAAAGCTATTGATTGACAAGTGAGTAAACATAACACAAAAGAATTAACGAGGTTCGAAAATGTGTCTACGTCCTCGGACAATTATAATTCTTTACTTTCTTTCTCCACTAAGAATAGTGTGATTACAAATTACAAACTCTCTCTTGGATACACTCAAGAGGTTCACAAACTCTCATACAAAAGTATAGACACACTTTGGTGAAGAAGCACTCAAGGTAGAAGCACCGTCCGGAAGAACACCGCAAGCAAGGAGCACCAGGAACACCATTACTTCTAGCACCAAGATTACAAGGGAGGATATCTTCCAAACCATCTCCTTACATAGCCATAAGGGAATGAACCATCTCCTCCAAGATTTATTTCATCCAAGATTCATTAAGCTTGGGAATTCCAAAAGTCATTAGACTTTCTCCAAGGTGAATGAACCTTGGGACTATAAAACCCTATCTCCAATTAAGGAAGGATTACCCAACACAATTTGGGCAAAATAACACTAAAGGAGAAGGGACATGCATTCCACGACTCATTTTTTACCAAGGTTTTTATCCAATTTTCTTGTGTTAGAAGCAGACGAATTTGAAATTCTGTTGGAAGTAGAAAAAACTTTTCCTATTAGATTGTATTATCCAGCTACTTTTCCTATTAGATTGTATTATCCAGTTAATGGTTTAGTAAATTTCTGCATTTATGTGAAACTTTTTTGTTCCTATTTCTTATTGTTGTAGCTATCATTGCTATTGAAGGGAGCAGTTGTGGCACCTCTTGATAAGTTTGGTAAGATCAACTTGTCTTCGGTTTGTAAGCAGGTCTGGTATAGGTCGGAGAAGACACACACACACAGGAACCTATTGGTACTAGTTGATTATTCACTAATTTATTGAGGTATTCTGGTTACAGGGAAGACACTACAGGATGAAAGAAGTAACAGGGGAACATTTACAGGCACTGATGGATTCCAACTTCCACACAAGATGATGCCTCTAAGTTATAGAAGCGGAAGTTGTTCTGGAATTTGGATCATGTATGTGTAAAAAATTCTTGTCGTAGTATGCTTCAGTTCGCAAATGTTTATTTGCAAAACCCGTTCTTAGCTATTACAGATTTCAGACCATACATTTTTTTTTTGTGGACAGTCAAAATCTACGGTCATAAGTAAAATATCGGACATTCATAGAGAAAAGTGCATTAGTTTAAAACATTCAGTCTCGAGTCTCTAGACAAATACTATTAACGTGCAATCACTTATATGGTTACATCAAAAAAATGTCTTGTAAGAACTTGTTTCCCCACATTAGGGACATGTGAGAGGAATAATTTGTGGTTGCATGATCATCTTAAAGTACAGAAGATTCCCTCTAATTGGTAATTCAGAACTCAGGTCATGCCCTTTTGTGCCTAAATTTACATCAGTCAGGAATCTGGCACCAATCACAGAGGGTTAACGTTAAGTTATAAAAGTATTAAGAAAAATAATCAAACTTGGATTGTTCATAATTTGATCCTAAAAGCCTACCAATTTGGCTGGGATATATTAGAGAAATCAAGGATTAGTTACTCTTCTGGCATCTAAGAAGCTACGGGGAGAAGAAGGTCAGTGAGACCGTTGAGCTACAGTATCTTTGGTGGAGTCTTCTGGTGTCGTATCCCTTGCTCTCTGCAATAAGTATCAAAGAGATCGATATATTCGCCATAATTGTCGATCGAACACATAGCAGCTTTTTGCCCATCTTCCTTTCAACAGAGGTCCGAAACTCCTTGAAAGTGGACAACACATGATCATTGGTCTTTAAGGCATAGATCCAAACCTTTATGGATCAGTCATCAATAAATATTACAAAATAAGAAGCACCACCAATAGATTTTATCTTTATAGGACCGCAGACATTCGAGTGAATCAACTCGAGCAACGCGGCCTCCATATGGAATAGTTTGTAGATGTGAGCTTGATCATGGTTGAGGAGGTAGAAGACAATTCTGCCATCACGATCAACAAGCATGTGTGGCTCTGATACCACTTTGTTGGGGATGGATATATCTTTAACACACAAAGTGCAGAAGCAATATCTTGCAATCGAGCTTCTGAAAGCTATGGATTGACAAGTGAGTAAACATAACACAAAAGAATTAACGAGGTTCGAAAATGTGTCTACGTCCTCGGACAATTATAATTCTTTAATTTCTTTCTCCACTAAGAATAGTGTGATTACAAACTCTCTCTTGGATACACTCAAGAGGTTCACAAACTCTCATACAAAAGTATAGACACACTTTGGTGAAGAAGCACTCAAGGTAGAAGCACCGTCCGGAAGAACACCGCAAGCAAGGAGCACCAGGAACACCATCACTTCTAGCACGATTACAAGGGAGGATATCTTCCAAACCATCTCCTTACATAGCCATAAGGGAATGAACCATCTCCTCCAAGATTTATTTCATCCAAGGTTCATTAAGCTTGGGAATTCCAAAAGTCATTAGACTTTCTTCAAGGTGAATGAACCTTGGGACTATCAAACCCTATCTCCAATTAAGGAAGGATTACCCAACACAATTTGGACGAAATAAAACTAAAGGAGAAGGGACATGCATTCCACGACTCATTTTTGACCAAGGTTTTTATCCAATTTGCTTGTGTTAGAAGCAGACGAATTTGAAATTATGTTGGAAGTAGAAAAAACTTTTCCTATTAGATTGTATTATCCAGCTAATGGTTTAGTAAATTTCTGCATTTATGTGAAGGTTTTCTGTTCCTATTTCTTATTGTTGTAGCTATCATTGCTATTGAAGGGAGCAGATGTGGCACCTCCTGATAAGTTTGGTAAGATCAACTTGTCTTCGGTTTGTAAGCAGGTCTGGTATAGGTCGGAGAAGACACACACACACACACACACACAGGAACCTATTGGTACTAGTTGATTATTCACTAATTTATTGAGGTATTCTGGTTACAGGGGAGACACTACAGGATGAAAGAAGTAACGGGGGAACATTTACAGGCACTGATAGATTCCAACTTCCACACAAGATGATGCCTCTAAGTTATAGAAGCGGAAGTTGTTCTGGAATTTGGATCCTGCATGTGTAAAAAAAATTTGTCGTAGTATGCTTCAGTTCGCAAATGTTTATTTGCAAAACCCGTTCTTAGCTATTACAGATTTCAGACCATACATTTTTTTGTGGACAGTCAAAATCTACGGTCATAAGTAAAACATCGGACATTCATAGAGAAAAGTGCATTGGTTTAAAATATTCGGTCTCGAGTCTCTTGACAAATACTATTAACGTGCAATCACTTATATGGTTACATCAAAAAAATATCTTGTAAGAACTTGTTTCCCCACATTAGGGACATGTGAGAGGAATAATTTGTGGTTGCATGATTATCTTAAAGTACAGAAGATTCCCTCTAATTGGTAATTCAAAACTCAGGTCATGCCCTTTTGTGCCTAAATTTACATCAGTCAGGAATCTGGCACCAATCACAGAGGGTTAACGTTAAGTTATAAAAGTATTAAGAAAAATAATCAAACTTGGATTGCTCATAATTTGATCCTAAAAGCCTACCAATCTGGCTGGGATATATTAGAGAAATTAAGGATTAGTTACTCTTCTGGCATCTAAGAATCTACGGGAAGAAGAAGGTCAGTGAGACCGTTGAGCTACAGTATCTTTGGTGGAGTCTTCTGGTGTCGTATCCCTTGCTCTCTGCAATAAGTATCAAAGGGACCGATATATTCGCCATCATTGTCGATCGAACACATAGCAGCTTTTTGCCTGTCTTTCTTTCAACAGAGGTCCGAAACTCCTTGAAAGTGGACAACACATGATCATTGGTCTTTAAGGCATAGATCCAAACCTTCATGGATCATTCATCAATAAATACTACAAAATAAGAAGCACCATCAATAGATTTTATCTTCATAGGACCGCAGACATTCGAGTGAATCAACTCGAGCAACACCGGTTTCCTTGAACTTGGGTTACTTTGGAAAGATATCATATTTTTCTTCCCCGCCAAATAGTGCGTGCACTTCTCCAACTTTGTAGACTTTAGCCCTGAAATTACCTTCTTGTTCACCAAGTAGCTTATCCCCTTCTGCTAATGTGGCTGAGCCACCTGTACCATAACTCAGTAGACGCATCAGTAGCTGTGTTAACCACATGTGCACCCTGTGCGCTCCCTTCCATATAGTAGAGTCCGGACCTCTTGCTTCCTCTGGCAATCACCATCGAACCTCTGGAAAGATTCCACTGATTATTTCCTAAGAGACTGAAGAAACCCTCATCATCCAACCTTCCAATCGATACCAGATTGAAATGGATATCAGGGACATGACAGACATCTTTGAGAACAACAACTGCACCTGTCTTTGTCCTCAAATGCTCATCTCCAATGGCAACCGCCTTTGACACATCTCCATTGTCCATCCTCAATACTCCATAGTCGCCTATTGTGTATGTAGCAAATAGTGTCCTGTTGTGAGATATGTGCGCAGAAGCACATTAGTCCACCAGCCAAAAGTTGTCATCACAGAAGAGGTTCATAACTACCTCATCACCTACAATGATCACATCGCCTCCATGTGGCGAGGTCGTCGTTGTAGTGTTCTCACTTTTCTTTCCCTTGTCGCCATTCTTCTCTCTCTTCCAAGCAAAACAGTTCTACTTGATGTGGCCCTTCTTGCCACAATGGTAATACTCTGAGACCTCGTACTGACCCTTGGACCTTTTCCTGCTTTTGTCTCTGCCACCGCCTGGACCCCTTCTTTTACCCCTTTCGTGGCTCTCTGAAACAAGTGCCTCTGAGTGGGATGTTGATGAAGTATCCTGAGAACGTCTCCGCATCTCTTCATTCAGTACACCACTCTTGGCAAATTCTATACTGACCATGCCTTCCGGAGCAGAAGCGATCATAAACACACGTACGGTCTCCCACGAGTCTGGTAATATACACAACAGTCATTGTTCCTGAACCTCGTCGTCAAACTTGACTCCCATAGAGGATAACTGGTCAACCATGCCCTGGAACTCACTCAAAATATCCGTAATAGATGCCCCATCTTTGTACCGCAGACCCATCATCATCCGGATCAGGAATAATTTATTTACTCTGGTCTTCTTCGCATATAAAGATTTTAGCTTATCCCATAGTGTCCTCGTGTACTCAATACTGGCAACGTAGTTGTACACGTTCTCATCAACGAACTGTCTGATGTACCCATACACCTGTATATGCTCAAAATTCTAGTCCTCTTCGGATTTGTCACTAGGCCTCTCGGAAGCAAATACCGACAGATGCAGCTTTTTGACAAATAGCAGATCCTTCATCTTTCTCCTCTAGTAATGATAGTTGATACCGTTCAGGTTTACCATGCGCATCGGCTTCGCGTCCATCTCTTCTCCCTGGTTTGCCTGTCAACTCCTGACACCCTTCTGAAATTCCAGAACCTGGCTTTGATACCACTTTGTTGGGAACGAAAGTGCGAAAACTATTCCCCAAACCAGAGAGTACCTGCGAGATAACCGAGCAAAATGCACAAACCAAAAAATGTCAAACATAAATCGCAGACACAAAGATTTTTGACATAGGAAATCCTTGCTGGAAAAACCACGGGACGATCGGAGTCCAACCCTGAAAAGCCTCCACTAATGGAATAAGAAATACACCGACTCCTTACAAACTTCTCACTGATCCAAACGGATCACCATAACTCTTTTGGAACAGAAAATAGATTATAACCACGAAGAAGAAAGACAACGAGAAATACCCGAAACTGATTTTCTTCTTCGAAACAGTCTCCAATCCTTCTTTCTCCTCTCAAATGTTGCAATGGTACTCTTGCCTCATTTTTTCTCCTTGTTGCTATATTTTTTTTAGAGAGAGAAATATTTTAAGGCCAGAAGACACTTATATATAGCCTCAAACTCATAACTAGCATTCCTATTATATATAGGAATATCCAATCCAAATCTATTGACATATTCCTATTATATGTAGGAATATCCAATCCAAATCTATTGAGATATTTCTATTATATTTAGGAATATCCAATCCAAATAAATTGAGGTATTCCTATTATTTGTCGAAATATTCAATCCTACTCCGAAATATTTTTCACATAGGTTGGGAACCCCATCCACTTCAACATTAACAACTTTACAATCCAAGTTCAAATCCATTCTTTCTTTATTAAAATTTTGGGGTAACAAGAAGTTACGAAACATTCCAGAGAAGATAAAATTCAATGAAAGGAAACTATTACAAATCCAACAACTCTCCCTTAACAGTGAACACAAGTACCCCATTCTCTTGTACAGATGACCGCATCATACAAGAAATATGCCTACATATGACCCTCGAACAACTCTTACTGGAACAGGAATTATATTGGAAACAAAGGTATTCTTTGCAATGGTTGAAGGAAGGTGACAAGAACACTAAATTTTTTCATATAATGGCACTCACTAGGAAAAGAAAGAACACTATTTCTAGCCTACTTCTAGAAAATGGTGAACATACTTATGACAATGAAGACATTACCCAAGGTTTGGTAGAGCATTTTACCAACCTCTTTCAAGCAATGTTAAACACCACTCCGGTCCCTGACTATATTATTGTTGACATGCACAAGATTGAGGAACAAGAGAACCAACTCATCCACAGTATCCCTCACCTCTCGAAATCAAAGAGGTTATTACTGCTATGGGTCCCTGCAAATCCCTAGGCCCGGACGGGTTACCCATTATTTTTTATCAACAATGCTGGAATACAGTGGGGAACGAGGTGATTAATCTCATCCAAACCTTCTTTAAATCAGGTTCTATGCCTCCTTCTTTAAATCATACCTTTTTTCTTTGATACCCAAGATTCATAATCCTATTAAGGCTATTGATTACCATCCTATATCTATCTACAATGTCAGTTACAAGATCATTTCCAAACTCCTAGCTAAAAGAATCAGACCTCTGATTCATAAATTTATTAGTCACTCACAAAACACGTTTGCACCAAGTAGACAAATTGGGGATAATGTAATCATTACCCAAGAGCTCTTTCACTCTATTGTTAGATTCACCACTAAAAATAGATCATTTGCTCTCAAATCGGACATGTCTAAAGCTTATGACAAATTGAGTTGGTCCCTTTTCAGTCAAGCATTACTTGGTTTGGGTATCAGTTGTCACGCCCCGATTTCGGCTAATCGATAATCGTCCCCCGGGCGTGATGCCATGCACGCGTAGGGCGCGCGTGCACAAGGCCTTAGGCATAAGGATATTCTTTAGAACAATGCAACAGAGTGGACATATAAGATAACACAAGGTTGAGGCATAGAAAAGTTTCTCTTTTATTCATAATGAACATCTTTTTACATCGCTTGACTCAAAAGTATAAAATGCCCCACGGGCTTACAAACTTGGACGCAAAATGAGATAGCCGATCCATACATTATGTCCCTTTACATAGATTCAAAAACGCAAAACCACCTTGGGTGCGAGTAAGCACCATCGCCTTAGCGATATTCAGCAACAGAGAGAGAGTGAAAGGCTTCTAGCTTGAGCCTCCAAAAGTCTTGGCCATGAACCGCCAAGAATCCCAAAAGTTCTGAGAGAGCTTCAGCTCCTCGCCGCGTTGCCTTGCGCCGGGGAACCTGCTACAACGAGGGTCAGTACTTCGGAAAGTACTGGTGAAGGCTAGCTGCTCAACTTTACCAAGCTCATGAGATGAGATCTAATGAGTATGCTACAATTATGTTCTTAGGTGGGTTTCTATTCTTGCCTAGTTCAGATTTCATTTAGCAGATATGCAAGAACAAAATAACATAACTTCGCATGCCACCGTTCGGTGACTTTACCTGTCCCGTCTGAACCACCTGTACAACTTACCATAGCCTTCCCTGTCACGAAGACATAGTTAGTCTGCACAGTTTAAATATACACAATATCTTTCTTTGTTGTCTACCAGCCATCATGGGTTTAGTCTGGGCTGGCGGCGACGCTTGTAGCACGGGTAGCTAGCCCCGCTACAATTCCCCGCTCCCAGGACTAAGAAAGTAGATTCCGCCCGGGTCGAATCGGCCCGGTGCCCCGGTAACCGTCCGCAGGAACCTGGATCCCTTGTGCACAAGAATTCCCATGACCATTTCTATGACTCTACCTCATAGATTTACTTACTAGCCATTTAAAGAACATCATGTATGAAACTGCTTTACTGTACTATCATAATCAACCAACAGTTATATGAAATAACATGCAGCAGTTTATAGAAGAACACTTTGAACTATCAATAAATACCAACCCATTAAACACCCAACGAACATGCATGCATCAATGAATTTATGCAAGGTTTTGTATGACAAGCATAGGGTGTTCCAAGCCTACTTCTTATCTTATCTTGTTATCCAACTTGTTACTTAATTGGTATCGTTTGATTGAATGCACCACTGAGTCATTGTTATTATGATACGGAGCCCTTGGAAAGAAGGTGCTTATCGAAATAGAGCCACTCACAAGTTTGTTGAATAGGAAGAAGAAGGAGAGACCCCTAAGACTCCGCTCGCGCGTCGTCTACACGATCACCTGCACGCACCAACGGATGATCAATACCTCCTGCTTCGGTCTCCAAGGCTCGATACGAAATACGAAATCCTAAGAACGAAAGCAATGAAATCCATTGAAACTGTTCAAGAAAACGCAAGTCATAAAACCAACAAGAAAGCATCCAAGCGGCACGAAAACGGACAAGAAACCAACGCAACGGAAAGGCCCCTCTCGACTCTGCCGCCGAGTCCATCCTCGAGGCACAATCCATTGTATATGGGACCTGATTCCGAAGAAACCAATCCATAACGAGGAAAGGATCTTAATTCAATCTGTCCCGTTCGGACGGTCGTAAGTATTTCTTGGCCGCGCTCCCCGAATAGGGGGAACGGGGCATTACATCATAACCATCCAAAAGAAAGTTTCGTCCCGAAACTTAGGAATAAAACCTACCACTAAGGAATAATGAGGGGAACCTTTCCCTCATATCAGCTTCAAGTTCCCAGGTCGACTCCTCGACCGAGTGGTTCCGCCACAGGACGCGCACTAGCGAGACGGTTCGGTTCCGCAACTGCTTCTCTTTACGATCCAAAACTTGGACAGGCTCTGCCGCGTACGACAAGTCCGCTTGCAGATTCAACTGACCCAAGTCGACTATGTGGTTCGGGTCGTGTACAAACTTTCTCAGCTGTGAAACGTGAAAAATATTGTGTACTTCTGATAGGGCAGGCGGCAAAGCAACTTGATAGGCGACCGGAGTAACCCGTTTGAGAATTTCAAACGGTCCAACAAATCTCGGACTTAGCTTTCCTTTTACTCCGAATCGCATGACTCCCCGCATAGGCGAGACTTTCAAGAACACGTGGTCCCCTTCAAAGAATTCAAGGGGGCGACGTCGAGCATCGGCATAACTCTTTTGTCGGCTTTGTGCTGTCTTCAACCGTTCACGAATCAACCGAACCTTTTGCACGGTTTGTTCAACCAGCTCTGGCCCAAGGATTTGCCGTTCTCCGACTTCGTCCCAGCAGATTGGTGACCTACACTTCCGCCCATACAAAGCCTCGTACGGAGCCATCTCGATGCTGGATTGATAAATGTTGTTGTATGCAAATTCGGCCAGCGGCAGGTAGACGTCCCAACTTGACTTCGAATCGATCACGCAGAGGCGCAACATGTCTTCTAGTATCTGATTCACTCGTTCCGTCTGACCATCGGTTTGTGGATGATAGGCTGAGCTAAACTTCAACTTGGTCCCCATCGCCAGCTGAAGGCTCTCCCAGAAACGCGAGATGAATCGCCCGTCCCGATCTGATACTATAGAAACTGGCACTCCGTGCAGCCGGACTATCTCGTCAAGGTAGGTCTGGGCGAGGCGATCGGCGCTCCAAGTACTTTTGATGGCAATGAAGTGTGCAGACTTGGTTAACCGGTCGACGATAACCCAGATTGCGTCGCTCCCCCGTTGCGTCCTTGGCAGGCCAACAATAAAATCCATGCAGATGTGCTCCCACTTCCATTCCGGGATAGCAAGATTTTGCATCTCCCCGCCCGGCCTCTGATGCTCTGCTTTCACCCTTTGACAAGTTATGCATTGGGACACAAAGAGTGCGACATCTTTCTTCATGCCGTGCCACCAGAAGGTCGTTTGGAGGTTCTTATACATCTTTGTGCTCCCGGGATGGATCATATAGGCCGCGTAATGAGCTTCCGCAAGGATCTCCTTTCTAAGTTCTGAATCATCGGAGACGCATAGCCTTCCTCTCACCCGCAACGCTCCATTTTCATCTACCGCAAAGTCCTTCGCCTTCCCCGCTAGAATTTGCTCGTGCATCTTCCTTAGGAAAGGGTCGTCTTTCTGAGTAGATGTGACCCGCTCTATTAGGTTGGGTACGAATCGCATTTGAGCGACCCGCGCGCCACGATATCGAATTCGGAGTTCGATGCCCAACTCTTCTAAGTCCCTTCGTAACCTGCGATCGACTGACAGAGATCCAACGAAGATCCGACTCAGAGCATCCGCTACAACGTTCCCTTTTCCAGGCGTGTAGTCTATCGTCAAGTCGTAATCTTTTATCAATTCTAGCCAACGGCGCTGACGAAGGTTGAGGTCCGTTTGGGTGAATAGGTACTTTAAGCTCTTGTGATCAGTATAAATTTGGCAAGGCACTCCATAAAGGTAGTGTCGCCACAATTTTAGGCCAAAGACAATTGCCGCTAATTCCAGGTCGTGTGTAGGATAATTTTTCTCGTGCTTCTTTAGTTGCCTGGAGGCATAGGCTATCACCCGATCTCGCTGCATAAGTACACACCCCAAACCTTGCCCGGACGCGTCGCTAAATATTTGGAATCCCGAGATCTCGTCTGGTAGTGCAAGTAACGGGGCAGAGATGAGGCGATGCTTTAACTCTTTAAACGAAGCTTCACAGTCGGCGGACCACTCAAATGCGACTCCCTTTTGTGTGAGGCGAGTCAGAGGTAGTGCAAGTTTGGAAAAATCCTTCACGAACCGTCTGTAGTAGCCCGCTAGCCCGAGGAAGCTTCGAATCTCGCTAACGGATGCAGGTCGCTTCCACTCGACAATGGCCTCCACCTTCTTCGGATCGACTGAGATGCCTCCCGCAGAAATGATGTGCCCGAGGAAAGATACACTACTTAGCCAGAATTCACACTTACTCAGCTTAGCATATAACTGGTTGTCCCGAAGAGTTTGTAGCACGGTCCGCAAGTACTCTGCATGTTCTTCCTCACTCTTCGAATACACCAAGATATCATCGATGAATACTACTACAAACTTATCGAGGTAGGGCCGGAACACGAGGTTCATTAAACTCATAAAGGCAGCGGGTGCATTGGTTAATCCGAACGGCATCACCAGGAACTCATAATGGCCATAGCGAGTTCGAAAAGCTGACTTTGGCACATCGTCTGGCTTGATCTTTAGTTGGTGATAGCCCGAACGGAGGTCGATTTTAGAGAATACCGTGGCAGCTTGCAACTGATCGAAAAGATCATCTATTCTTGGAAGAGGATACTGGTTACGAATGGTTGCTTTATTCAATTCTCGATAGTCGATGCAGAGCCGCAACGAGCCATCCTTTTTCTTTACGAACAGTACCGGCGCACCCCACGGAGATACACTAGGCCGAATGTATCCTTTATCTAGCAAGTCTTGCAACTGTACTTTAAGCTCCTTCAATTCTGCCGGGGCCATTCGATACGGCGTCTTGGAAATTGGTCGAGTTTCTGGGAACGTGTCTATAGTAAACTCTGTCTCTCGATCGGGCGGCATGCCTGGCAACTCGTCGGGGAACACATCAGGAAAATCCGCCACAACGGGGATAGACTCAACGTTTGCGCAATCTTGCCGAGTGTCTCGAACGGACGCTAAGTACCCTTCGCAGCCGGAGTGAATCATCCGTCGAGCAGACATTGCTGAGATCACCATGCAGGTATTCGACGCTTTCGACTCAGGACTGCACGTGAAGCGAAACTCGATCTCGCCGGGCAAACGAAATACGACTTCCTTTTTCGCACAGTCGATTGTAGCTGAACAAGCGCCGAGCCAATCCATTCCCAGAATAAGATCATAGTCCCTTATGTCTAGAACTATCGCATCTAATGACAATCTCCGTCCCCCGATGCAAATGTTACCTTCACGACAGACTAAGCGAGCCGATAGATCTACTCCCGAAGGAGTGCTAACACTTAGGTTTAAGCCTAGCGGTGTCATAGGGAATGTGTGTTCGGCGGCAAAATCTGCCGAAATGAAGCTATGTGTTGCACCAGAATCAAACAATACTCGAGCAGGTACATTATTAAAAAGTAATATACCTGACACCGTCGTGTTCGATGCAAGTGCCTCGTCCCGAGTCAGAGCATAGACTCGGCCCTGAGCGTTTTGCGGTGTCTGGTTCGCTCGTTGAGTTTGCCCCTGACCCTGAGCTGAGTCATTATTCTGCTGCGGACGGTGTGAAGATGGATCGTTGGAACGTATTGGACAATTACGAGCAATGTGGCCCACCTTGCCACACTTGAAACATCCTCCTCTGCCCGCGCGACATTCGCTGATGTGGTGTCCTGGCTTGCGGCAGTAAGCACAATTTTGTCCTTGCTTCTTTCCCTGATTCGAGTCTTGGGAGCCGCCATTATTGTTGTGGCGCTTATGCGCGTTGTTTCCTCCTGTGTTGGCAGGACGCTTGTGATTGTGATTTTGCACAGCGCCGGTGCTAACTGGAGGATACTGCGACTCTAGGGACAGTGCATGATTCAAGGACTCCCGCATGGTACGATATTGAGTCACTACGACGTGAGCACGGATAGAAGGTCGTAGTCCGAGCTCGAACTTTCTGGCACGACTTTCGGCATCGGCGAGCTGAGACTTGGCAAATTTTGCAAGTCGGTTGAACTCTGAAGCGTATTGACGCACCGTCATGTCTCCCTGCTTCAGTAGTGCAAACTCGTCTTCTTTTTCGCGACGGACGGCGGGTGGAAGGTATTCCTCCACGAAGGCCTTGCGAAACACGGACCAGGAGATAGCCGTTGTGCCACCTTCACTCAAAATAGCTTGCTTGTGCACATCCCACCAATCATGTGCATTTTGTCGGAGCTGAAGCTGGGCACACGCCACTTTCTTGGTCTCGTCTAGGCACAGCGCTTCGAAGTGGTCCTCCAACTCGACCAGCCAGTCCATTGCTAAGGAAGGGTCCTCGGTGCCTTTAAACGTAGCACGGCACATCTTCTTAAATTCAGATATCGACACGATTGACCCATTCTCGCCCGAGGGTAAGGTACCCTGGGAATTCTGCGGTCCGGTGGCTTCAGCAACTATAGGCACGGTTGCGGGGGCGGATGCAGAATGATTGTTGGCGACCATATTCGTCACCATTGTTTGCAGACTATTCATCTGCTTTTGCTGTGTATCTGCCTGAAGTCGCTGCGCCACGAATTGAGCTTCAATCCGTGACTCAAACTGACTCTGCCGTAGTTCAGCTTATTTCTGCTGCGTCTCCATCAAACGCATCATTCGCTCGAACGGATCGGCAGAGGGTGCGGCAGCTGGACTCCCAGAGCTGCCCGAGGTGCCTGAACTACTCGCTTGCACTTGCGCCACCATCTGCGCTTGTGCACCCGGCTCGGAAGTCGTTCCTTGAAAGGAAAGTAACTTGTATTAGTCTCAAGGTATATTATGGACTCACTGTATGGAACGTATCTCATTTTGGCCAAGCGATTTCAAGGGTCTACTCGTAAGGAACAAGGTCCTCTTTAGAAACTTTCTTTGTGAGATCAAAGGATCTGAAGCATGCTCTGATACCAATATGTCACGCCCCGATTTCGGCTAATCGATAATCGTCCCCCGGGCGTGATGCCGTGCACGCGTAGGGCGCGCGTGCACAAGGCCTTAGGCATAAGGATATTCTTTAGAACAATGCAACAGAGTGGACATATAAGATAACACAAGGTTGAGGCATAGAAAAGTTTCTCTTTTATTCATAATGAACATCTTTTTACATCGCTTGACTCAAAAGTATAAAATGCCCCACGGGCTTACAAACTTGGACGCAAAATGAGATAGCCGATCCATACATTATGTCCCTTTACATAGATTCAAAAACGCAAAACCACCTTGGGTGCGAGTAAGCACCATCGCCTTAGCGATATTCAGCAACAGAGAGAGAGTGAAAGGCTTCTAGCTTGAGCCTCCAAAAGTCTTGGCCACGAACCGCCAAGAATCCCAAAAGTTCTGAGAGAGCTTCAGCTCCTCGCCGCGTTGCCTTGCGCCGGGGAACCTGCTACAACGAGGGTCAGTACTTCGGAAAGTACTGGTGAAGGCTAGCTGCTCAACTTTACCAAGCTCATGAGATGAGATCTAATGAGTATGCTACAATTATGTTCTTAGGTGGGTTTCTATTCTTGCCTAGTTCAGATTTCATTTAGCAGATATGCAAGAACAAAATAACATAACTTCGCATGCCACCGTTCGGTGACTTTACCTGTCCCGTCTGAACCACCTGTACAACTTACCATAGCCTTCCCTGTCACGAAGACATAGTTAGTCTGCACAGTTTAAATATACACAATATCTTTCTTTGTTGTCTACCAGCCATCATGGGTTTAGTCTGGGCTGGCGGCGACGCTTGCAGCGCGGGTAGCTAGCCCCGCTACAATTTCCCGCTCCCAGGACTAAGAAAGTAGATTTCGCCCGGGTCGAATCGGCCCGGTGCCCCGGTAACCGTCCGCAGGAACCTGGATCCCTTGTGCACAAGAATTCCCATGACCATTTCTATGACTCTACCTCATAGATTTACTTACTAGCCATTTAAAGAACATCATGTATGAAACTGCTTTACTGTACTATCATAATCAACCAACAGTTATATGAAATAATATGCAGCAGTTTATAGAAGAACACTTTGAACTATCAATAAATACCAACCCATTAAACACCCAACGAACATGCATGCATCAATGAATTTATGCAAGGTTTTGTATGACAAGCATAGGGTGTTCCAAGCCTACTTCTTATCTTATCTTGTTATCCAACTTGTTACTTAATTGGTATCGTTTGATTGAATGCACCACTGAGTCATTGTTATTATGATACGGAGCCCTTGGAAAGAAGGTGCTTATCGAAATAGAGCCACTCACAAGTTTATTGAATAGGAAGAAGGAGAGACCCCTAAGACTCCGCTCGCGCGTCGTCTACACGATCACCTGCACGCACCAACGGATGATCAATACCTCCTGCTTCGGTCTCCAAGGCTCGATACGAAATGCGAAATCCTAAGAACGAAAGCAATGAAATCCATTGAAACCGTTCAAGAAAATGCAAGTCATAAAACCAACAAGAAAGCATCCAAGCGGCACGAAAACGGACAAGAAACCAACGCAACGGAAAGGCCCTTCTCGACTCTGCCGCCGAGTCCATCCTCGAGGCACAATCCATTGTATATGGGACCTGATTCCGAAGAAACCAATCCATAACGAGGAAAGGATCTTAATTCAATCTGTCCCGTTCGGACGGTCGTAAGTATTTCTTGGCCGCGCTCCCCGAATAGGGGGAACGGGGCATTACATCAGTGGCAAATCTTGTACTCTTATTATGCAATGCATACAAAGTGTTCCTTTTGCAATCTTAATCAATGGCTCTCCATCTTGTACCTTCCTTCCTTCCTTACTATGGTATCAGATATGGGTGTCTATTATCCCCATATCTTTTTATTATATGCGGTGAAATGAGTGTCCATTTTTGACGTAGAAAATTCTTGCGAGAAAAATCACGGGACGATCGGAATTCAACCCTGAAAAACATCCATTAATGGAATAAGAAATACACTGACTCCTTATAAACTTCTCACTGATCCAAACGGACCACCAGAACTCTTTTGGAACAGAAAATAGATTATAACCACAAAGAAGAAAGACAACGAGAAATATCCGAAATTGATCTCCTTCTTCGAAACGGCCTACAATTATTCTTTCTTCTCTCCAATGTTACAATGGCACTCTTGCCTCCTTCTCTCTCTTTGTTGCTATTATATATATATATATATATATATATATATATATATATATATATATTAGGGCCAAGAGACACCTATATATAGCCTCAAATCCACAACTAGAATGTGTATTATAGATAGGAATATCCAATCCAAATTCAATTTCATTGACATATTTCTATTATATGTAGGAATATCCAATCCAAATCTATTGAGATATTCCTATTATATTTAGGAATATCCAATCCAAATAAATTAAGGTATTCCTATTATATGTAGAAATACTCAATCCTACTCCGGAATATTTTTTACATAGGTTGGGAACCCCATCCACTCCAAAAAAAATTCTCCTTCACAACTATGTAGAGGGGGTCATCATCCCGATGATCCGCCTGCAGAACGCAAATTTTTTTTTTGGTAGAACCTTTGTGAACATATCAGCTCCGATGTTATCTGTATGAACCTTCTCAAGCGCCGCTTCCTTCTTGTCAACCATATCCCATATCCAATGATACCAGGTATCAATATGCTTGGACCGACTATGAAATATTTGGTTCTTCATAAGGTGAATAGCACTCTGACTATCGCAAAGCAAATGATACTGCTCCTGCTTTAGCCCAATTTTTTGTAGCAGCTTCTTCATCCACAGTAACTCCTTGCAAGCCTCCGTCGCCGTAATATATTCTACCTCTATCGTCGACAAGGCAACACACTTCTATAAATATGACTGTCATAATACTACTCTACCAGAAAACATCATCACATAGCCCGAAGTTGATCGCCTAGTCTTTACATCTCCAGCCATATCAGCGTCGGTATATCCAACTAGCTTCGGCTCATCACCACCAAATAAAAGTCTCCAATCGGCAGTACCCTGAAGATATCGTGGAATCTACTTGACCCCACTCCAATGTACCCTTCCAGGATTGGAAGTGTACTTGCTAACTGAGCCGACTGCGTGAGCAATGTCTGGCCTCGTACATACCATAGCATACATAAGACTCCCCACGGATGAGGCATATGGAACTTGCTCCATATCTTCCTTCTCATCCTCGGTAGATGGACACTGCTCCTCAGTGAACTTAAAGTGAGCCGCAAGAGGGTTACTCACTTCTTCAACCCATCTATCTCAAAATGCTTAAGTACCCGGTGAATGTACTTCTTTTGGGACAAGTGTAGCAGTTTGGAATCTCTCTCTCTTGGCTGATCTTCATTCCAAGAATAGTCTTCGATGTGCCCAAATTCTTCATAGAGAAGGCCGCACCCAGTTGGCGCTTCAACTCTGCTATCCTGGTGGCATTCCGACCCACCAACAGCATGTCATCAACATAAAGCACCAAAATGATAAAATTATCCTCGGCGAAGTACCTCACAATAACATAATGATTCGATGTTGTCCATGCATAGTTATGCTCCCTATAAATGACTCAAACTTCCTGTACCACTGCCTCGGAGCCTGTTTTAGACCATACAAGCTCTTCCTAAATTGCCAGACCAAATATGACTTACCCTTCTAACAAAATCCCTCTGGCTGCTCCATGTACAACTCCTCCTCAAGATCACTATGGAGGAATACCGTCTTCACGTCCATTTGCTCGACCTCCAAGTCAAAACTGGCTGCCAATGCTAGCACCACCCGTATAGACGACTGTTTGACGACTGACGAAAAGATCTCATCATAATCTATGACTTTTCGCTGACCGTAGCCTTTAACTATCAGCCTCACTTTGTATCGAGGGCGAGTAGCATCATATGTATGCTTCACTCTGAACATCCATCGATTCTTCAAAGTCTTCTTGCCCTTTGGCAACCGCACCAGATCATAAGTAGAGTTGGCCTCCAAGAAAATTATCTCCTCCTGTATGGCCTCCATCCACTCCTGCATGTATTCGTATTCCGTAGCCTCTGCGAAACTTTTAGGTTCTCCTCCGTCAGTCAGTAGCACATACTCATCTGATGAGTATCTCGTAGATGGTCAACGTTCTCTATCGCTCCTCAACGAAACCACTGGTGCTGGCTGTATATCTACAGCCTTCTTCCCTCTAGAAACTGCCTCCTTGGCATGCTCATCCTCCTGAGGGTCACCCTGACCACCATCAGCAGGCTGATGATCAAGGTTGGGAGCAACTCCATATACTGGCTCCCCCATAACTGGATCCTCTGTGATATCCTCTGGAAACTGCTCGAAGAAAAATGACTCTAACTCAGGCAATTCCTTAGCCTCAGAAGGCATCTCAAAATCCTGAGTGTTGGTCATGGTCTGATCCTCGATAAATACCATGTCTCTGCTTCTATAGAGCTTTTTTTCCACTAGATCATAGAGTCTATAGCCAAACTCATCCCGACCGTAGTCGACCAAGATGCACCGTCTCGTCTTTGGCTCAAGTTTGGATCTCTTATCCTTCGGTACATGCACGAAGGCCTTACAACCAAACACTCGCAGATGATTGTATGACGGCTGTTTGTCGTACCATACTTTGTCAGACACATCATCCTGCAAAGGAGCACTAGGAGATAAATTAATAACATAAGCATCTGTGTAAAGTGCCTCACCCCAATAGCTTCCTGGCAAGTTTGCTTCTGACAGTAAACATCGTACCCTCTCCATTAGCGTCATGTTCATCCGCTCCGCTATACCATTGAGCTGCAGTATCTTTGGTGGAGTCTTCTAGTATCGTATCCCTTGCTCTCTGCAATAAATATCAAAGGGACTGATATACTCGTCGTCATTATCCGACCGTACACATAGAAGCTTCTTGCTCGTCTTTCTTTCAACAGAGGCCTGAAACTCCTTGAAAGTGGGCAACACCTGATCCTTGGTCTTTAAGGCATAGACCCAAACCTTCCTGGAACAGTCATCAATAAATGTTATAAAATAAGAAGCACCACCAATGGATTTTACCTTCATAGGACCGTAGATATCCGAGTGAATCAACTCGAGCAACGCCGGCTTCCTTGAACTTGGGTGACTTTGGAAAGACACCATATTTTGCTTCATTGTTAAACAGTACGTGCACTTCTCCAACTTTGTAGACTTTAGCCCTGGAATCACCTTCCTGTTCACCAAGTAGCTCATCCCCTTCTCGCTGAAATAGCTGAGCCGTCTGTGCCCCAACTCAGTAGACACATCAGTAGCTGCGTTAACCTCATGTGCCCCCTGTGCGCTCCATTCTATATAGTAGAGTCCAGACCTCTTGCTTCCTCTAGCAATCACCATCGAACCTTTGGAAAGCTTTCACTGATTATTCCCGAAGATATTGAAGAAACCCTTGTCATCCAACCTTCCAACTGACACCAGGTTGAAACGGATATCAGGGACATGACGGACATATTTGAGAACAGTAACTACACCTGTCTTTTTTTTTAAATGCACATCTCCAAGGGCAACCGCCTTCGACACATCTCCATTACCCATCTTTAACACTCCACAGTCGCCTGTTGTGTATGTAGCAAATAGTGCCATATTGTGAGATACGTGCGCTGAAGTACCTGAGTCCACCAGCCAAGAGTTGTCATCGCAAGCGAGGTTCATAACTACCTCAGCACCTACAATGATCATGTCACCTCCATGTGTCGAGGCCGCCATTGTAGTTTTCTCACTTTGCTTCCCTTTGTCGCCATTCTTCTCTCTTTCAAGAAAAATAGTTCCGCTTGATGTGGCCCTTCTTGCCACAATGGTAACACTCCGAGTCCTCGTACCGACCCTTGGACCTCTCCTGCTTTTGTCTCTGCCACCGCCTTGACCCCTACTTTTACTCCTTCCGCGGCTCTCTGAAACAAGCGCCTCTGAGTAGGATGTGGATGAAGTATCCTGAGAACGTCTCTACACCTCTTCATTCAGTACCCCTCTCTTGGCAAACTCCAGACTGACCACGCCTTCCGGAGCAGAAGCAATCATAGATACTCGTACGATCTTCCACGAGTCTGACAATGTACACAACAGCCATAGTCCCTGAACCTCGTTGTCGAACTTGACTTCCATCGAGGAGAGCTGGTCAACTACGCCCTGGAACTCACTCAAGTGATCCGTAATAGACGCTCCATCTTTGTACCGCAAACCCATCATCATCCGGATCAGAAATAATTTATTTACTCCGGTCTTCTTCTCATACAAAGCTTCCATCTTATCCCATAGTGTCCTCGCATGATCAATACTGGCAACGTGGTTGTACACGTTCTCGTCAATGAACTGCATGATATACCCATACACATGTATATGCTAAAAATTTCAGTCCTCTTCGGATTTGTCATTGGGCCTCTCGGAAGCAAATACCGGCAGATGCAGCTTCTTGACAAATAGCAGATCCTTCATATTTCTCCTCCAGTAATGATAGTTGGTACCGTTCAGGTTTACCATGCGCACCGGCTTCGAGTCAATCTCTTCTCCCTGGTTTGATTGTCAACTCCTAACACCCTTCTGAAATTCCAGAACCTGGCTCTGATACCACTTTATTAGGAACGAAAGTACGGAAATCGTTCCCCAAACCTGAGAGTACCTGCAAGAGAACCGAGCAAAACGTACAAACCAAAAAAATGCCAAACACAAATCGCAGACACAAAGATTTTTGACATGGAAAATCCTTGTGGGAAAAACAACGGGACGATCGGAGTCCAACCCTGAAAAGCCTCCACTAATGGAATAAGAAATACACCGACTCTTTACAAACTTCTCACCGATCCAAACGGATCACCACAACTCTTTTGGAACAGAAAATAGATTATAACCACGAAGAAGAAAGACAACGAAAAATATCCGAAACTGATCTCCTTCTTCAAAATGGCCTCCAATCCTTCTTTCTCCTCTCCAATGTTGCAATGGCACTCTTGCCTCCTTTTCTATCCTTGTTGCTATATTTTTTTTTAGAGAGAGAGAAATATATATATTTTAGGGCCAGGAGACACCTATATAGAGCCGCATTCCTATTATAGATAGGAATATGCAATCCAAATCCAATTCCATTGACATATTCCTATTATATGTAGGAATATCCAATCCAAATCCTTTGAGATATTCCTATTATATTTAGAAATATTCAATCCAAATAAATTGAGGTATTCCTATTATATGTAGAAATACTTAATCCTACTCCCGGATATTTTCCACATAGGTTGGGAACTCCACCCACTCCAACAATTGGGGATAATGTAATCATAGCCCATGAGGTCTTTCACTCTATTGTTAGATTCACCACTACAAATAGATCATTTGCTCTCAAATTGGACATGTCTAAACCTTATGACAAATTGAATTGGCCCCTTTTCAGTCAAGCATTACTTGGTTTTGGTATCAGTGGCAAATCTCGCACTCTTATTATGCAATGCATACAAAGTGTTCCTTTTGCAATCTTAATCAATGGCTCTCCATCTTGTACCTTCCTTCCTTACCGTGGTATCAGAAATGGGTGTCAATTATCCCCATATATTTTTATTACGTGCGGTGAAATCCTTTCTAAATACATTACCAGTATGGAAAAAAAGTGGTTTATATGATAGTATCAAACTTAACAAAAAGGGTTTCTCTCAATCTCATCTTTTCTTTGCAGATGACATTATCCTTTTTGGTCGTTGTACTATCCATAATATGATCAATAACCATGAGACCTTTTTGTCTCTGGAACAACAAACTGGCTTGGATGTTCTTGACCAATCCTAACTCCATCTGGGTCCAAATTCTGAAATCTAAATACCTCCATAAGGACAATTTTTGGAATATTCGAGATCATTCCTCAAACTCCTATATCTGGTTGAGTATTCTCAAGTGCAGAACAACAACATCTTCTGGTCAGTAGGTAGCGGATCTGAAATCAATATATGGCATGACCCATGGGTTCCTTTTACTCCACAGTTTAAAGTCTTGGGCAACCCAGGGGCAAACTAGATAGTCACTTGGGTCAGTGACCTTATTGATGATTCTATCTGTACATGGCGAACTGAGCTAATTCATCAATTGTTTCCACAACATGAAGCTACTGCCATTATCCAAATACCTCTCAACCCCTACAGCCCGAATGATAAACGCATCTGGAAACACACTGGGAACGACATCCTATCTTCAAAATCTGCTTACAGGCTTATACGCAACAACCATCAACAAAGACATAATTCAGATGCACAGCCAGATTTTGGAGCTTGGAAGAAAATTTGGAACTTGCACTATTTATGTCCAAGGGTGCTCTTATTCATTTGGAGAGTGCTAAACTATAGGACCAACATGACTATCAAAGCACCTACACCAAAATGCAACGTTGAAAATCTTTATTCAAAGCATGCTTGATGAAGAGAACAATGATATCAAGGAGAACAATGATACCATTACGGAGAGCTTCTATACCATGTGGAGTATATCTGGAAAGCGAGGAATGCTGTCATCTTTAGGCATGAAACAACTACCACTGATGGGATCATTACTGCTGCGAGAAGGCTTAAAGAAAAATATGATACAAACACTCTACAGCAGCAGCCATCTACATGTGCTTCCATTTATGAACAACATCGATAATTGGAGGCGCCCTTCACCAAATTATTGGAAAATAAACTTTGATGGAGCTTTTTATGGTGGAGCCATTGGAGGAGCAGCGGTCATAAGGGATCACCAAGGTATTTTCCAGGGAGCTATAGCTTCATCCATGCTTGGGGGATCTCCAGAAGGACTAGCTATCAATCTAGCACTTCAACTTGGGAGAATTAAAAAGAAGACTAAACTCATCATTGAAGGAGACTGCAAAGTTATTATCGACTGTATTCTTCATAAAGAATCAGATATACCTTGGAGAATTAGACATTTATTGAAGAAGGACGCGCAATTTTGCAGATGAACAGTGACACCTCATTCACCTTCATTTCTAGAGGAGCTAACAAGGTTGCCCACACCCTGGGAACTTATTTTTTTGTCTCTGGAACAACCAACTTCTGTTAAGGAATTTGATGAGATTCCTTTGTGTACTATGATCCATATTTTTCAAGATATGGCTAACATCAGACCTGTATCTTTAGCTGGTTAAATGAAATCTTTGTTCTTGCCAAAAAAAGAAATATAGGAAGAAATATCCTCTCACTAAGACGGTAGCATAAACTTCTCAAAGCAACCTTCGAAAGTCTGTCTCAAAGTAATATGGTTATCAAAAGTCAATGCAATATTGTTGAAATCAATATAATTCCACTCAGTTTAGTTAGTTGACACTGTTTGTAATATAAAATAAATAAAGAACAAACAAACAAACAAAACTATATATCAATCAAGGAACCAAGAACCGTAAGGGTCCCCAAACTAAGGGATGAAACATAAGGGAAGCGTCGTGCGCGCGCGCGCGCATTTCAGTCGCAAACTCGAGCGAGGACGGCCAAGCTGGGCACCGAGACGGAAACGTTGCACTTGACCGTTGCATCGACATGTCGGCTGCTTTGCCACCTACCACTCCTGTAGTAACCCTGGATCTTCCCACCAACCGTTTGTGCCGACAGTTCCAGCGCAATCGATCCGGCCTTGAGGTCCCTGGCCCAGTCCGGGTGATTCAGGATTCCGTCTACCGTTGCGTTAACCTCCACGCTGTCGCGAAATGTACTGCCAGCGTACACCCGCCCGGCCGGTAGGTCTGCCGATCCGACGTACAAACTACTACGATACAGCAGGTGCGTCCTGATACTGTCGAAGTTGAACGTCGCTTGGTCACGGTTCCATATCGAGAAATAGGCCTTAACATTAATCAAGCTGCTGTCGTTGGATGGAGAATTAGAGGCATTGTTGTTGTTGTTGTTGAGGTTGAGCTTGGAGAGGGGAATGCTCAGCGAGTCGATTGACATTATCGGATGCTTGAGTTTGTAGCTCAGCAGTACGAGCGTGGTGATGAGTGCGATGGCGCCGAGCAGCAGGATCAGCCAACCCAAGTGGAACAAGTTTCGACGGAGGCGGGGATGGGACTTGCAGGTTGTCGGCTGCTGCGACTCGGCGAGGCCTGGCTCCTCTGTAAGGTTCTCGTGGTTAGTAGACATGATTGATACTTAAGTTAGATGTGAACAAGACGTTGTAGAGTAAACTATATATATAATATAGAGGGCCGGAACAACTAGCAAGTGGTTTCGGATGTCAGAATAAATTAATACAATTAAGTGCGTCAACAATCAACAGTGATCAAAGGCGCCTTTATTTGACCAACAAAATAATGAGTTTTGGATTAGAAGAAAGGGAAATTATTTAAGGATACCGAGTCCGCTACATAATATTGATTGAGTTTTCATCCAATTTCTCAAAATAATAATAACACGACGAACACGTTGTCAGGTTAATATGGATATATACTCCACACATCACATGGTTAATTTGGTTGCAGAAGAACGACGATGAAAAAGGTGGTGAATGCATGGTGGCGGGCTAAAGCATGGTTAGACTTGGTAATTGGTATAATATGAGAGGATTTTATAATAATTGCCAAAAGATGCAAGTAGCTAGAAAGTCCAACTGAGACATTGGGTCAACAAAAGAATACAATAAATCTCCTCGCCGACGTGACACTTCTCAAAGTCCTCATAAACGTGTGAGCAATTTTTTATCCTTCTAAACGACATACACGAGGCAGTGGTGCAGGGTCCGCACCGAGGATGAGTGTTGGGCTGTTCCGAGGAGCTCGCAGACTGCTGTAGGGTTGGCGGGGGATGCCAACAAGGCCCGGTTTCTTACTTTCTCCAGCTTCTAAATTCTGGATTTCTGTGTATTCCTCTAGCAGCTTCATCCGTCTGCAGCTAAGTCTGGGTCCCTACGATGGATATCGCGCATGAAGGCCAAGCAGAAGCGGAATACTTTTGGGAGAAGGCCGTTGTTTTCTTTCTGGTTGGAACCAGAGTTAGCTATGACTTAGTTTCTAGGACATCTGGGAGATTGTGTCAGCCTCGAGGGGCTATGTTTGTCTTTCCTATGGAGAATGGATTCTTTTTGTTACGTTCCAAAACCAAAATACAGAGTACGTATATTAGAGTACATAAGTATCCCGAGATACGGTCACGACTGTCTAAAAGATAAGTGAGAGAACTCTAACATGATATGACGTCAGTTTTAAGGCCTACAAATCCTGGTATCTCAATCCAACAACAACAAGTACCAAGAGTACATCATACATGAAAGGAAAGTGGCGTACGAAAATACATATCATACTACAAAAATACTGAAAAATAGCGACGGATCATATTTCCGTCACTAGTGTAGCGACGGAAGACCGATGGCATAGCGACTAATGTATTTATATAAGAAACATATATTAATATTCGTCGTTATGATGTCAATTCTTTTTCTCAGTGACGGACGAGCGACGGAAACTTCCGTCGCTGACAAACGTTAAAATTCAATGTCCCAGTTACAATTTCTTTTCCCCCTAAACACACACTCCCTCTCCCTCTCATCTCTCACCCATGACCGTGACCCCCTCTACTCTCCTCCTCCCCCTCCGACGTCCGACCTCCTCTCCTCCTCCTGACCCCGACCCCCCCCCCCCCCCCCCCCCCTTCTCCTCCTCCAACATCCTCCCAAGCCCTCCTCCTCCATCAAATCCCCTCTTCCTCTGGCTTAGGTAAATCTTAATCCTCATTTCAATTTGGTTAATTATTGTATTTGGATTGTGGGGGTCTGGACACGTACAGACACTATACGTTGGACACGGACACGAAGAGATGGATTTTCTTGTCAGGTACCAAGAGATGGTTTGGTGTTTTCATGTAAGGTACATTTGAATTTGGATTTTGTTAGTTATAAGTATCAATATTATGAATTGTTTGTTGTTTTTGATCAATGAGAAAACGAACTATGTTGGGACACCAAGAGATGGATTTTCGTGTCAGGTGGTGTGTCAGCATATGATGGATGAATGACACTGATTTTAGAGTGTTTAGGCTGCCTAGTCTGATTTTGAACCACAACTGCACGCTTTGCTTGACAAAGCATTATAACTTGTTATTTGTGCGCAATGCACACTCGTTCGATGAAGTATTCTCACTGGTCCCAATCATAAAGTTCAACTCACGCCACAAATTATATTTATCCAAACGGTGCACGCTCTATGTACGCCACAGTGCGGTATTTTTCATGTTCAAGTCCAAGTGTCCAAGAGATTACATGTGTTCCATTTATTAGGCATGAAGTAGTAGAGGAGAAAGGATAGAACCCACTCACTAAGTCTGAATCCGCTAAGCACTATGCCTTGCCGATATGACGATTCTTTGAATATGTGGTCCAATGCGAAGCACGATGTACTTATTGGTATGACCGTGCGTGCTGACCGTGCTCTCCAAATCATTCGACCCGATCGAACTAAGGAATACGACATTATCGCTCCAATCCAGCTATCTCTGCACTTGTCCCGAACGAACACATTGATTCCATCGAACTCCGTACACGATCTGCACATGAAACAAACTCAAATCAATATTTGCTTCCAAATCAAACTCAATGAAATGCAACCAAACATTTGCCTCGTTTCAATTCGACTCAGCGTAATGCGTCGTGCGGTTGCGGGATATTACAGATCCGACCCGGCCCGAAGCCTTGGCCCTTTCCAAAATCTTGGCCCGTTCCGGCCCGACTAAGATTTCCCCGTTCCGGCCCGACTAAGATTTCAGCAGCAAATATCAAGTTAATTTGAACTTAGTAATTATCCTGATCATGTTATGTGTTAGGATTGTTTTAAATGGAACAACAACATCTCTGATATCTCCAAAGCAGAAACTTTTTCCCATCCAAACAGTTGCTGAAGCTTAGATCACATGCTATCACCATTGCATTCACTCCTAAAGCAAGCTTAGAATTCACATGCTATCGGCATCTCTAATATAGCATAGATTCATAGCAGTTCTAGAAGACTTTGTAATATTTTATTATAAAAATGGTGCAACATAAACCATGATCGAAATGATTAGTTCTTCCGCTGTATGTACAGCAAATAACTACCACGATATTAACTCAACAGATACAATTTCATGTCCAGACATACAAATCCAACTTCATCTCATAAAATGGACACATTCAACAGATACAATATCATGTCCAGACTTTCCAATAGTGAGGTTAAAGAATGTAGTTTCCTTTTTCTTTATAATGGTTCAGACCTGATCCGACCCGATCCGGTCCGATTCGACACGATCATGTTCGAAATCCACTGTACCGTGGGTCATGTGTCGAATTGGACTCGAATTTTCATCCGACCTGCTATATTGCATTGACCTATGAGGTCCGATCATGTCCGATCCGGCCCACCCAAATTCGGGTCGACCCAGTACGGCCCACTTGGCAGCTCTAGTATACCGGTATACTAGTTTTGGTCATATTCAAGATATATTTTGAAAGGTTTCTTGACGGTTCAATTTTGTTGGGCTAACTTAATGATTAATTAAGTTAGGGATTCCTGAACTCTTTATAAGGACAAATGAGAATAGGTATTGTGTCCACGTCATTGTGTCTTTACCATATCGTGTTCTATACCATGTCTGTGCAACATAGATGGTAGAATTATTAACCATGGAAATATATATATATATATATATATATATATATATATATTAGTGAAATCAGACTACAAGTATGAAGCAAGCAAGCAGGGAAAAAAAAAATCCTAGTTCCTCCTAATGTTATAACTTGTAAAATATTGAGATTGGCACAAAGCCAGTCATCCAAGGAACTGCAAGGACGAAGAATTGAATCCTCAAACATCGATGATCGACCAGTTGAGTTTGCCGGGCTTCAAAAGGGCCTCGGCGGCTTCTCGAGCACCGCGGAGAAGAACACCTCAGGGGGACCGTCCTTGTCGACCTTCGGAATCACGACCCACCTGTGCTTCTTGTACCTAAGCACCTTGAACGCCTCCAAGTAGTCCCCGACGTCCTTCTCCAGACAGAAGAAGCCGTCGACCCACAGCAGCCCGCCGGGCCTCAGCACCCTGTCCCAGTCGTACAGGACGAAGTCCAGCAGCACGAAATCGATCCACCCGTCGAGAAACCTCGTGGTGTGTATCATGTCCAGCGTGTTGTCGAAGAACGGGAGCCTCTGGTTCACCGTCAGGTACAGCGGGACCAGCCCTCTCAGCGCGATCGTCTCGCTGAATGGCGCCCCGAGATTGATCGTAGCCGAGACTATCGTCACGTTGAACTCCGTCATCCGTGCCGCGAATGTCCCCGTCCCGACGCTGAAGTCCAGTCCGATCCTCACCTGAGCAAGACATACACCGAAGGTTGTCAAAAGAATACATTTTCGTAACCGAATGAGAAATGAATTTAATGATGTAATGCTACTTATTTTAATAGGTCTTTGTGATCAAATATCGTTTTTGATCCAAAATTCTGGCTACGCCACTACTCACCTCTCCCGGCGGCTTGATCTTCAGCACCTCTTCGATGAGAAAATCCGCGGTCGCGTTCGTTATCGGGTGACCATACAATGCTTCTTCGATCCACCTCGGGCGCTCGTGGTGGGTGAGGTTGAAGCAGTCGGCGCACTTGAAGAAGCCCTTGCCAGTGGCGTTAATCCTCGCTAGGCAGGCGAAGCTCTTGCACCGGTAGCCGCTCCAGCGCACGTTGCGGTCGTCGGGCAGGGTCCAGAGGGACGGGCCGAGCGGCAGGGGCTTGGAGTAGAGCTTGGGCGCCCGCGAGAAGCACCTCCGCCTCGGGAGCGGGTCGCAGCCGTGCACCATCAGCCTCTGGGCCAGCTTCCAGTCGTCCTTGCAGAAGTCGCCGACGTCGTAGTCCATGTACTCCTCCAGCTCCTCCTTCATCGAGAAGCACGCGTGGCCGATGCTGGTGAAGGTGCCGTTGGCGCCCATGAAGTTCTTCTTGCCGAGCCGGTTGGGCTTGATCCTCGCGTACTTCCTGATCTCCTCGACCAGGAAGTACTCGATCGCCTCGTCCGTGCGCCCGCCACCTCTCGACAGCGGATGCGGCAGGGACGTCGATTTGGTACATGATTCTTGTCCGTGGTTGATCGATGCCACGAGCGTCGCGATCTCGGTGAGGAAAGCGGTGTATCTGAGCCTCTCCTTCCCTCTGTCGGGCGTCGATGCTTTGGAAGCTCCCAAGTCTTTGAGTTCTTCGACAATCTTTCCTATGATTGTTTCCTTCATCTTGTGAATATTGTTGTCCCCGCCACCACCGGAGGGGTAGTCGGCATTGTTGTGTAAGTGGCTAGTGAAGAAGGAAGTGGGTCGAATCTGGGAGTAGAATCCGGAGAATGTGGTGATGCTGAGCACGAGAGCGAACGTAGCGAAGAGGAAGGTGAACCCATATACTCCTTTCTTGAATCTCCCGTGGTTCCTCATCTCTACTTACTGATAAACCAAAACTAATCGACGTTGGATGCATTAACGTGCCAATACAATAGGTATAATGTGTTGAGGGGGTCATGTGAGTGAGGGATGAATGCACATGAAGATTGGAGTGTGTATTAAGTTTCTCAAATGACTTTGAAATTGGCAGTTTAGTTGGATCTCCAACGTTTATTTTATTTATTAGAGTACCTACTTGTATTGGTTGTGCTGACAAAGGGCATCCATATAGTTGACTCGAAGAAAATTATTATTTTATTTCCCAATTCACCCAGTGTGATTGGGTCCATTTTGCATATCCATCAAAACTTAGGTCGACGTTGAATTGTCATGTGTCAAAATGTGTGTACATGTTCATCATTCTATTCAACATAAAAATTATAATGATTTTAGTTTCACACCTAACAATAATTGAATAAAATGGTATAATTTTACACAAATTTTGGTGGGTGAACAAAAATAGACTAAATATGATTTACATAGTCAAAATATTTGTCTTGTTCCACGATTTGATTCAAAAGTAAGAACGATACATGGGTCGTCTCGGTACAACACGTCTCGGTCAGTTATATTGTTAACAATGCAATCAAGAGTATTGTTTTGCCACGTTTTAGTGAGTCTAAGGTTTGGAAGATTGAAAAAAAAAATTAGGACAAGTTTGACAAACGAAAAGTAGAATATGATTTGAAAACTAAAAGTGGAATATTATTTGGATTTTTACTTTGCAAAGTGTAAGAAAATTCATATTTTTTTGTTCCATAAGGGACAACAAATGTGTTTATGTTTGCTTATGATAAGAAAGTAAAAACGTGGAAAGTGATATATTGTTTTATAATAATAGTTAAGGATAATTAATTTACAGAACAAATTATCATAATCATTAAATACTAATAAAATTAAATAATTAATTTAATAAATTAATATAAAATAAATACAAATATATATATATATCCGCCTCCGAGTTCCGCTCGAGCTCCGTCTTCCCTCGTCCGTCGGATTGGGGGGTCCGTGCGCGCGTCCACGTGGAACCCGCTCGATCCAACAGTCGAAAGCGATAGAGTTTTCGCAGACGGAGCTCCCGATCCGCTCCACATATATATATATATATATATATATATATATATATATATATATATATATATATATAAAAGACACAAATATTTACTTAAACAAGAGCAGAAAAAATCAGGACCTTAAATTCTTCAAGGAAAGGAGTATGATACACGACTCGCCAAATATGAACAATTAAAAGCCAGTAAGGTTATAAACCGTTTCTTAGCAGCAGGAAGTCCTACAGTAACCATCCAATTTAAAGATGACAACAATCAGTCTAGTAACAGAAAATTATTTGTACAGAAAATATTTTTAAAGAAATTACATAACAAAGATTACAAGTCACAAATATTTACTTAAACAAGAGCAGAAAAAACCAGGACCTTAAATTCTTCAACGAAAGGAGTATGATACACTACTCACCAAATATGAACAATTAAAAGCCAGTAAGGTTATAAACCTTTTCTTAGCAGCAAGAAGTCCTATAGTAACCATCCAATTTAAAGATGACAACAACCAGTCTATGAACATAAAATTTGTTGTACAGAAAATATTTTCTTATGGTTGCTCCAAGTCTGCTCGACGACAGACGTAATTTTCTTACGAAAAAAAAGTTTTAAATTTTTGGATGTTCAATGATAGCATATTTTATTTTGGATGTTAAATTTCATTTTTTTTCTAATTTATTTAAAAAAATTATTGCTACAACAAATTTTTTTTTAAAAAACTAAACTAAATCACCAAAAAAAAAAAAAACACCCAACACTCACCCAAACATTAAAACCTAACCAACCATCACTCATCCACCCGGTCTGATTTTTTGCCAATTGTGTTGGCAAAAATTTGACGCTCAATTTTCACCATCTAAGATGGCGATATCTATAGTTAACCTTAATTTATTTAAAAAAAATTCCTGTATAGTAAATTTTCTGGTCTAGTAAACATTAAATTGGTAACTTTTACACGGACAAATTCAATGTATTATAGAAGGTACACTTGTCTACAAAATATGGCAAAAAAACAATGTACAAAACTTGTATGTTCACCAACACGGATTCTACAACAACAATCACACCCTTAGGTGTGGCATTACGAAAACCTAAATTGGTATCTGTATGCATCCATTTGATCTCTACTGAAGAACGATCTGCTGTGTTCTAATATTTTACATATATTCAATGAACTCTTTGAGAAGTTTAACCACCCTTGGACTGGCCATTAGGGGGAAGTTTGATTTGTAGGTGCAGTGTTGGTATTATATACGCTACATTTAAAGGAAATAGGACAGCTGTTCTTTCTTCCTTGAGCCTCCTTCCCCATACAAATTATTCCATTGCTTGAGCTCACTCATTATAGAACCCTCTGCAGCAAAACTGGCAGCAACCTGCATTACAACATGGGAAGTATATTTTAGATTGTAATACTAGCTATGTAGGAAGCATAAGACACTCGGAAAATCTGAGCCGTGTCGTGTCGGACGCGTATTGGACACAATCTGGACACTCCAAAATACACTAGGCCACACACAAAAGGTGCCGTCTTCATGTCGCAGTGTACTTCCCATGTTGTATCTTGTCCGTGTCCGTGCAACATAGAATCCAGAAAATGAATGTGATGTATTTCACACCACTTCCAATGTTTAAGGACAATAAGTAGAAATAAGTGAACGGTAATAAAAGAATTTTGTCCATTGACGTCTATAACTATGATTAACAAAACATGCAGCTCCTTTCGTGAGGACTGGTGTGATATTAAGAGAAACGAAAATATTGTATATATGATGTAAATCATTCCCAGTGAATTTTCCAAAAGAAATGTTTACTCACTTGACTTTTTGCTTGCCTCATGTCTTCCATATTTAATGGCCTAAGATTAATTGTTGGTACTCCATCTTCTTCCTTACTATTTGAAGTCTCTTCTGGTTTTTCTTCTTCCCCTTTCTTCTTTCTCTCCTGTGCCAAAAAAGACCAAATCGCCTGATTTGCATCGCAAGGCATGAAGGGATCGAGGAACAAGAAAACCTATTTAATGGGTACAACGGATCTATATACATAAGAAAACAGGTGACTCTCTCGAAGATCCTAATACATTGCAACGTTTGACAAGAATAAGAAAGACCCAGCAGTCAATACCAATAAAAGGTAATAAAAAAAACTATAAATTCAAGAAATGAGAGAAGACAAATTTATATTATGTTTATTCCATGCTATGAATATGGATGACATAATTCATGTACAGAATACCAAAGATAACGAATAACTTGTTGTTTAGTAAAATTACGAAAACAGTAAGCTAGAAAATTTAAAACTAGAGCCTGAATAAATACTGGACTAGACTTAGAAAAATGACTAGTCATCTTGATTTACTAGTTCCAGCAGACAAAAGGACTGAGAGAAATAACAGTAAAAAGTATTTTTCACAATTGCAGCTGCATAGCATGCAAAGAGAAATACTAAACCCACATAGTCTCAAATCATACTATGTAAGTTAAGCGAACTTCCAATCAATATGATGATATAGAAATTAGGAGCAGGAAAAATAAGAACAATTACCAATTCCTTGAGCCGTTCTTTCTGAATTAGCTCCCTTACAGGACGATATGCTGCTGTCGTGCAGAAGTTCTGCACACAATTGCCTGTAATCAATAAACTGACCCTTCTGCAATCCCGTTACGAGTATGAGATATACAAACCTTAAGATCACTACCACTGTATCCTTCAGTCATGGTTGCGAGTTCCTTATAGTCAAGTCCTTTTTCAACCTTTTCTTTAGACAGAAGTTTCCTTAAAATCAATTCCCTGTTTTCCGAGGATGGTAGGCCCACTATTATTCTGTTCAGCAAACAAGAGTTAAGAATTGGCTTGTTCTATGTAGAAGATTTTTTTTTTTTACCTATTATAATAATACCAAAGAATAAATCGCACAAAACCTGCGCTCAAATCTCCTGATGATTGCTTCATCAAGGTCAAATGGTCGATTTGTTGCTGCAAGAACAAGTATTCTTTCTCCAGGCTTTGATAATAGACCGTCCCACTGGGTCATGAACTCATTCTTGATCTTCCTCATTGCCTCATGCTCTCCAACTCTAGTTCTCTGTCCAAGCATGCTATCAACCTCGTCCACGAAAATGATAGTAGGCGATATTTTTGCAGCTAGTGTAAAGAGTGCTCTGACATTCTTCTCATCTTCACCAAACCACTTTGATGTGATGGCAGACATCGAAGCATTGATAAAACTCGCTCCAGCTTCGTTTGCTATGGCCTTTGCCATCATAGTCTTCCCTGTTCCAGGAGGCCCGAAAAGCAATATTCCTCTACAAGGCTTTAGAATGCCTCCTTTGAAGAGGTCCGGTCTTCGGAGGGGAAGCATGACAAGCTCTTGAAGAGATTCTTTGATGTCGTCCAGTGCTCCTATGTCATCAAATGTTACTCCGATTTCATTGGCTGGTATAACCTCAGGTCTAATCCGCTTCTCGAATTCATTGTCTGGAGCAACTTCCTATTTGAAGAAGCAGTGCAATCGATAAAGTTGATCAGAAGACCTTCATCAATCCTCACAAACAAAGTAATTAGAACCAAGCAACTTGACAGAAGTGGCGGATCCATGGAAATCCTCATACTGATTTTTGTGCATATATATGATGTCTACTATAAGTGATCCAAAGCTAGTATAATGTTCATAGGAATTTGCAAAAAGTAATAACCACTTGCAGCAAGAAGGAATAGCTTTGAATAGATAAATATTGCAGAGAGCACTTCCAACTGAAATTGTGAGTAGAAGATATTTTACTATACTACGCATTACAAATTTTATAAGATACTTGGACAGTTAGAACCATAAGTTAGTTCCAACAGTTTAAAAATCAAGCAATCATTGATCGTTAATTTGAACGTGAATGCAATAAGTTTCTCTCTTGCATATGGCAGGATGGAGAAACAAATGACTAGAATACTCAATTCTTTTAGGACATAATTGTTTTCAGTTAATGAAACTTCAGAACAGCATATACCAGTAATCCAACACAATTAGATTCCATAGATTGGAAGGTGAAGTTATACTTCTCTGTGGCTCCAAGAAGAAAGGAGTGTTTGATATGGAATATTGAATCTAGTTACAACTAACAAATCACGATTATTTATCTAACTGATTGTGTTCAAAACTTGGGAAGCCAAATGTGACATAGTAGTGTTCAAAGGGTTCCATAGATTCATGAAGTCAGTTTCCTGGGAATTGTGTTCAAGAGCTGACGAGACTACTCAATGGCTCAAATTAAGTATGGCAGAAATAACCATAAGCCCAGATCAAATAGGATAGAATTGCTTGATCAGGTTCTGAATTCCATACGCGCAAAGGTTTTTTTTTATCAGTACTTCAATATTTTCTAATTTCATTAAATCACCTAATTATAGCTAAGAATAATAAGAATAGTAGTACTTCATGTATGAGCTACAAGCCTACAAGGTACTGGGAGGAGTTGAACAGAAATCAGTTCAGAGTTGATTTTTTCTGCAGGTATTTCAAATATTATAAATCACAATAGCAATGTGTGTTGTCAACCACACATCATTAAACACTTCTACTCATCTTTCCAAAAGGACTTCTACCACAATCCAATTTTTCAAGTAACATATAATACTAAATAAAGGTTAAGTGAGCACCTTTCTCACATTTTCTATGGAAATGCATAAAGCGAATGAACTTACAGGTACTTTTGGAGGTAGAGATGGAACTCCACTATCACTTTTCACTGCAGGAACTGACTTCTCTGGTTCAGTTTTATTTTCAGAACTTGTAGCTTCACTTTTTGCCGCAGACACAGTAGCTGCAGTAGCTTCATTTCCAGCCTTCTACAAGAATATACAAAGGGAAGCTGAAGTATATTAGATCTTTACGCTTGGAACACAATCGTTCTGTGTCTCAACCCATGAAAGCACATACACATTACTAACCTTTGTTGTTTGAATATTTGTCTCCTGGCTTTGAGTATTCTTGTTATGCTTATTTTCTTGGAATATGCTTAAGCCATGTGACAAACTGGTATATGGATAAACTAATTGAAATAGCTACATATATATACACAGAAAAAAACAGAAAACTAGTAACATTTTAAACTATCTGACCTCTCTGAAGATATAATAAGCTTCCCATTTCTGTACTCGGGATTCTTGCTCTTCATCAAATGGTAAGAAACTGCAGACACCACAATTTCTTCGATGTAATTACTAAGAACCATCGTATCTGCTAGGCAAATTGATCCTAGATCATCACAGTCGATATCATTTGCAGCAAGCACACCCATAATGTGGTTTCTGTTATCCTGATGTTGCATAACTTTAGCATCTTCTTCTAGTTGGGACTTCCAACTGACAAGGTGGTTCGCGTCTAGTGGAGGTTTGATCTCAATGTTATAGGGGAATAACATATTGAGGCTTTCATCCGCTTGTCCATAGTCACTGTCAGACTCCATCATCCTTGAACCAAGTATCAGCACTGGCCCGGATAATTTTTCCAGCATCTTCTGTAACAAGATATATATCCTTCGGGATCGAAGAAGACTCTCAACATCCCTTATGTACAGGACAATGGGATAACTTTTGGATACTGAAACCAACGCCTAAAAAACAATGGCAATGTCAACATCAACACCCAATTTTAAATCAAACATGTTCCAGAAACTCCAAGTATTTTTCTTCTAAGAAGGAAGGTCGTAACAGAACCACCGATTTCATTAACCAGGCCATAATGAAACAGAAGTTCATGAGCATGATGCTCCATCTTGTGAATACCAATGTAAGAACTGGAGAGGTACCTTGTAAAGTGACTGTATAAGCAGCTTCTCATCAAATGGCCAGCTGCCAGTGCGTTTCGGAGGAACTGAAATTGAAACAAGAACCATGAAAACTAAGATATTATTTATCTGAAAGAACAACCAAGTAGCATCCATTATCATTTCTAATCTTTGGGGTGCAAGGGTACCATACATAAGGATGGTTAAGTTGGCTATTATATATACCTTTGGCAAACTAAGTTACTGGCTATTTGAGAACTGATGATATGCTATTGGAGCTTCAAGAAAGGAATGATGCTAGGCTCCAAATTCATTAGGACTGAAACAGATTGAAGACCATGTGCACGAAGTTTCATACGCAGCTAGCGAGCGGGTACGGATGATGCTTAAAGGAAATGGAGGGTTTGTCATAATAGTAAGCAAAAGGTCTTTACAAACACTATTGATTACTGGAACTGAACAAAAAAAAGGTTTACCCTTGCCATGCAATGGAAGTGATTCTTCAACATACTCAAGATGCAGATGATACTTTTCAAATCAATACTGTAATATGCAGTGGCGTAGCCACTTGATCCCGAGGGGGTGCAGCTGCGCCCCATGGGATTTTGATTTTGATTTTTTTAGTTTATATATATAGTTTTCATTCAAACATCAATGTCAAATGGATTAGAGTCAGAATGGATGGACGGTGTGCAAGTCAATCACAACGAAACTCTATACATGCAATCCAATATACATAAACATTTAATATGCAACCAAAATCATTTTGCAGTTTGAACATTGAGAGACATATATACTCCTCTTGAAAGAGAATAAATTATACAAAATACGAAAATTCTGTAAGGTCTCCTTGGGTTAGGGTCTGCTTGGATTGAGAAAAAAAAACCTATACTAATATAACCAAAATAGTGATATTACTAATTTTTCATGTAACATTTTTTGCATAAAAATATCATTATTTATGGTGGGTATGTTCATAGCCGACATGTAAAAATTGACGAAACTCGAATTCGTCAACTGTGCATAACGAATTTGGTCTGAATTCGTAGAATTTTATCGTAACGATATTTTTCGAAAATTTGTAATTATTCTTCGAAGACACTTCGGATCGTGACGAGACTTGCGTCTTTAAATATGCAACATCAAACTTGTCCTACATTGTAAGTTTCGACCAGTTCTAAACCGTCAACCAGATTATCATTATTTTTCATATTTATTTTATTACTTTTTTAATAGTATGCGTCGCGTCCTCTAGATTAAAATTTTGGCTATGCCACTGGTAATATGCTGCAAGGGATATACGGATCCAGAGGTTCAACTTACGTGCGTCTAGAAAGAATGAAATCAAGCAATTAGATAGCATTCTCCACATATATCACCAATATTGGTTCTATATATCAACAACCCCTTTATATTTTAGTACCATTAAAAGGTTTTTTAGTCCCACATTGAGTAGAGTAGTAGAGAGAGGTTAGCCTCTTATATATATATATATATATATATATATATATATCAAGGTAGTCAAAGGCGCAAGGCGCACTCGAGGCGCAAAGGGTCCAAATCGCCCGAGGTGCAAGGCGCATTTAAGGCGCACGCCCGAGCGACGAGAGACGCAAAAATTATATATATATATATATATATATATATATATATATATATATATATATATATATATATATATTCACATCAGATTTCTATATTAATAAACATGTGTGCTTCAAATTCTCCCATGTCTAGGTTGCAATCATTTTGAATTGAGTGAGTGAGAGAGAAAACAGTAAAAAAAGAGTACATCAGTTCAAAAAACAGTCTAAAAACAGTACAATAGTAAAAAAAACAGTCTAAACATGTTATTTTTTTCACAAGATTTTCAAGGCGCGCCTAGGCGCGCCTTAGCTATTCCAAGGCGCTCGGAAAAGGCGCACCTAGGCGCGCCTTAGGTGTGCCTCAAGAATTGTGCCCCGCCTGGAGTGCTCTGAGGCGCTGCCCCTGCGCCTAGGAGCAAGGCGCGCCTTTGACTACACTGATATATATATATATATATATATATATATATATATATATATATATATATACCTCCACATCAATAATAAATAAGCCAAGTATTCTACTAAATTTCTATTTAATATCAGAGTCACCTTCCCCCTTCCTAAACCCTAACCCTAATCCCCTCCACAGCCCCCTCCTTTCCCCCGCTGGCCCTCCCACCCTTCCGCCACCAACAACACCCCTCTTCCGCCACCATCAGCCCCCCTCTCCGTCGGCCAGCAGCCCCCTCCTTCCACGCCGACCCCCGCCCCCTCTCCATCGCCGCTAGCGCAGTATTTCATCATCATCTTCTTCTTTTTCTTTTATGCGAGTTGTAATTCGGTTCTGTCCGTATGCAACTACGATTGCAAGGAAGAATGATAAGTTTAATTTTCTGATTATCGTTTTTGTAGTAGCATGATTGTAATCGAAATATTAATTATATCGTTGCTAGTTGGATCGAGCTATATCAGTGAGAAAATTTTTGTGTGAACTCCTGATCTCGACTACAACTGTCGGTTCTTTACCCTCCTTCACGTCAGGCCATATGGACAAAGGTCGAAGACGTGCACGGGACATGAGCATCGGCTCTCGGGAACACTGATGCCGCTGAAGGAGGAACAGTAGACGTGAAGAGGACGACGTTCAAAGGTAGAGACAATCTAGATCTGCCACCGTCTTTTTGACAGAAGAGGACAAGAAGAAGACGATGGAGACGATCTACGGCAAGCTGACGGCCCAAAAGATGCAGGCTTTGGTGGACGATCTCTTCTTCAGGAGATTGACCGAGACTAACTCCCGCATTGCACATGCATATGTGGATCCTTCCCATACAAAATGAAAAAGTTGGAGAAACTGGAGATAAAGTTGGAGGATACTTTCAACTACTTGAACTGGTCGCGTCAAGCGATGCGGACTCTGAAGGCAAGAGGCTTGGTGGGCTATGTGAATAGCCAAACTAAGACACCTGGAGATCACTTCTCATGGGAGTTTGCTGTGTGAAAAATCGTCAATAATGTTGTTGCTGGATGGTTGACAGCATCATTGACCGACCAAGTGTCGGACAACGTGAAAGCAATGAAGGGTGCTGGTGACATATGAATGACGTTGAGGGTCGGGAAACCCTATGAGGGTCTTCCAACTACAAGATGAATTTGATAAGGTGGTCCAAGAAGATCACATCATCTCTGAGTATGCGGCTCCACTGAAGAAGTATTGGTCAGACCTCGACCACTATGATCCCATTGGCGTGGAGGATGAGAAAGTGGAATCGGCATTTGCGAAACATTATAAGAAGTTCATGGAATATGTTTCGCAACAGAGGATGATTAAGTTCCTGAAGGGACTTAACCCAGCATTCGAGCAGAGGAGGAATGTCTTACTTGCACAACCTGGACTACCATCACTGGAGGAGGCCATAGCCGCTATGGCATAAGAAGAGGCACGACTGAAGCTATTGCCTAGCACCACTAGCTCTCTGGGGGAAAAATCAGCTCTAGCAGTTTAACCCAAACCCGTCCGGAGGGGGAGAGTGCTACAACTGTAGAGAACCTGAACATTTTATCAGATTCTGTACGAAACCTCTAAGAGGACAGTCCAGCGGCTGCGGACGTAGCCGTGGAGGGTGTAGGAGTGCCAGAGGAGGCTATGGCGGAGGCAGAGATAATTATTCTGGAGGGCACAAGGCAAACCTGACAGAAGCGGAAAATGAGACTTAGTCATCCGATATTACCCCTAGTGAGAGAAAAATGCTAAATATTTGGAGGAGCATGAAGTTTGGAACCAGCGAAGGTCGAGCCAATACCACTGGGGCATCGACTCCAACCACCTCCGGGGGTAATATCACCTACTATGTCCATACAAGCATAGGTATACCTACTCATGCCCTTGCATCTACCTACAGACCAGGAAGCCTAAATTTGATAATTGACTCTGGGGCATCCTGCCATGTCATGGGTGCCCATGATGAGTTCCAATATTGCACTCACCTGGCAACGCCTGAAAGCATTCAGACTGCTGATGGTACTGCTAGACCCATTGTGGGTAAAGGTACAGTTGAATGCACCCCTTCCATGACTCTTACTGATGTCTTGCATGCTCTATCTTTTCCTGTTAATTTATTGTCCATTAGTGTCATTGTTCTTCAACTTAATTGTATTGTTTCCTTTGACATTTACAAGGTAATTTTTCAGAAGAAGGAAACGGAGAGACGGTTGGGGACTGACACTTGGTATAAAGGACTATGATACTTGGACAGAGGTGGGCTAGATGCAGCACTGGCATCACTGGTAAATGAATCACAATAGGAGGAGCCGCGAAGGACTGTAGAAGCAGAATTATTACTCCAATGTCAGCATATGAGACACTCTTCATTCAGTCTACTGAGTCGGATGTATCCCTCTATGTATCAAAAGGCTAATAAGCAAAACTTGGTTTGTGATGCTTGTGAACTTGGAAAACATACCAGAAGCTCGTATGTGAGTTCTAGAAATAAAAGTTTAGCTACTTTTGATATGATACATTCTAATGTGTGGGGACCTTGTCCTATAACTATTGTTAATGGTTTTAAGTGGTTTGTCACCTTTATTGACTGTTACACTCGTGTTACTTGGGTATATCTAATGAAGAGTAAGTGATGTATTCACATGCTTTCAAGATTTTTATTTTATCACAGGACTTACAACACAATACGGTGCTAAGGTGAAGACTTTGAGGTCTGACAATAGGACATAATACACCAACAAGGCTATTGAAGAATACTTAGCAGCCCATGGGATACAATATCAGACTTCATGTGCCTATACACCAGCTCAGAATGGCGTGGCGGAGCGGAAGAACAGGCACCTATTAGAAGTGGCACGGTCAATGATATTTGCTATAGATGTTCCTAAACACTTGTGGGGGTATGCCGTATTGACGACTGCATATCTCATCAACAGGATACCCTCTCGGGTGTTAGGATGGAAGACACCGTTTGAGATGTTTACATGTGAGAACAAGTACAGTGTTCCCCCAAAGGTATTTGGATGTGTCTGCTTTGTGAAGGATAATAGGCATGCAGTGGAAAAGTTGGACCCTCGGACAGTCAAGTGCGTCTTTGTTGGCTACTCACGGACTCAGAAAGGATACTCTTGCTGGAGTCCTGTGGAGCGAAGGTTCTTTATGAGCATGAACGTTACATTCAGAGAGATGGAACCATACTACCACAATGGTTTAGGTGAAGGCTCTGCATTTGGTGACAAATCTAACACGGGAGGTGTTAGGAGTGAGGGAGAGATAGTCCAAAGCGTGATTGTCGGGTCAATTACATGCCCAATGATGGAAGTTGGTCCAAGGGAACAAGGAAAAGATAGCGAGAGAGGAGGAAAGTAATGAGAAAGCTCACAGTGAGGAGGAAGAAAGTGATGATGCAGTACAGGGGGAGGAACGGACTACAGAAAAATCTACAGAACTCCAAGTCTAAAGAAGGAGAAAGCATCAATCCACTACTGTGCCTATTGCTCCTACTGTGCCATGTCCTCCGCCTAACCTTGCCCCAACTCCTGAAGATGCACCTCCCGCATCAGATTCCTCTGATTTGAATGGTATGATCTCTCATCCTTGTCCTTCTCACATTCCCTTAAGGAGATCTTCTCGTAGTAATGAGGAAAGATTCCCTAATCATTATGGTTATGAACATGACATCGTCTATTTTTTATCCTACTCTAATCTATTTTCTACTTATGGAACATTCATTGCATCGTTATACACCATATCTTTGCCTAAGTGTTAGCAAGAAGTGAAGAAAGATCCGAGGTGAAAAGCTGCAATATTGGAGGAACTTGGGGCACTTGAAAGAAATGGGACATGGAAACTTGTTCTATTACCTAAAGGAAAGATAGCAGTTGGATGCAAATGAGTCTTCATAGTAAAGGAGACGCCAGAAGGAAATGTGGAGCGATACAAGACAAGATTGGTTGCAAAGGGATTCACTCAGTCCTATGGCATCGACTATGATGAGACATTTGCTCCAGTAGGAAAGATGAGCACTGTAAGAACCCTGGTTTCTCTTACAGCAAACCATGGGTAGCAACTTTCATCAAATGGATGTGAAGAATGTCTTTCTTCATGGAGATCTATAAGAGGAAGTATACATAGAGACGTCCCCGAATTTTTGTACGAAGCTGTTAACAGAAAATGTGTGCAAGCTAAAAAAATCACTGTATGGACTCAAGCAATCTCCTGGGACCTGATTTGAAAGATTCAGGAAGGCTATCACAGGCATGGGGTACAGCCAGACCAATATAGATCACACGGTCTTCTTCCACATGTGAGAGGCCACGTCACCATACTTGCAGTATATGTAGATGATATAGTGATCACAGGTGATGAGAAGGAGAAGATTACCCAGCTGCCCAGCTGAAGTCAAAACTTGCCAAGAAATTTGAAGTAAAGTACTTGGGAATGATGAGATATTTTTTCGGAATCGAGGTGGCTCAAGGAAGAGATGGGATCGTCCTCTCTCAGATGAAATATGTACTATATCTGCTCAAAGAAACTGGTATGCTGGGATGTCGATCGACAGTCACTCCAATCGATCAAAAAGATAAGTTGGGGGCAGAGACAGGAGAGCCGGTTAATCGTGAGAGATATCAGAGACTTGTAGGCATATTGATTTATCTAGGCCACACTCGTCCTGATATCTCATTTGTTGTGGGTATAGTGAGTCGCTACATGCATGATCCAAGGAAGGGTCACATAGATGCAGTTTTTCATATTCTGAGATATCTGAAGGGGGCTCCTGGAAGAGGGCTATGGTTCAAGAACAACGGACACATGGGTGTTGAGGGGTAGTGCGATGCAGATTGGGCAAGCTGCATGGATGACATAATGTCTACCTCAGATTACTGTGTCTTTGTGGGGGTTAACCTAGTCTCATGGAGAAGCAAGAAACAATCTGTGGTAGCACGATCGACCGCTGAAGCAGAATATAGAGCTATGGCTCTGGAAGTGTCAGAGTTGTTGTGGGTAAAAGCACTGCTGACAGAGTTGAAGCTGGACTAGGGAACACCATTGCACCTTCTGAGTGACAGTCAAACTGTACTAAGTATAGCTAACAATCCATTTCAGCATGACAGAACAAAACATATCGAGATCGATCGGTTCTTCATCAAAGAGAAGATAGAAAAAGGATATTAAAACTCGATCATGTTCACTCAGAAGAGCAAGTCGCAGATTGTCTTACTAAGGGTCTTAATTCATTGAGTCTTTCTAAACTATGTGATAAGATGGGGATAATTGATATCTATCGCCCATCTTGAGGGAGAGTGTTGAGAGTATTAAAGGATTTTTATAGTCCCACATGGAGTAGAGTAGTAGAGAGAGGGGTTAGCCTCTCTTATATATATGTAGCTCCACATCAATAATAAATAAGCCAAGTATTCTACTAAATTTCTATTATGCATAAAGTCGGTGGACAACCAGAAAGGAACTGAAATTAACTGTAGACATATTTCTGGATGCATAAAGTAAGTCCACCCAGAAAGAATGAATTCAAGCAATGCCATCCTCAACAATTGATCATAATCACCAATATTTTTTCTATAAAATATAAATATACGATAACCCTATATTTTTATTTCCACAAAGATGCATGCAGTCTAACAATTATAGTGAGAAAGAAACGTATCTTGAGAAGTCTAACTAAATTCGTATTACGACCCAAAAGATTTTCACCTTGGTTCGCATGAGTTGATTGTGATGTGAGGCTATTCATATCAGTCGCAGACGCATTCCTCCGTAGCTTCGCGGTGCTACTTGTGTGTTCTGATTCCCTGAGAAGAAGAAAGATAAATTAAAGTTCAATACAGATATCCAAAGCTGGTAAAAAATGTGCTATGATTCTATGAAGGACTATTAATATCTACCTTGATCTTACATCAAAATCGATACTTTGCCCATGCAGAGACCCTGTAAAGAATCTACTACTCGATCAAAAAATAAATTAATGGGAAAATTCAAGTCTGGAAAGACAAAGTAAATGATAAAGAATATGCAATTTCTGGGGAAAAAACAAGAAAAGATAGAGATAATCAGAGAGAGAAAATATTTTATATGAACATAGACATGACAACATCCTAATGCTTTGTTTATTCAACTGCAAGTTAATAAAAAAGCCAGCTCATCTGCGCCGATGGTCCTATTGGTCCTATTTCAGTCTTATTTGCATGTCTAACCATCTCATATGATATTCCCTCATTATATCCTCAGTTCAAGCCACATATAACTTCCCACAGATGCACTATTCAATATCCTATCTTTCTGTGTATTGCTACTTGTCTATGTAATATGGTAGTCAAATGTGCGTCTCGCTGCACTAAGTGAGGCGTCTTTATCCATGCGAGCCCAAGGTGCGTCTTTCAATAACGCACAACAAAAAATAGACGCGTCTTACGTTTTTCTTTTCTTTTCTTTAAAAAAAAACTTTTAGGGTGGGAGATAGCCCTTACCTCATACAAGTGGGAGGGAGGTAGCTCTTTCCACAGTTACAAAAGTTTGTTACAATTGAACTGAAAAAACTAAAACTTACTAAAAGCATAGTAGTGATAACACAAATTCTTGTTAGTTCTGTTGATTGCTAGTTCACTTGGTTATGTTTAACATGTTTTTGTTAGTTTTAATATGTTATTTGGTTTTATTTCTAACATTACTAATTTATTTATTTATTTATTATTTATGTATATTTTTATTATTATTTTATTTTTGTGCCTTGTTTCACTCGGCGCGCGCCTTTGCATCGGTGATATGGACCCTTTGCTCCTCGAGTACACCTTGCGCCTTTGACTAACTTGCTATATAAACATACTAAGTCACAATGTAATATTAGAACAGCATAAAGAAAAATGTAAATCAAACCATTTGGCCAAAAGAAACAAAATATGGAATACAAATACTACTCCGAAATACCTTTAGGTTCCTCCCTCTGGGAAAGAATTGAAAAGGATCCTAGAAAATCAGACATCCGGTCAAGTGTCGTCTCAGAAATGGTCCTTTTGAAAGACTGCAAAAAGAATAAGGTCAACGATAAGGAAATAAATATGTAATAAGAGTAAATGTCTTTAAAACGCACCATTTTATGAGATCCATGACTAAATTGAAAATACACAGTAACTTATATATAGAAAATGCTGTAAACAGTTTAGTTAGTGCAGAAACAAACCCGGTTGACTACAAACTCAACAAATGGACAAGAATAATAGAACAAAAATTTGAAACTACATATTTAGTATGTTGGATTTCTTACATCATCTCTCCTGCTGATTCCAAATTTGCTCTGAATCTGTAAGAGAATGACCACTGGTCAAGTTTGTTTTATAGACATGAAAAAGAGAACTGTGATTGCGTCAACTTAACTTATGTGCAAAATCAGTTACGTCTAGCAACAATAACTTGGCCTCAAAATGGTGAGCTAAAGCCTTTGCGAGCATCTGCTGGTAAAGCTCTTCATAAAAGCATATTTTCATTATTGTAAAGCATGAGATACATTAAAACTTGGCTTAATATATTCCATTGATATTCTCCAGATACCTCCAGGACCTGAGAGCAAGATGGCCCGACTTGCAGGAGAAAGATTCCTTGTGTGCTTCGAAAGGTCTGCTTGTTTCAAATGAACAAAGGCTGCACTAGTCAGCACGACACGGGTCTGCTCACTGTAAATTCAAAAGGATAATATATGTCAAATGATCATAAATAACAAGATGTACAATAAGAAATTGCATGTAAGGTCCTATATAACAGCCTTTGCAGGTCTGAGAACTAACATAAATGAGAATTGAAATATGAATCATGTAATTGATTTTGTATGATGTCTTTAATAAACTAAAGGTTATGTAAATTCCCAAATCTATATTTGTCCAACCAAAGGCTTCATTATTCATTTAGACAGGGTATATATACATCAACATAGACTGCCCTAAGGCCCAAAAGGCCATTGGGCTAGACCAAACTAGACACTCGTATATTTACAAGTTACATATATTAGTCAAAGCTAAAATCAATCTATGAAAAATATCAAGCAGTATCTATAATCGATTAGTGTGATTTCCTTGAGAAAATGAACTTTCTGCAATATGGCAGGCAACATTTTATAACTCGCTACTGACTTTCAAAATAGATTTTGCTCTTAGTGTCCAGTATTTAGTTTGACATCAGTTCTCTACTGCATTCATGACTTGTTTTGAAAATAACCACCAACTTAATATGATAGAAGCAAACATCTTTCTAAGGATGGTCCTACGCTCCTAAATATGACAGATTTTAGTATGTGTTTTTCAGTTCTACACTAAGAGTCAACAAACAAAGATAGTGTGATGTACAATGTTAACTTTCAATATGTACCTATTGAGAACTAATTCTCTTGTGGAATTCACCATTTTCTCAAAAAGCGGTACCAAAAGATGTCCATTTAATCCAAGTTAATCTTTAAGGTGAGAGTTGGACTCGGTATCTTTCCTAGTATTGCTTGTTTTTTTTTATCTTTCCTAGTGTCATCGGAGAACCTTCATTTTGTAATTGAGACTTGTTTTATTAATTATCGGAGGATAGGAGGGATTCATGTCATTGTATCTAAGAAAATGTAAGATGAGAGGTATACCTTGAGCATCCAGTTATCATTAGGAATTCCTGTGCGTGAATTTGGTATACACAAGATAATAAGTGTGAGGTAATGTATTTAACTATTTATACACAACAAAAAATTTACTTTCATAATCACCCTGCCCATTATGTTTTTCCATAATCGACCGATCCAATTTCACTTATATGATCAAAACTTACCCAATTGGAGGACTATGTTACACAAATAAGGACACAAATATTGATAATGACACGATACGGATACGGAATACGAATATATATATATCATTTTATTTTTATTTTTATTTTTTTGCATTTGGTCTGCCCGGACTCGTGGCAAAGCCACACAGCCAGTTCGGGCGGAGGGAGGGCTCCTCGAACCCGGCCAACACCCGCAGGGACCCCCCACCTTAACCACTAGGCTAAGGTCCATTTGCTTATATATATATATATATATATATATATATATATATATATATATATATATATATATATATATAAGATAATAGTAAACTATGATGCATGAATACATGCTATAGTTTGCAATATCAGTCGATATCGATACGATACGGCCGTTATCGTACAATTTGACTTGTCCAGATCCGATACCGGTCGCTACTGATATTGACCTATACTGACATTGGAGGCAGAAAAAATTGAACGAAAAGATTGAAAAATGAAACACGCAAAGCAATGTTATAATGTATCGATTTGATTTCTTATTGATAAATTGTAACCATTAACACTTGTTGAAGTTATATCTCTATAAATCCATAACATTTATCCATATTAATATTATTCTATTTAAAACTAAAAAGAAACAACATATAATATATTAAATTCCATTTAAAACTAAAGAGAAGCAACATATAATATATTAAATTATGTCTAAATGTATCAAATATGCCATAGGTAAACCAATCAACAAGGTTGACTATTATATCATTCAATTTGAAAAGTACTAAAAAACAATACTTAAAATTATGGCTAAATATGTAAAATATTTTTCTAAAAATTTAATAATTTACTAATAATTATTTGATTTTTGATACCAAAAAATACAATACTCCGAATCTGAAACTATCGATTTTACCAATATTGGTGATGCCCATACTGAATAAATGGTATGATTCCTATTCCGATACCAATATTGCGAACCTTGATATAACACGAATACGATTACAGATATGATACGGGTATGGACACCATTTTCGTGTCCGTACAACATAGTTGGAGGACAACCATTGCTTAGTGTGCCCCTAGCCTCTAGCATAAATAAAGAGCCAAGAGATCACGAAAAAGCATAGAGAATTTTGTGCAAGATCGCCAGAAAACCCTAGCTTCCTCCCTTCTCTTTTTTCTGTTTATTGTCAGCCCGCCCAGAACCCTAGACCAGATAAGCGAGTAGTTACCTGATCAGCTTCATCGGACAGAACCAGCAGTTTTGTTGAAGTTGTGTTCTAGAGGATTTAAGGGCCGTTGATGGTATTTGAGCGTTGATCAGTAGTCGTCGTGGCTTATCTGGATATCCTTGGAGATTGGATGTTTGTGGTTCTTTCATGTTGTTAAGGTATACTGAAAATCCAATATGCATTAGAATTGCATTGTTTACACTTTCATGCATATATAGTTTAGAATATGATTCTACTTTGTTATGCATTCTTTTGAAGAGTGTGACTCGTATCGAGATCAATTGTATAAATGCATGAGATGCATCCTGACAATTTGATCTCGATGTCTCAATGTGATCTAATACTTCTTGGCTTAGGCGAATGACGATCCTTAGATCGTGAAGTCAACATCTCTTGGTCAACTACACAAAGAGTTTGCAATCAAGATAAGGTGAGAATAGATCTAGTAGTTCTTATTTGTCGAAACAGATGAACCAACCAGATAAAGGGTTGGTTATCCGACTAGATAATCGGTTTTGATGAAGTGAAAAGCTCACGTAGCGAGTGTGTCAAGAAAATTTTGAATTACATCGTTACAACCCGTATGTTGTTCACTTACAAATGAAAGGTAGGGTTTGAAGGTGAAAATATTTTTGGTGATAGGTAGAGAGCTAGTACTCTGATATTATGCTGAGGATGAGGCTCAACTCTATTGGGTTGGTTCAAGAGTGAATACATATTTATAACAGGAGGAGAACCTTGCTCTTCTGTACACAACCAATGTGTACCTAAAGAAGCAAACAGAAATACTAAGTATGGATATATAAGAGTAACTACTCCAAGAAGTAGTCATTATTCCATTGTAGATCCAAAACGCACAACCACAGGGGCGGATGTGTTAAGATTCCAGAGGAGCCTCAAGCCCTTATATTTTGGGATAAAGATAATCTATATAGGATGTATTAAATTTAAAACTTTGTAAAAAAATTAGTTGACATTTAACAATTTAAACCATTTATCTACTCTATATAGAATACCAACTTTTTAACAGTTAGGCTACTTATTTTTACATTATTGGAGATTGCATGTATTAAATTTAAAACTTTGTACAAAAATTAGTTGACATTTAACAATTTAAACCATTTATCTACTCTAGCATTAGAATTTACATTTTTACTAATTTGATCTTTCTACGTTGCCATATTAAGCATCCTGGATTCGCTCCTACGGAGACAACAAATTATTGGAGATTGCATGTATGCCGAACACTCAGTTAGTCAAATGGAGAGGGATCCACAAAGACTTGAGCCATGTGAAAATGCAAGTGAAGGTTAGTTACCTTGGTTGGTGTCTTTTTTCTTTTTCTTTTTAGTGTTCGGCACGCCAAACAACCTTGTGTGCAATGTTGGAACATGGAATAACTTCTCTACAGAGACTCTAAGTGGGCCCATTGAAATCAACATAGGTAGTAAGGTTACCTTATGGCTTTCAAAGACAGGTTTGCAAATTTTAAAACAATATATTATCTGAACCTTGATAAAAAAAATAGAAAGGTGTCCCATTGGGAAGAGACTCCCATATCCTGTTTACGCAGGGTCTACTAGAATCTTACCCCCCATATAATATTTTTTTTGTCTCGAACACTCACTACAAAAATATTGCAATTTAGCGACTGAATCTAGCAACGGAACAAAAACAGTCACTAGCGACTGACTGGCGACGGAATAGAACGAACATGTGTATATGAAACATAAATCGATATTTCCGTCGTAAGTCAGTTGCTAATGCGTCGGAATGTCACTAGCGACGTCTTAGCGACGGAAACCTAATTGCAGTACCAGGTAAGGCCCTCTACCCAAACCCTACATATCCCGTGACCTACAGGGACGGTCCTGGCCTAAGACTGGCTAGACAACGTCCAGGGCGACACCAATATGATTTTATCTAAAATAGAATTAGTATGTACTATGGCCACCCTTAACACAAAATATTTGTGGTGTAGTGGTTACCATGTTAGACTTGTATATTAAAGGTTTTTACTTCGATTCTTGGTGGCAACAATATTTTTTTCTAATTTAGTTTTAAAGTTTAATTTTAATTTTTACATTATGGGGCTCATTTGGCCGACACTGGTGACCATGTGCTACGTGGTGGCTCCCCATTGGAGGGGGGCCGACATTTAAGGGTACGGTCCGGTGCTAGCAGGGGGCAATAGGGGCGCCACGTGGCACAGGAATTGGACTGTCACGCCAATTGGGCGGTCAAAATAGCATTTTCCTACAGTCAATCAACCATTTCAATGAAACTCGCACGCATGTCACAAATACCCAAATTTATTGACACCAACACTAACTAAAAGGAAAAAAAAAAAGTTTTAACAAAAACACACACAACGGTAAAAAGCATGAAAAAGTAAAAAAGAAAAACACACATTTCCCATATTTACCTGATATAATAAGGGAACTCGTCGAAAGTAACCTTACTCTCCCTCCAGTCCACCGCCATCCTCACCAGTTCCTCCGCCACGTTCTCCGGCGTCGCGCCGTAGGATTTGTTCTGGGCCGTCCATTTGCCGACCATCTGCCCGGAGGCCAATCCCAGCCCCACGCCGACTCCGAGGCCGAGGGCCGACATCATTATATGCTTCTGCTCCATTTTTCTTACACCAGCACCAAACCCAAGTATCAAAGAACAGAAAAAGAATAAATTTTTGAGGAGGAGGAATAAGAGAATAACCGGAGAATAGTAATTCTCTTTGTATTCCTACAGCGAGTATTTATAGGCGCGGGGAATTCGCATCCAAGCAAGAACTGCGGAGAATTCGGTTCCGCTGTTTTAGCAGCGGCTTTATGTGGTAACCGTCTTCAAAATGGGACAGCGGTTATTGGGCCCACTAGAACTTCGGTTCTATTTTTTTGGTTTCTTTTGGGATTTATTGTTGTTTTTAAAAAAGTCACATGAGTAGCTTTGGATGCTAATTAAAACTTGCTCAAAATTGAACATACATATAAAAAAAATACATAAGCAACCTGTAGTAAGTAATTCCAAATCTAGCCTTAGGTTCGGTACAACTTTTTGGGCTGCTTTTGTTTATTCCTTTTTCTTGAAAAGCAATGTGAATAGTTGTTTGGACATCCTAGTTTATGCTTGTGTTTCTAATCAGTTAGTTTATGAGGTTGCTTCGGTAGTAATCGTTTTTTTCTTTTTTAAAAGCATCAATGATATGACAGGAAACTTACTAGGGAAAAAAGACTATGCTCTTGGGAATAGAGCAGAGCATTCGGTCTATCCGGTTTTAACTAACTTGATTTACCAAAAATTAAATTAATCGTAATCCAAATATCTAAATCGAACCAGAACCAAAATGAGTTACAAATAGAGTAAATCGAACCAAATTGAACCAAACATAGAATTTTCATTCATTCATAATTGTTCAATGGGATGAACCTAATGTTAGACTCATGGTTAAAAAATATTCAACAAATACAAATTTAATAAATAATGCGAAGTAGGAGTTGTAGAGTAGTGAATATATTAGAAAATAGAATTGGGGTTAGGATCTCTTATCCCTCTCGTAGGTAGCACACAAGAGAGAACATAAAACTGAAGAAAAAAATTAGAATTAGGTACTAACATTTAATATATACTAGTAAATGCACGTGCGTTGTACGTAAAATAATTTTTTCTAATATTATTATAAAATAGTTTAAATATTTAAATATTTTTAATTATTATTTATTATGGATATATTTCTACTCTTTATAAAAATTCTTGAAAATGCTAGCCGTCTAAGTTGTACGTATATTCTCACGTAATTAAAAATTAAAAATTAAATAAATATTAACTAATTGTTTAACTACATAATATTATATAATTATAATTAAATACCTCTTCTAGCTCATGTGGTTAAGGTGGGAGGCATCCTTCTTGGTTGGTCAACTTTGATTTTCCATGACGTTATTTATAATAAATTTATTTATTTTTACGTTATATTAATTTTTTAATAAATGATTGAGTATTTACAAACGACTTAAACCATACTCAGTTGTGAGAATATTTAGATAATTTAGTGATTGTCGATTTAAACCAAAATCGAGAACCTAATACAAACACTTTCATAACCAAATCTGGACTAAATATTTGTTTGAATTTAACCAAATTCTTTATTTGTTTCCGTCCAATTCAATTATCGGTCCAAAATTGAAAAGTAATCACCCCTACATTAGGGCATTCCAAAACATGCATGTTTAGTGTTAAGGGCCGTGTTGGCACATAACAGGAATGTTGGAGTGCATGGGATTCCCAACCTATGTGAAAAATATTCCGGAATTGGATTAAGTATTCCAACATATAATATGAATACCTAAATATATTTGGATTGGGTATTCCTACATATAATAGGAATATATCAATGGATTTAAATTTGGATTGGATATTCCTACATATAATAGGAATATATCAGTGGATTTGGATTTGGATTGAGTATTACTATATATAATAGGAATACTAGTTGTGGGTTTGAGGCTATATATATTAGGTGTCTCCTAGCCCTAAAGTATATCTCATATCTCAAAAAAATTACAAAAGGAGGCAAGAGTACTTTTACAACATTGGAAGGAGAGAGGAGGAGATTGAAGGCTATATCGAAGAGAAGATCGGTTTCGGATAATTTTTTTCTCGTCATCTCCGTTTTTCGTTTGCCTGTAATCTATTTTCTATTCCAAAGAGTTGTGGTGATCCGTTTGGATCAATGAGAAGTTTGTAAGGAGTCGGTGTATTTCTTATTCCATTAGTGGAGGCTTTTCAGGGTTGGATTCCGATCGTCCCGTGATTTTTTTCATTTGGATTTTTCACGTAAAAATCTATATCTGCGATTTGTGTTTGGCATTTTTTGGTTTGTGTGCTTTTTCTCAATTCTTTCGCAGGTCTCTGTGGTTTGGGGAACGGTTTTTGTGCTTTCGTTTCCAACAAAGTGGGCTTTGGGTTCAAAGAGGTGTCATGCCCCAGTCCCAAAATACCGAGGGACTGGAGATACGTGGCAATGGCCAGCAGCACTGTAAACCCCCAGATTTTGTAAGAATTTTAATTTGGGATTTTTCGCAATTTTCTGGAATTTTCTGGGGATTTTCTGTAATTAAAATCAGGATTTCTAATTTATTAAATGATTTTTAATTGTTAATAAATAATATTAAAATATTTTGAAAATATTATTTTTGGGTGTAAAATGGAAAACTAGACTTAGGATAATTTTTCTGGAATTTATTGGACCTCAGACCTATTTTTAAATGCCTAAAAACTATTTATTTATTTAATTAATTAATTATTAATTATTATCATTTTTATTATTATTATTATTATTATTATTATCTGAGCCCGGCCCATTTCCCCCAGCCCGGCCCACGGCCCAGTCCCCTCCGGCCCATTAACCCTAACGAGTCGGGTCGGGTCCGCCCGACCGAACCCGGCCCGCCCGCACCCGAACCCGACACCCCAGCCCCACGACCCGGTCGCCTCCCTCCCCGCGTCCGGTGCCGCATCCGCCGCCTGCGCCTCCGGCCACGCCTCGCTCCGCCGCGCCTCACCCCACGACCTCCTCTCCCCACCGGCCCCTCGGCCTTGCCCGGCGCCACCCTCTCCCTCACTCTCCCTATATAACCTAGCCCCGGTCGTCCCCTCCCCCTCCTGGCCGTCGACCACCCACCGCCTCGCTGCCGGACGACCTCGCCCCGCCGTCCTCCTCCCCTCCAGCACCGCCACCCCCGCCAGCAGAGACGACCGAGCCGCCCCCTCTCCTCCTCCTTCTTCTCCCCGACCCCGCAGCCAGCGCCTGCCGTCGCGCCATGTCGCCCTCGCCGGCGCCGCCCAGCCCCCGGCCGGCCTCCCCCGCAGCGGCGCCGTCCTCCTCCGGCCAGCGTCCCCTCGCCGGAGCAAAACCCTAACCCTAGCCCTAATTCTCTCCCCCGTGTCCGACACAGGACACGAGTCCTGTGTCGTGTCGGACACATTTCGATCCCGATTTTCGGGTCCCGTTCAGGTGCGTGTATCTTCTTGCTCGTAGCTCTGTTTTTTCCGTAAATTACGTTGCGAAGCCTGTATGACCCTCTCGGTGCCCGGACAAACCGCTCGGGACATCGCGTCCTGTGGAGATCGCACACCACGATCCAAAAATAGGAAAAACCAGACCATGTTTCACCCCGGAACTGAGTACGCCCCGCCAAACGGGACGACTTGGTCGCGTGCGGTCTTCACAGATATGTGCGCACCATCGATACGGACGTGTGAGAATTCGCGGAAGCTGATTCGGGTGTGCGTGCACACCGGAATCAACGCGTATCCGCGGACATCGCCCCGTATCCGACTTTTCTGCAATTTGCCCTAACTTCTTGTACACTCGTCGGATCGAGACGAAACTTGAGCCATCGAACTCGTAGCGATACGCTGGTCCTGTGGGTCAAGTTTGGTTCGATTCTGAGAACGTTGACGAAATCGCGTGTCGTGGGCCTCACAGGCCCCGCTCGACGGACGATTTTGTGTTCGGCTCATCGGAATCCAAATCTGGAAGTTCCGTTGGGTTCGTATCAGCGTTCCTGACCTGTTGACACTAAGTTTGGTAAATTTGAAGACCTTTGACCCGGACACGTTTTTCGGTGCAAAGCGGGCCCACCGGCGGACCCCGTTTTGACCCGAAACTGTCGTTTTTGCCCTTGTCTCCAAATTGGACCCAAGGACAGGCGTTTCTAGCTATTTGATATCTTCTGAGCGTGATGGTAATGTTTATTTCAGTATCTGGGCTCATCTCTGGATATTTCCCCAAGTACAATTAATCGGATCCAAACAACAGGCAAGTACCTGCACTTCAAGTTTAATCTTTATATTGTGATAGTTAATTCCCTGCTCTACTAGTACCCTTGATGATTACACGTAGTGCTAGAATACTGGATTTCATGTCTTGGATACTGTATTTCACGTCTTGCTTTTTATGTCGGGTGGGAGAATACTAGAAGGCATGTAGTTTATCTTTCCCCCTATCATGTTTAATAGCTGTTGGTACGCAACTGTACCCTCAGCCGGATCTCGATTGTTCATGTTTAATAGCCGTCTATGACGGCCGGATTAGCCTTATAAACCCCTACATGCCAACTATGTATTCTAAAATAAACACAAGTTCACACAGATAGCTTCTGGTCTTGTTATAGTTCTTGCTGACTGTTGTAGTTTCATTTCCTGTCTCATTTATTTCCTGCTTTCTCATATTCCTGTTTATAGCATTAACTCTGAGATATTGATGTTCTTCTATGCAACTTTCTCAACATGATACTCAAGTTAATTGTCATGAATATTTAGTTTAATCTTGTTGTGCATTGTGTACTTTGCTCCTTTTCTGACTGGATCCGTTGTTTTAGGCGATGATGAGAACTTTGCCCCTACCTATTATGGCCCCTATGAGTTAGCAGGTGACACATATGAGGAGCCGGTTCCCACTCAGGAGACTACCTTTGAGGAGGAGTAGCCAGTTAGTTATTATTTTATTTCCTTTCAGCATAAACTCGGGTTTGTCCCCGATTTATCTTCTGGCTTGTATTAACTGTGGATTGGTTGTCACAGATTAAATATTATGAAATCTTAGCATTCCTATTTCCTGTGATTATTCTTATATGTTCATTATTGTGGATGAGATAGATACTTATTGACCCCAGAAATGACCTAGACAGCGTACTACCGCCGACACTGCGGCGTAGGCTGGACGTGCCCACGCACTCGTGCCCGAATAACCGGGTGTGGGTCGTGACACGTTTTTGTGGTGGCCCATGCAGGTCCAACGACTAAATTGTTCGGTTTCAACTCAGGGACCGAACAGACCTGCAATAAAGCTAGGATAAGTTTATAGGATCTCATCCACTTGCTTGAATCGTCTTTGATATCTGTATCGTATTCGAACTAATTTGAACTTGCATCTTGCCTTGATTCCTGTGCGCCTCTTATTGGTTATTTTGGATACAGGAAAATGGACCCACAAGCCAGCAACGAGGCTCATGCAGAAATACCACAAACCGTTGTGGTTACCCAAGAAGACGATGTGATACCAGTCGGTGAAGGCCAATCATCACAAGGCAGTCAAGCAAGTCAGCCTGCCTTAATAATCCGTCAAGATGGCGTTCCACCCTCGATACAGCCTATTCCACTGATGCCTTCCTTCCCACCGGGACCGCCTATGGACGAACAGCAGATGTTCCGCATGTTCTATATAATGATGCAAGCCTATCAGAAGGTTCAACAAGAAACTCAACAAAACCAAGCGGAGAACTTCATCGACAGAATTAGCTCGGAGTCACGGAAGCCAAGCAGTTCAAATGCAATTACCTTCGACGAGGACGTTCTTACTGCAGCGCGACCTGTGGAGTGCACCTGTCATGCCCCAGTCCCAAAATGCCGAGGGACCGGACGCGTGATAATGGCCAGCAGTACGCACCGATGGACAACCCAATTTAATGGATCCATCAGGGCATACTTAAGCTGTAATATATCAATAAGTAGGTCCAATGATACATGTCACAGTCTATCTAATCTCATCCACAACAGAATATCACAGATCCAATGCCAGAATAATTGTAAATAAAATAACTAACAAATCTCAATAAAAGTGTCTCGGAGAACAATCCGAGAACAAGTCTGATACATCAATGAAATAGACTGGAAATGAAAATAACTATAAACTGAAATAAATGAGTATCTCAAGCCAATACTCAAGAGAAGTCCTCTGGTACGATCTCGTCCTCAGATCCTGGTTCTGCTCCAATGTATGCACCTGCTCCTGCTTCCGCTAATGCTACTGCTCCGGTCCCGTATACCTCGGGGTAGATCTCGTCAGCTAACTCTGGGGACATAATCCGGATCCAGGTCCTCAGGGGACATAACAAGGTACAGAAAACACAAGCCAAAATAAATGCAGCAATATATGAAACAATATGGGGTAAAATATATAACCAGCTAAGTGATATGCAAGTGAGAGTTCTAGTCATACTCGGGCTGAGGCTACTACAGGATCAGTGTCATAGAAACCATAGCAGTATTCTCTCGAGGGCCAGTACGGTACCAAAGTTCTGTTTCCAGAGACTAAGGCACTTCCATTAAATTATTATATATATATATTCAGCCTTTTGTATGATAAATCTCTCCCCACCCAATGTAATCTCACGTCTCATGTCCATGATACGCAGGATCATATCTAATGCAACAAGTCTGGATAAAATCTAAGCATGTAAACTGTGTATGTCATAACCTGTATCCTATACAGAATCACCATGACTATCTCAGGAAGATTCCGTCTCATGAATAGTGTCAAGTGTCCTGGGTCTATGTTCCTGATAAGACAGGTACGAGAATGTATCGGGTCTCGGTATCCATCTCTAGGTAACATTACACAACACCGCGTACGGTGTTGGCACCCGACTATAATCGGACGCTAAGTACGTCACACGGTCCTAGGTCAAGCATGCATAACAATCACAGGAATAAAACAAAAGAATAATATGAATCAATATACTGCAAGTTTGGCAAGGTACACTTGCCTGGGGTCCTGGCTCCAACTGTAGCTCTGGTCTCAGTGTGATCTGCAGGTACTACTCCGGTTGCTGAAATAAACATCACCATCATATTCAGAAAATATCAAATAGCTAAAAATGCCTGTACTTGAGTCCAATTTGGACACAAGGGCAAAAAGGTCATTTCCGGGCCAAAGCGGGGTCCACATGTGGGCCACTTTGCACCGAAAAGCGTGTCAGGGTCAAAGGTCTCCAAATCACTCAAACTCAGTGTCTACAAGTCTGGAACGATGATACGAACCCAACGGAACTTCCAGAATTGGATTCCGATGAGCCGATCACAAAATCGCCCGTCGAGTAGGGCCGGTGGGGCCCACGACACGCGATTTCGTCAACGTTCTCAGAATCGAACCAAACTTGGGTCACAGGACCAGCGTATTGCTACGAGTCCGATGGCGCAAGTTTCGTCTCGATCCGACGTTGTACACAAAGTTACAGCGCGTTCCAGAATCGACGGATACGGGGCGGTGTCGGCGGATACGCGTTGATTCCGGTGTGCACGCACACCCGAATCGACTTCTGCAAAATCTCACACGTCCGTATCGACGACGCGCACGTATCTGTGAAGACCGCACGCGACCAAGTCGTCCCGTTTGGCGGGACGTACTCGGTTCCGGGGTGAATTGGGTCGTTGTTTTCCTGTTTTTGGATCGCGGTGTGCAATCACCACAGGACACGATGCCCCGAGCAGTTTGCACGGGCACCGAGAGGGTCATACAGTCTTCGCAACGCAATTTACGGAATCGGAATCGGATCAGCGAGGAGAGAGAAAAGAGTACCTGAACGGGGCTCCGTGAAGACCGATTCTCACGTGTCCGAGTCGTGTCGGAGTCCTGTGTCCGTGTCTCGTGTCGCGTTTTAGGTTCTAGGGTTAGGGTTAGGGTTAGGGTTAGGGTTCTGTGCTGCTGTCCGGAGCTCGTCGGGGGGTGGCTGGGCTCGGGGCGGCCGGGGAGTGGCTCGGTGGTTCGTCGAGGTCGAGCGGGTCGATGGTGGAGGGGGCTTCGGGTCCGCGGCGGAGCTTCTGGGGAGGGCGTCGACTGGGGAAGGTGGAGGTTGATGGTGGTTGAGGGCGGAGCTATGGTCGGAGAAGGGTTGACAGCGAGGGTCGTGCGGTGGTGGGGCGAGTCCGGTGGCCGAGGAGAGGGTAGAGTCGAGCGGGTCGTCGGCGCTGTGGAGACGGGGCAGTGCGGCGAGGCGGGAGGCGGAGGAGGAAGGGTGCTCGGCGGCGAGGGGAGGAGGAAGAAGAGGGAAGGGGTGAACTGGGGGGTTCTCCGCGGCGGGGCGGGAGTTATATAGGCGGAGCCGCCGTCGGAGTCCGACTAGGTTTAGGAGAGGGGTCGATTCTCAGATTTGGGTATCGGGTTTGGGTTTCGGGTCCGCGGTCGGGTTCGTATGAATCCGACCCGATCCACTATTAATTAAGTGCGGGTTTGGGTCGCGGGTTACGGGTCGGGTTTGGATCCGACCCGACCCGATAGGGCTGGGTTCGGTTCAACTGAACCGGGTTTGGTTTGGTTTGGTTTATTTCAAATAAACCCGGTTTATTTCAGGGTTTAATTAGGTTTATTTAATTAATAGTTTTTAGGGCTTTATAAATGCTTCCGGAGTCCAATAAATTCCCGGAAAATTACCCTATGTCCAGTTTTCTATTTTACACCATAAAATATTATTTCCATAATATTTAAATATTATTTAATAGCAATTAAAAATCATTTAATTACCAATTACCTAGGTTTTAATTTCAGAAAAATCCCGGAAAATTCCAGAAAATAATGAAAAATCCAAATTATAATTTCTTGAAAAATCAGGGGGATTACAGCACCACAAGGATCGAGTCCAGCCGGAAACGGCCGTCTGCGTCAGCACCAGACCAAGCACAACAGGAAAAAGCTGCAAAGCGACCACGGATGAATCCAACTCAAGGACAGAACCAACAAGCTCCCACTTGTGGCTATTATCGAAAACAAGGTCACATTTGGCAGGATTGTAGAAAGAGACTAGGTGCCTGTCTATATTGTGGATCAGCAGCACCTCAAATGAAGGACTGTCCTGCTGCTCAAAGACGCACAACTGCACAAAAGTTCCAGTTCAGGCCAGGCCCCAGCAGCGCAGCAGAGGGTACCACCTCAAGAACACGGACAAGCTTATGCGATGACCATGGAGAACGTGCAGACTCTTAGAGTAACTAATTCGCGTAAGTGATTTTTAGCTATCGTTTCTAGTATTGTTTAGCTCGTGTCTATTGGTTCGTGACCTCAGCCCCAACCTAGTAATTTTAAACTTGCTAATAAATGCTTTTGTTGGATAACTGTAGAGATTGTAGAATCCTTTGTTACTGAGCTTATTGTAGGTTGTTTTGTGTGTTTAAATAATTTGTACCTCCTTTCATCATCATCTAGTGCACTAAATTTTGATGTACTTGACTTATGCTGCTATTTTATAGCCTAGTTTTGCAAGCTTACTCTTTATCGAGCTTGTTCATGACAAGTGTATTATTGGGGAGGTCCACAATGATACATTTCAGAATCAGTGTATTACGGTCTGATCAACCATAGTGCGCTTGATTCGCCCTTCGAAATAATACCTTACGTGGATTGAGATATATAGTTGACTAGTTGCCCTCTAGATATGTCCGAGCATATCGTATCGATTACATAACTGTATTAATACGAGCATGTGAATAGGAATTACCGAGATAGGATTCAATCCACAATCGCTTGACAATTCCCACCTGAATACTTTAAAATGCCTTGACCCCGATATTTCTTTTCTATCACCCCACCCTTGAACTCTTTATTATTGATCTTCGTCTTCCCTTATTTCGGAACGACGAAATCTCGTGCCTGGTATAAGTTAGTACATAGATAGTACTAGATATGCCACATAGGTCGATCACATACTTGGGGATTAAACTTTCGTAATTGAGGACATATCATATGTGACATGATCGGCGTTGAAGTTCGAGGATTGAATGACGTAGGTAAGCATATTAAGGAATATTTTTCTTAAGGTATATAGTCTTTTGTGATGAATGGGTAAACTCTAAGTTGGGTAGCAATGCATTTGTCAACTCGAGAGGAATGTCCTTTGGATCGTGACCGAGTAAGGTCAGATTGGAAGAAGCAAGCCATTATAATTTTGAAAATGTAGAGGAGTGACTAAAATGATTAATGAATTGATATCGAGGACCCAATAAGTTGTATCTTGGATACATGATTTAAATCTTGAATAATGAAAGTAAAATCGCCAATTTGAATTTAGGGGATATATGATTCAGACTTGAACAGTGGTGGACTACACTTAAATTATTTTTTCAACTTGATGATTTGAATTACAAATTAAAATTTGATGGTTGGACTAACTAGTTGGATTATTGAGGAGATGAATAAAATTTAAAAAGTTGAAGCATACAAGTGAATGGGAATACTAATGGACTCGAATTACTTCCAGAAGAAATTTCGATCATGAGGTAAATTCATAAGCACGTGCAAATCTGGAAGATGCTATATGGACTTAGTCTAAAATCTGCCTGTGGGTAATTTGAGGAAGTAAGAAGTAATAGCCATAGGTTGAATTCTTGATGGGAACAAGTAGTCATCTTAAACTTTGAAGTGATTGCAGTGGATATGATTAGGCTTTTAATTATCGTAAAGAGATGGCGATCGACTTGCCCTATGTACATGAAGGGTTAACAGATTATGGCTTAATTTTAAAATTTCGAGGGCGAAATTTTTATAAGTTGGGTAGATTGTAAACCCCCAGATTTTGTAAGAATTTTAATTTGGGATTTTTCGCAATTTTCTGGAATTTTCTGGGGATTTTCTGTAATTAAAATTAGGGTTTCTAATTTATTAAATAATTTTTAATTGTTAATAAATAATATTAAAATATTTTGGAAATATCATTTTTGGGTGTAAAATAAAAAACTGGACTTAGGGTAATTTTTTTGGAATTTATTGGACCTCAGACCTATTTTTAAATGCCTAAAAACTATTTATTTATTTAATTAATTAATTATTAATTATTATTATTTTTATTATTATTATTATTATTATTATTATCTGAGCCCGACCCATTTCCCCCAGCCCGGCCCACGGCCCAGTCCCCTCCGGCCCATTAACCCTAACGGGTCGGGTCGGGTCCGCCCTACCGAACCCGACCCGCCCGCACCCGAACCCGACACCCCAGCCCCACGACCCGGTCGCCTCCCTCCCCGCGTCCGGCGCCGCATCCGCCGCCTGCGCCTCCGGCCACGCCTCGCTCCGCCGCGCCTCACCCCACGACCTCCTCTCCCCACCGGCCCCTCCGCCTTGCCCGGCGCCACCCTCTCCCTCACTCTCCCTATATAACCTAGCCCCGGTCGTCCCCTCCCCCTCCTGGCCGTCGACCACCCACCGCCTCGCCGCCGGACGACCTCGCCCCGCCGTCCTCCTCCCCTCCAGCACCGCCACCCCGCCGGCAGAGACGACCGAGCCGCCCCCTCTTCTCCTCCTTCTTCTCCCCGACCCCGCAGCCAGCGCCTGCCGCCGCGCCGTGTCGCCCTCGCCGGCGCCGCCCAGCCCCCGGCCGGCCTCCCCCGCAGCGGCGCCGCCCTCCTCCGGCCAGCGTCCCCTCGCCGGAGCAAAACCCTAACCCTAGCCCTAATTCTCTCCCCCGTGTCCGACACAGGACACGAGTCCTGTGTCGTGTCGGACACATTTCGATCCCGGTTTTCGGGTCCCGTTCAGGTGCGTGTATCTTCTTGCTCGTAGCTCTATTTTCAATTCCATAAATTACGTTGCGAAGCCTGTATGACCCTCTCGGTGCCCGGATAAACCGCTCGGGGCATCGCGTCCTCTGGTGATCGCACACCGCGATCCAAAAACAAGAAAAACCAGACCCTGTTTCACCCCGGAACTGAGTACGCCCCGCCAAACGGGACGATTTGGTCGCGTGCGGTCTTCACAGATACGTGCGCACCGTCGATACGGACGTGTGAGAATTCTTGAAAGCTGATTCGGGTGTGCGTGCACACCGAAATCAACGCGTATCCGCGGACATCGCCCCGTATCCGACTTTTCTGCAATTCGCCCTAACTTCTTGTACACTCGTCGGATCGAGACAAAACTTGCACCATCGAACTCGTAGCGATACGCTGGTCCTGTGGGTCAAGTTTGGTTCGATTCTGAGAACGTTGACAAAATCGCGTGTCGTGGGCCCCATAGGCCCCGCTCGACGGGCGATTTTGTGTTCGGTTCATCGGAATCTAAATCTGGAAGTTCCGTTGGATTCGTATCAGCGTTCCTGACCTGTTGACACTAAGTTTGGTGAATTTGGAGACCTTTGACCCCGACACATTTTTCGGTGCAAAGCGGGCCCACCGGCGGACCCCGTTTTGATCCGAAACTGTCGTTTTTGCCGTTGTCTCTAAATTGGACCCAAGGACAGGCATTTCTAGCTATTTGACATCTTCTGAGCGTGATGGTAATGTTTATTTCAGTATCTGGGCTCATCTCTGGATATTTCCCCAAGTACAATTAATCGGATCCAAACAACAGGCAAGTACCTGCACTTCAAGTTTAATCTTTATATTGTGATAGTTAATTCCCTGCTCTACTAGTACCCTTGATGATTACACGTAGTGCTAGAATACTGGATTTCATGTCTTGGATACTGTATTTCACGTCTTGCTTTTTATGTCGGGTGGGAGAATACTAGAAGGCATGTAGTTTACCTTTCCCCCTATCATGTTTAATAGCTGTTGGTACGCAACTGTACCCTCAGCCGGATCTCGATTGTTCATGTTTAATAGCCGTCTATGACGGCCGGATTAGCCTTATAAACCCCTACATGCCAACTATGTATTCTAAAATAAACACAAGTTCACACAGATAGCTTCTGGTCTTGTTATAGTTCTTGCTGATTGTTGTAGTTTCATTTTCTGTCTCATTTATTTCCTGCTTTCTCATATTCCTATTTATAGCATTAACTCTGAGATATTGATGTTCTTCTATGCAACTTTCTCAACATGTTACTCAAGTTAATTGTCATGAATATTTAGTTTAATCTTGTTGTGCATTGTGTACTTTGCTCCTTTCCTGACTGGATCCGTTGTTTTAGGCGATGATGAGAACTTTGCCCCTACCTATTATGGCCCCTATGAGTTAGCAGGTGACACATATGAGGAGCCGGTTCCCACTCAGGAGACTACCTTTGAGGAGGAGTAGCCAGTTAGTTATTATTTTATTTCCTTTCAGCATAAACTCGGGTTTGTCCCCGATTTATCTTCTGGCTTGTATTAACTGTGGATTGGTTGTCACAGATTAAATATTATGAAATCTTAGCATTCCTATTTCCTGTGATTATTCTTACATGTTCATTATTGTGGATGAGATAGATACTTATTTGTAAACACCCTAAAATTTCCGAAGTGAAATTAATATAATTTTCCGTATTTTCGGTATTTTTTGGAATTTATCACTGAGGTTTTGTGGGTTAAATAATTTTAAGTGTGGCTAGATGAGGTTAAAATATTCTGGAAGTAAAAATTTATTGTGTATAATGGAGAACCGGACGCGTGGTATTTTTTGGTGAATTTATTGGACACCGGAGCAACGAAACGAGGACCAAAAGCTATTTGGATTGTAAACCAACCCGAACCAAACCAACCCGAAACCCCCAGAGGAAGCCCTAGCTGTCGGATGTACTGTACAAAACCTATAAATCCCTCCCCCTCGGCGTTCGTGCCAAGCCCTAGCCGCCATCTTCGCCTCGACACGGAGACCCTCACCCCGACCTTGCCACCGGTGTAGCCGATCGACTCACCTTCACCGCCGATCGACGTCGAGCAAGCGACCCGTCAGTCGTCGAGCCCGCGACCCTTCAGTCGTCGACCCTGACGCCTCCCATCGCTGCCACACCGCGATCCGTCAGTCGTCGACCTATCCGCCGACTTCACAGCAGACCTACCTGACCCAGGCCGCCGCCGACCGATCTGAACCCGCGGCCATCCCCTTCGAAGGCCGACCCCGCCAGAGTCCGCTGGACGCTGCCATTTTCGACGATCAACTCGTGGCCTCACCCCTCCGCCGCGAGCACAGTCCGCCCCGAGCGCGACTCATCCGCCTCACAGCGACTCCGCGGACACGAGGAAGCAGAAACTCTGAACTAGGACACGGAATTGGCTCTCGGTCACTTGGAAAACAGAATCCACGGAGCCCTGTTCAGGTATTGATTTCTCCCCACTCGCAACTCCGTTTTCAATTCCGTCGATTGCTATGCGTAGACTGTATACCCCTCTCGGTGCCCGTGCAACTCGCTCGGTGCATCGCATCTTGTAGTGGTCGTACACCGCGATCCAAAATAGGAAAAAAATAATGCCCTGTTTCACCTCGAAACTGAGTCCGCCCCGCCAATCGGGACAACTTGGTCGCACGCGGTCTTTACCAAACTATACGCGACGTTGATACGGTCGTATAGGATTTCGCAGAAGTCGATTCGGAGGTGCGTGCACCCCGGAATCAACGCGTATCCGCTGACAACACCCTGTATCCGTCGATTCTGAAACACGCCGTAACTTCGTGTACACACGTCAGATCGAGACGAGACTTGAGCCATCGGATCCGTAGTAATTCGCGGGTCCTGTGAGCCAAGTTTGGTTCGATTCTGAGAACGTTGACAAAATTGCGTATCGTGGGCCCCACAGGCCCCACTTGACGGGTGATTTTGTGATCGGCTCATCGGAATCCAATTCTGGAAGTTCCGTTGGGTTCGTATCGTCGTTCCTGACTTGTAGACACTGAGTTTGCGGAATTTGGAGACCTTTGACCCTGACACGCTTTTCGGTGCTAAGTGGCCCACATGTGGAATCCGCTTTGGCCCAAAAATGACCTTTTTGCCCCTGTGTCCAAATTGGACGTAAGGACAGGCATTTCCAGCTATTTGACATCTTCTGAGACTGTTGGTGATATTTATTACAGCTTTCGGAGTAGTACCTACCGGATCCACAGATACCAGGACGACAGTTGACATTCAAACATCAGGCAAGTGTACCTTGCCAAACTCTGCAGCTTAGTTATCTATTTCCTTGCTTTATATATATTGCTGTGCATGCTTAACCTAGGACCGTATGACGTACTTAGAGTCCGATTATCAGTCGGGTGCCGACACTGTACGCAGTGTTGGGTACGGTCATCTAGAGATGGACATCCGTGACACTTTATATTCTCGTACTTGTCTTATCAAGTACCCTATGGCCCAGGACACTTGACACTATTCATGAGACAGGATTTTCCCGAGATATTCGTGGTGATTCTGTATAGGATATAGGACATGGACATCATATTCTTAGATACTTTATGACTTGTTGCATTTAGCTATGATCGCGCTTGACATGGGCATGAGACGTTATGGTCATGATACGCGTGGTTACATTGGGTGGGGAGAGACACACAGACTACAGGCTGTATTTATATATATATCTTCTATTATTGAGAGGTCGTAGACTCTCGTAGCAGAGCTAGACCCACTACCGGTTATTACCGCTACCGGCTCCCCGACACAGAGCTTATAGTGGCTCAGCCTGAGACTAGTGATGCTCTCACTTGCATTTACACTTAGATGGTTACATATTTACCCCATTGTTCATTTAGTTATTTATTTGCTGCACTGCTTATCTGTATTTATTTGGCATGAGCTTTCTTGTACCTTGCTATGTCCCCTGAGGACCTGGATCCGGATTTTTGTCCCCAGATTTTGCAGACGTGGTTTATCCCGAGGTTTACGGGACCGGAGCAGGAGCTGATCCAGGAGCTGTACCACCATCCGAGGACGAGGTCTTAGCTGAAGACTTCTCTTGAGCATCCATGTTTATGCTCAGCTTTTAGTATTTCTTTCAGTCTTTTTTATATTCTGGTCATTTGAACCATTGTACTAGATATTTATCGGGTTGTTCCCCGAAGTACTTTGTGAGACTAGATAATGATTTACATTCCTTATTATTCTGTGGATCATATTTTATATCTTGTGTGGATGAGATTAGTTGTGCCATGATTGTCGTAGACTTGTTTTACAGCTTAAGTATGCCCTGATGGATCCATTATATTGAGTTGGTCCATCGGTGCGTACTGCTGGCCATTGCCACGTGTCTAGTCCCACGGTATTTTGGGACTGGGGCGTGACATTATTGACCCCAGAAATGACCTAGACAGCGTACTACCGCCGACACTGCGGCGTAGGCTGGACGTGCCCACGCACTCGTGCCCGAATAACCGGGTGAAAATCGTTCCCCAAACCACAGAGACCTGCGAAAGAATTGAGCAAAATCACACAAACCAAAAAATGCCCTAGTCCCAAAATACCGAGGGACTGGAGATACGTGGCAATGGCCAGCAGCACGCACCAATGGATAATCCAATTTAATGGAACCATCAGGGCGTACTTAAGCTGTAAATAAGGTCTACTACACAAGTCACACTAATCTCATCCATAAAGATAAAGAAATAAACTGCATACTGAATGAAAATAAGTAGCAACAACAAATCACAGCAAGTCAGTCGGAGCAACAATCCGACTTAAGTCTGAAATAACTGGCTCTATAGGCCAGGAACAAAAGATATAAACATGAAATAAATAAATGAGTACTGGGACAGGCACTCAGGAGAAGTCCTCAGCAGTCACCTCGTCTTCAGTGTTCGGTTCAGCTCCAGCAATAGCTTCAGCTCCGGTCCCATATACCTCGGGATACTGCTCCTCAGCTAAACCTGGGGACATAATCCATTCCAGGTCCTCAGTGGACATAGCAAGGCACAAGATAGAACAAGCCAACTGAATAAGCAGTGCAATAAATAAATGAACAGCAGGGTAAACTAAGTAACCATCTATGTGATATGCAAATGAGAGCAACACTAGTACTCAGGCTGAGACCGCTACAAGCTCTGTGTCGGGGAGCCGGTAGCAGTAATAACACGTAAAGGGTCTAGCTCTGCTGGAGAGTCTACAACCTCACAATAATAGTAGATATATATATAGAACAGCCTGTAGCCTGTGCGTCTCTCCCCACCCAATGTAATCACGCAAGCCATGACCATAACGTCTCATGTCCATGTCAGCGGGATTATACTAATGCAATAAGTCATACTGTCTGTAATAAATGTCTCTATCAAGTCATGTATCCTATACAGAATCACCACGAATATCTCAGGAGGATTCTGTCCATGATAGTGTCAAGTGTCCTGGGTTGTAGGGTACTTGATAGGTCAAGTACAAAGTAAGGGAATCGTAAATCCATCTCTAAATGACGAACCCAACACCGAGTACGGTGTCGGCACCCGACTATGATCGGACACTAGGTACGTCATATGTTCCCTAGGTTAAGCAGTTTAAATCAGTTTATATGAATTTGCACAAGAATTCCAGCAGAGTATTTTTACAGAAAATATGGAAATAATGACTGCAAGTTTGGCAAGGTGCACTTGCCTGATATTTGAATTCCACTTAGGTCCTGGTTTCAAAAATTTCTAGAGATATCTCCGAAAGCTGAAATAAACAGTACCATCACACTCAGAAGGTGTCAAACAGCTAGGAACGCCTGTCCTTGGGTCCAATTTGGAGACAAGGGCAAAAACGGCAATTTCGGGCTAAAACGGGATCCACTGGTGGGCCCGCTTTGCACCGAAAAACGTGTCAGGGTCAACGGTCTCCAAATTCACTAAACTTAGTGTCAACAGGTCAGGAACGCTGATATGAACCCAATGGAACTTTCAGATTTGAATTCCGATGAGCCGATCACGAAATCGTCCGTCGAGCGGGGCCTGTGGGGCCCACGACAGGCGATTTCGTCAACGTTCTCAGAATTGGACCAAACTTGACCCACAGGACCAGCGTATCGCTACGAGTCCGATGGCGCAAGTTTCATCTCGATCTGACGTGTGTGCACGAAGTTAGGGTGAATTGCAGAAAAGGCGGATACGGGGCGATGTCCGCGGATACGCGTTAATTCCGGTGTGCACGCACACCCGAATCAGCTTCCGCGAAATCCCACACGTCTGTATCGACGAGGCGCACGTATCTGTGAAGACCGCACGCGACCAAGTTGTCCCGTTTGGCGGGGCGTACTCAGTCCGGGGTGAAACAGGGTCTGGTTTTTCCTGTTTTTGGATCGCGGTGTGCGATCACCACAGGACGCGATGTCCCGAGCGGTTTATCCGGGCACCGAGAGGGTCATACAGGCTTCACGTAGAAATTTACGGAATCAAATTCTGAGCTACGAGGAGGAAATTAGGAGTACCTGAACAGAGCCTTACAAACGGGTTTTCTCGTGTCCTCGTGTCGATTTGACACTGTGTCCGACATGAAGGGCCGTGTCCGGCTAGGGTTCTGGGCTGAGCTGAACCGCGGCGGCCGGAGGGGTTGGGGGACTGACCTACGGTCGGCGAGGCACCGCTGGGGGGCTCGGGATGCAGGCGGCGCCGGCAGCGTGTTGCCGGAGGCGGCTCGGCAAGGGTGGCCGAGATGGGGAGGAGGCGGAGGAGGTTCTGAAGAGGGCTGCCGGGGAAGGTGCTCGCTGGGGCGGCTCACGGTGGAGCTCCGAGAGCGCTGGAGGGTGGTGGTCGGCGGCTAGGGAGGGGACGGCGGTCGCCGGAGTAGGGTGGTTAGGGTTTCGGCTTGGGGGGGGAAAGGGAGGCGGAGGTGACGGGATTAAATAGGGCTCGAGGGGGGGTTCGGCCGGGGCATCGTGGGCGAAGGGTTCGGAGGGGGAGGCGGTCGTGGAGGAAGACGTGGCCGGCCGAAAAACTCTGCGCCGGCGGAGGGATCGGGGAGAGGAGACGTGGGGGAGAGGGTGACCGCGGATCCGGGTCGGGTTCGGGTCTGACCGGCCCGCCCGACCCGCTAGGCCAAGGGGGCTGGGCTGCTAATGGGCTCGGCCCACTGGGCCGGGCCGGGCCCCCAAAAACAGAAAAAATATTAAAAATAACAATAAATAATAATAATAAATTAATTTAATTAGAAATTAGTTTTTAGGCTTTTAAAAATAGGTCTGAGGCCCAATAAAATCCCAGAAAATTATCCTAAGTCCGGTTTTCTATTTTACACCATAAAATCATATTTTTATTTTATTTTAATGTTATTTATTGGCAAATAAAAAAATTACAAACTCACTACAGGGTCTATGTAAATTCCTGAAAAATTGCATATTAATTCCAAAAATTGATTTTTAAAAAAAATCTAAAAATATAGGGTGTTTACAGAGGTGTAAGGGTTGACAGGCAAACCAGTGAGGAGAGATGGACGCGAAGCCAGTGTGCATGGTAAACCTGAATGATACCAACTATTATTATTGGCGGAGTAAGATAAATGATTTCTTGTTTGTTAATAAGCTGCATCTTCCAGTATTTGCGTCCGAGAAGCCCGGTGAAAAATCCGAAGAGGATTGGAAGTTCGAGCATATACATGTGTGTGGATATATCAGTCAGTTCGTTGACGAGGCAAGGCAAGATAATGTCTACTTGATTGTGGCATAAGTTTTATGTGGCAAGCATTGGAACGAGGCAAAAATACAAGTTAGCATATGAGCATGCAAGCATGCATTTATGTTGAAACTTAAGCATTCTCGTTGGTACGGATCTAGGGTAAAGTGAGGAGTGAAACCGTAAAGGGACATAGTGAGCGACATAATCTAGGGACGTGTAGTGTAAACAAGTAAACAGTGCACTACGAAGAGTATAATGTTCTACTAGAGGCATAGCGGGGTCTACTTGCACAAGGCAAAGGTAGCATGCGAGGGTCCATATATGAGCAAAATTTTATTTCCATGTTCTAACACAAGCAATACAAGTTGGGATTATTCTCTTAGCTAGGTGCGTTGTATTATTTATTAGCATGCAGGGGGTGATTCACCTAGCAAGTAGCATATATCGTCCATATTTTAAGTGTGCTGGCTAAGCAAAGACAAGTTCATCGTAGCTACCCACCGTAGCGATGATTAGCCTATGTCAAGCGATACTCCGAGCGAGCCTCTGAAATCCTAAGCCGGAACTCCTGAAGGGCCAAGTCTAGAAATTATTTTGCCTTAAACGAATATTCTCACTGAGTAAAGCGGGTCAGGTTGTTGCACTTTTGTCGTTTGAATCGGCTATCCGTTTGAGCGAAACGGGTCATTACAGTATGCACAGTTTCAGGGGCAGTTTCAGTATCCTATCCAGCATGAGGGTAGTACCTCAGGGGTTGCAGTTAGCATCTTCATGATTCTATTTTTATTACGTCTTTCCTTAGCCATCAAGCATTGGTAGTATATCTTGGGTTCCTGTCGGCGGCCTTCTTTTTTCCTTATGCTTTGAGTACAACTTTCTGCTCGATTTATTCGGTGAGTGAAGACGAGTTTCTCGTCTTATGGCTACGTAATCGGGATACATAATAGATATCACTTCTTCGACTACGAAGGTACATCCTGGGCAGAGTCATGTCTTCAACTAAGTCATTGGTACCGACTTACCTCGAGACTTGACATTTGTCCATTTTTTAGGAGTCATCGTTGGCCAGTGAGAACAAATTCCTACTCAGCTGACTCAGGAGACATATTTATTTATATGCCTCCAGTTCTTCTCTTTTTCTCTCTTTTTCTGGTTTTGTTGTTGCTTGTGCATTTATTTATATTATTGCTGCCTTTTATTACCTGTCTAGATGCCATGCTTTATTTTATTGAGATAGTTATATTTTTTTTAGCTTTTGGTTTCGGGTTTCAGCTCGACTGGTTTTAGTAAAATTTTGAGGACAAAATTTTTCTAAGGTGGGTAGAATTTTAACATTCGTTATTGAATTTCGTATTTTTTATTTTTGGTATTTAGACTTAGACTATATTTGATATTTTGCGTATCATACTTGTCGTATTTCTGTGATTGAATTTTTATTTTGTTGTGAGAGATTACCCTGGACCAGTAGAATATCCATTGACAATTGCCATGGACCCATACTTGGACATGTATGTAGGATGGATACCTGACCAGTTTCATTCTTGGACCACATAATCCATTTCTTGCATAGCTGAGACTTGATAGGAGAAGTCGTGACTAGATCCCATGTACACCCTTTCCTCAATGCATCTGCTTCCCCGCACATCTGTTCTCATGCGCATCTATCAATCCTTCCCCCAGTATATATATATATATATATATATATATATATATATATATATATATATATATATATATATATATATATATATATATATAACTTTTTCTCTTTCCTCTTTTATTTTCTCATTCTCTTTCTTTCCTTCTTTCTTTCTTTCTTTCTTCTTCTCCATTCCTCAAGCTTGGAGCTTGGCCTTGAGGCCTAGAGTGTTATTTCGGAACCTCTTCGTGGTGGAGTGGAAGGCTAGGCTTGGGGCATTAACCTAGGCAAGTACTTCTTGCCATTGATTGAACCTAAGAATTTGGATTTTTTTTATTTTTGGTTTTCCTGAATATTTTGCGCAGAAAGTTCCTTGCATGCTTCTCTACAGATTTAGTATTTAGTGTTTTTGATTTTGATGAAAAGTTTTGAGTAGATCTGAGTTTCAAAGTTGGACTTTTTATGGATTCTAGGATTTTTTTTTTCTTAGTTTTGATCTATTAAAAGTTAATATTTTTAAAAACTAGTTATTCTATGTGATAGAGCTTTTTATTTTATGCAATTTGGCTTTTGAATCGCTTAATTTGGAGTTAAATTAAACTTTTTATGGCCAAAATAAAATTTGGACTTATATTCTCAGACCTGTCTGGCAGGGACGATGAATAGTGCCACGCGCAGTGCACCGTGCATAGAAATCTGGCAGCACACAGATTTTTTGCCATCGCCGCGTGCATCACTCGTTTGCCGCGAGCAACGCACCGCGAATGGAATTCTTGTCGTGCGTAGTGCGCCGCACAAGGAATTTTTGCCGCGTAGAGCACCGCATGCATTAATCCTTGCCACGCACATCACTTCCCTTGCTGTAAGCAATGCGTCGTGTATGGATTTATGGTCGCGCGCAGTGCACCTCGCACAGAAATCCGGTTGCGTGCATGTTGGTCAGGATGACTATTTTTACATGTTTAGCTATTTTTGTATCTAGAATTTCAAAAAACTCAAAACATGCAAGTTGTATATCTCTGTCTTGCCTTTCCAAATATTTTTAAATTGCCACATTTGGAGTTCGGTTGAGAAAGTTATGTCCAGTTTTCTAAAATATTAAAATCTAGTTTTGTGCTATTTTAAATGTTTGATTTTTTTGTCCATTGATTGCTATATTCTTCAATTGTTCTTCTTAACTTAATCTTGGGATAGTATACATAATATTTTCTTGCCTTTAACTTATGTTAGTACTTTTAATGTTGTTTGGAGTTTTAAGCCCATGTTTATGTAAATACTGTGGTGGCCCATGTAGGTCAGGTTTCGCAAGTAGTACGATATCGTGGTAGTGCAACGGCTTAGTTGTACTACTGCGATCCTAGGAAATAGGATATTGGGATGAAAGAATACTCAATCACAAACTAGGATTTCTTGAGAGATTCCTGGGATGACTGTCACGACCCGCACCCGGTTATTCGGGCACGAGTGCGTGGGCACGTCCAGCCTACGCCGCAGTGTCGGCGGTAGTACGCTGTCTAGGTCGTCATCACAGGAAATTTTAAATCTATCTCATCCACAATAAATAGACAAGGAAGGTAACAGGAAATAGGAATGCTAACTTTTATAAAACAAATTGTGACAACAGATCCATAGTTAATACAAAGCCAGAAGATAGATCGGGGACAAACCCGAGTATATGCTGAAAGGAAATAAATAAGCAGCTACTGCTAACTACTCTGCAGAAGTAGCCTCCTGGGTGGGAATTGGCTCCTCATATGGGTCACCTGCTAACTCATAGTGGGCATAATAGGTAGGGGCAAGGTCCTCATCGTCGCCTAAAACAACGGATCCAGTCAGGAAAGGAGCAAAGTACACAATGCACAACAAGATTAAACTAAATATTCATGACAATTAACTTGAGTATCATGTTGAGAAAGTTGCATAGAAGAACATTAATATCTCAGAGTTAATGCTATAAACAGGAATATGAGAAAGCAGGAAATAAGTGAGACAGGAAATGAAACTACAACAGTCAGCAAGAACTATAACAAGACCAGAAGCTATCTGTGTGAACTTGTGTTTATTTTAGAATACATAGTTGGCATGTAGGGGTTTATAAGACTAATTCGGCTGTCATAGATGGCTATTAAACATGAACAATCAAGATCCGGCTGAGGGTACAGTCGCGTACTAACAGCTATTAAACATGATAGGGGAAAGGGTAAACTACATGCCTTCTAGTATTCTTCCACCCGACATGAAAAGCAAGACATGAAATACAGTATCCAAGACATAAAATCCAGTATTCTAATACTACGTGTAATCATCAAAGGTACTAGTAGAGCAGGGAATTAACTATCACAATATAAATATTAAACTTGAAGTGCAGGTACTTGCCTGTTGTTTGGATCCGATTAATTGTACTTGGGGAAAATATCCAGAGATGAGCCCAGATGCTGAAATAAATATTACCATCACACTCAGAAGATTTCAAATAGCTAGAAATGCCTGTCCTTGGGTCCAATTTGGAGACAAGGGCAAAAACGACAGTTTTGGGTCAAAACGGGGTCCGCCGGTGGGCCCGTTTTGCACCGAAAAACGTGTCCGGGTCAACAGTCTCCAAATTCACCAAACTTAGTATCAACAGGTCAAGAACGCTGATACGAACCCAACGGAACTTCCAGATTTGGATTCCGATGAGCCGAACACAAAATCGCCCGTCGAGCGGGGCCTGTGGGGCCCACGACACGCGATTTCGTCAACGTTCTCAGAACTGAACCAAACTTGACCCACAGGACCAGCGTATCGCTACGAGTCCGATGGCGTAAGTTTTGTCTCGATCTGACGAGTGTACAAGAAGATAGGGCGAATTGCCGAAAAGGCAGATACGGGGCGATGTCCGCGGATACGCGTTGATTCCGGTGTGCACGCACACCCGAATCAGCTTCCACGAAATCTCACACGTCCGTATCAACGATGCGCACGTATCTGTGAAGACCGCACGCGACCAAGTCGTCCCGTTTGGCGGGACGCACTCAGTTCCGGGGTAAAACAGGGTCTAGTTTTTCCTGCTTTTGGATCGCGGTGTGCGATCACCACAGGACGCGATGCCCCGAGCGGTTTGTCCGGGCACCGAGAGGGTCATACAGGCTTCGCAACGCAATTTACGGAATTGAAAATGGAGCTACGAACAGAAAGTTACACGCACCTGAAGGGGACCCGAAAATCAGGGTCGAGTCGTGTCCGACTCGTGTCGGACACGGAATCTGAATTAGGGCTAGGGTTAGGGTTTGGGGCTCTCCGACGGAGCTCAGGCGGGGAGGGGCGGCCGGCCAGAGGCTGGGCGTTGGCCGGCGGCGCGCTGGAAGGCGGGCGGAGCCGACCGGAGGCTCGGCGGCCGGTGACGGTCGGGGCGGGCACGGCTGTCTGCTGCGGGGTCGACTGCTGGCGGAGCAGCGGCGGGAAGAAGGAGGTGGCGGAGAGGGGGACTGCGGCGAGGTGGGGTGGAGGAGACGGTGAGGTGGCGGAGGAGTGAGGTGGACGGAGAGCTGGCGGCGTCGAGGTTGGTCGGGGTCGGGGCCGGAGAAGAGGGGGTTAAATAGGGGAGAGGCGGTGGCGTTAGGCGGAGAAGGCGGAGGAGAGAGCGGGGTCGGCCGGAGGGTGCGGGGTCGTGGCGGGCATGGCGCGGCGCTCGCAGCGACGTGCGGAGCGGCTGCCGGCGGATGCGGCGGAGGAGGGGGAGAACGGGTCAGGGGTGAGGGTGGCCGGGTTGCGGGTGCGGGTCGGGTGCAGATGGACCCGACCCGACCCGTTAAGCCATTGGGCCGGACTGGGTTTGGGCCGCGGGCCATTGGGCCGTTGGGCCGGGTTCGATTAATTAAATAAATAATTTAAACAATAAATAATTAATTAAATAATTAATTAGTAAATAAATATTTTTAGGTGAATTAAAATTAGGTCCGGGGCCCGATAAATTCCAGAAAAATTACCCTAAGTCCAGTTTTCCATTTTACACCCAAAAATATTATTTTCATGATATTTTAATATTATTTATTAATAATTAAAAATCATTTAATAATTAAAAACTCTGATTTTAATTACAGAAAATTCCCAGAAAATTTCAGAAAATTACGAAAAATCCCAAATTAAAATTCTTGCAAAATCTGGGGGTTTACAATGACCCTTGAGAATCTTATTTTGAATCTATTTTCACTTGTTTCGTTTTACCTTTGCCTTTGTACTTTTTTGTTGTTGAATTTGATTCTTGTATCGAGATGAATCTTATGAACTAAGTTGAGGTATATTTCGATAACTTAAATGGATAAGAACAGTGAAAAAGGTAACTGTCTGCCTTAGTTATGGAGTCTAGAGTTTATTGCAGCCATATTAGCTGGCGTGACGAAGCCATAGAGCCTGATTTTGGACATGTTTCTCTTGGTTATGGAATTTAGAGTTTTCGCAGCCAAGCTAGCGGCAGGACAAAAATTTTAGATGCCATGATTCTAGAGGAATGTACCTTAGTTACGAACTCTATAGTTTATCGCAGTTATGCTCCCTGGAGTGGCGAGGATTCTGGGTAACATGATTTCAAGATAGACGTGTATGATTATCATATTGTATCTTAAATTGGTTCTTAACATATCGTCTCTATCATTCAACCATGTTATCATTGAGTTCTCTTCTACCACCTTATTAGCTCAGGATAGAAATATCTTTAGTTTCGCTTGTTAGTGCATTATAGAGTCTTAACTTCATTAGTTCATGAGGCAGTTTTCTTGGATAGTGTAGTAGTATGGTAGCTTGTAGGCATGTTTGTGTCCAGTTTGAGTATCATTGTTGATTGTTGGAAGTATAGCTTATGAAACTTGGAGTGGTACTTAGTTGGGTATATGAATATTAGGTATCGGTGTATAAGCCTAAAAGTAACTCATAATGTAGTACCATTGTAGCAATAGCTCCAAGACAGGTGTTAGAGTATAGTTGACAGTTGGTATCCTAGAGTACTAAGCATGTATAGTTATGGAGTTAGTGTCTGCGTACCAAGGGTGCCTAGAGTGAGCCAGTAAACATAGTATATCAACACTAGGATGAGTAATAAGTGATAGGTATAACATATCAATTTAGTATCAGTGAGTATTAGTGTGTGTGATAGTATTAGCTGAGTGTATTAGTGTGATAATGAGGTAGGGTGTGCAAGGGAGTATCATGGGGAGTAGGAGTGCAGGTGTTCTAGGCAGTGAGTTACAGTTAGGCTATATGTGATACCGTAAATTATCCTGCACCGGCAGAGGGAGACACCCCCAGGGCAGGGCTTTTGCGATGACAGTCGAGGGGACCGATGCTACAGGTGTTAGATAGCATGTTCTGTCCTTTTTCTTCTTTACCTTCCACCTATTGATCAGTGTGACTTTTTAGTACCTTATAGTATGCATGAGAACTTTTAGTGCAATGGTATAGTTAGTATTAGACCCTTGGTACAGACTGCAATATCATGACTAATAGGAGTATAAACTTACATGTTTGATAAATCGTGAATATTTTATTTTTAATGGAATTGTATGTTGTATGAGTCAGATAGGACTTTCTTGGACCATGGTTAGATGAGGGTTTGACTATAGCCAGGATTACGATGAATAGATTATAACCAGTTAAAAGAAAGGAGACGAGATTATCTTCTTGACCATGAGTTATCCTTTCAGTTCGTGTCTACTTCCATCATTAAATTTCGAGGACAAAATTTTTCTAAGGGGGGTAAGATTGTAATTACCACTTTCCACCATAGGGGTATTTTAGTAATTTTACATGTTAAATTTTTTATATATTATTTTATATTAGTGATTGTCTAGAATTATTAGTGTTAGTTAGTGGCTAGCCAATTAGAATTTGCAAGTGCTAGTTAGTGTTAATTATTGTTAGTCATGACTTTAATAATTAGAATTAATTAAGTTCAGTTGTCATAAAGAGAATATTTCTTTTAGTTGTAGAGATTCCTTCCTTTAGTAAATTAAATTTCATTCATGACAAATGGAGAGGGACAAACTTGATATTTTAGCATGACCAAACCTTACTATAAGAGATAAGTTTAATTTATGCCTCATCCATTCATTTTATTTTATTCCTTAGCCTCCATCTTCTCCAAAGCTTCTTCTTCCCCAAGCAAACCAATTCTCCACCAAATTTTTTTCCAACCACTCTCATTTTCCAATCATTCTCACCATCATAAAGGCCTAGAGCATTGGAGAGCACAAGAAGATCCATAGAAGAGGAGTTTGCTAAAAGATTGTGTCTGACTCATCTCTTTCGTGTCCAAATTCGGAATTCTCCAAAGAGGCTACCAAAATACTAGGTAATTCTCTCAATTTTATCAAATTCATGGTTAGAAACACACATTGGTCATGTAGGAACCTTCTCATGGTTAGATTTAACTTTTTAATTGTAGATCTAGACACTAAGAGCCCTCAATTTGGTAGATCTAAGTTTGTATCATAATTTTAGGGCTCAATTTGGAAAAAAACCCCAATTGTGTCTATTGAGTGTGTGTGTATTATATTCTAATGAGGACTATTGATATTTATTTGATGGCGTGAAGGTATTTTTGTGTCCAAAATTGGACACGTAGAGTCCGTATCATGATACGCCATGATACATATAGGTGAATTTGGTAAATTGGGTGTATACATGTGTTCTTTTGTCCAAAATAGCCCAAATTCGATATAGTATTCAACCTCATTTTTTAGCAGCCATGGCAACTTAGAAATACCATAACTCCTAACTCAGGGCTACGATTAATCTCATGTTTTTTTAAAAGAACCGTATCAAAGTTAGATTTCCAAATATCTGAATTAATAGGCCAAATTCGTTCTAGAACTTTCTATAAAACTGTTTGAGTGTCAGGTATCCGAAAGACGAATGTTTTTCGGTGTTTTTGCGATTCTGGGAGCTTTCGAAACACGAAAATATGATCCATTTGAAGTTTTAAAATGCTAATACGAAGGGCTACGACATAATTTATCCCTAAAATTTATTGAATAGGTCTAATAGGTACAGTATTGGTTATAAGTAAAGAACTGACTATACGACATAGGCATTTTGTGTATCCTATGAGCCTAGGTAGTATGGATATCAAGTGAGTATATGTATCATAGGTTGTCAAGTATATGTATGATATATATAAGTGCTAGGCAATATGTGTTAGTTAGTGTTGATACAAGTGGTTATCAAGTGAGCCAAGTATAGGTAAGTTATGTGTCAAGATATTAGAGTTTGGGGCAAGGTACTAGTGTGATACTTGGGTACCATGAGGATATTGGTATCATGACACTCAAGTATCATGAGTGAGGGTAAGTTAGTATTGGGGCTTGAGTAAGATATCCTATTTGGTATGAAGTATTAGCATTATAGTTAGTTGGGTAAGTATCTAGGAGGATAAGGTATTGGTCAAGATACTAAGATATTGGATATTAGAACCAGGCAATGGGTAAATATCAAGATGTCAAGTGCCAAGAGTAGGGTGAGTATCTTGGATGTAAGGTAAGTGTAGGTTATGGTCATGGATTAGTATCTTAGGGGTTGGTATCATATGATACTTAATATGACACCATGGTACCATGTACAAACAAGTAGAATATGTGTAGGATAAATTAGAGTGTGGTACCCTAGGATGTATCAAGATATTTAGAATACCAAGATACCAAAATATTAGAAATAGTATGAGGTAATACTAGGATACTAAGGTAAGGTTATGATATTAGATATTGGATTAAGATACCATGGTAATGGTAGTGTCTAGCTTGGGTAATGGGTTAGGTAACAAGGTATGAGTTAAGATATTGGGTATTAGTCAAGGTAATGGTATTAGCTAAGGTATTAGTCTAGAAACTATGATACTGGATAATATGTTAAGGTATTGGTTAAGGTAATAAAGTAATACTAAGGTAATAGTTAAGTAATGAGGTAATACTGAGGTATTGGCTAGTTATTAAGTGTTAGACTAAGTTATTGTATATAATAGTATATCTATATAGTATATATGATATTATTATATCATAGCTAACTAGTATGACTTTAAAACCTTGTATTAGCGAGGTATTGACCCATAATTGAGGTATTGGTGATACGGCTAAGGTATTATTCTAGAAACTTGGATATTAGCAAGATATTGACTAATATGGACTAGAAAACCAAGTTTAGCCAAGGTATTGACCCTAGAACTAAGGTATTGACTAATAGTTAAGGTATTTGAGATACGGACTAAGGTATTAAGTAAATGTGTGATACAAGTTAAGATACCGTGATACGGGATAAGGTAAATAGCTATAGGCCAAGATATTACTAGAAATTATAGGTAGAAGTATAAATTAGGATAATATATGCTAGAAACTTGCATGTATAGCCTAGAAATCTAGTATCAACCTAGTTTTGACTAGTGTTTACTATTTTGACTCTCAAAGTCAACTCAATAGGTAGCTTGAATCTAGAATCAAGGTGTAGACCTAGTTTGACCTAGTTTGACTAAAATAACATAAAAATGACCTAGAAACCATATTTTAGTTCATTTAAACTTGCTTATCTCTTTATTACACCAAATGACATAGAATTTCATATATAGGTCAGTGTGATACCAGTTCGGACACCAATTTGCACGGTTTGCTCAAGACCGCATGCGAGTATATTTTTTGATAGTTTTTATTATTTGATGTCTATTATGATTCTGGTTTATATCATTGTTCTACTTGATTCCTCGACACTATGGATACACGGATTAGTATTATATGGATTCACTCTCTTGTGACACGTGCATCATACTTGTCTTTCTCTACTTTAGGACTCTTTTACTGGCATCACATTAGGACTCACCTACTAGCATCACTTACATTGTCGGGCTGGCCTCGAATTTGATTTACATTTTGGGACTTGGATTCATTGTACTAGTCGGACGGGGAAATATCTTAGTAGACATGTAAATATTTTCAAAATCTGGAATCACCCCTTCCGGTCTAATCTGGAAGGATAGTAGCTGCACACCTCACGTGCGATGAGCCGTATTACCTCCAGCTATTTACATATCAAAAGTGATATTTCAAAATACACTAGTTTAGTGCTTTCTTGCTGGCCTCACATTATACTTGTTGGACACACATCATATCTGTCTTAATTGTAGCTCTCATTATTTACTATCTTTATTGCCATATTCTCTTGTTCATCATATTTACTTTCATTGATCTTTTGATGTTGCTCTACTTTATTCTTAGATTCATTTTTTCTCTGCTTATTATGTATTACTTACTATAATTATTTTATAGTCTTTATCAATTAATTGGAACTGCTATTAGAGGTGTACTTTGCTCCAATCCTGACTGGATAATATTTTTCAGAGGACTTGGAGGATTAGTGTCCGATATATTATGGACCACAGGAGGTTGATGGTGCAGCCTTGGACCTAGTAGCTCATGAATGATTGCCGGAAGGTCTAGCCGGAATCACTAGTTATCCTAGTTAGGTATATTAGCATTTTGGCACCAGATTTATTTTTGGCTTATATGTGAGACTTGGATATTATTGTTGTATTTGGATGTTGTTGATGTTTAGACTTTGTAGTTATGTTAGACTTCTTTCATATCTTATCGTGCTTTATATATGTAAATGAGTATTGTGTTACCTTAATTATATTGTCCTCCATTTTGGAGTTGAGATATCATTGACATGTTATATATTATTGTGTGAGATAGATAGTTAGTTGACATAGACAACGTTCTACCGACGATGCTGCAGCGTAGGCTGGAAGTACCCACGTACTCGTGCCACTTTAGCGGGTGCGGGTCATGACAAATACTGTACTGATATCTCTGATAGTGGCTTGACGCAGTGCACTCATGACTCGAGATTCTTGTACTGTCCTGATCAAGGCTATTAGTAGCACTTGTATTGTATAACCTATTTTTTTCGTGGTTGATTTTCTAATTGTTCCTGTCAATCTATTGTTCAGTATTGCATCATGTCTAAGGCAGATTCTCGGGCACCACGATCGAAATATTTACTCAATTCAATGATATAAAGACGAAGAGACAAAAATATTTACTAAATTCAAAATCTCAAGATCCTATGGACTAGAGTAATATGCATGCTTTATAAATAAGGACTAAGAAATTATAACATACATATATAAATATGTCACACTAATAGAAAATGAGTGATAGACTACATAGTGTGAACTAATCATTTTAACTTAAGTAACTAGTCATGCTAGATAAAAGTGATTACAAGAGAAATACACAAAGCATGCTAGTATCATATATCTCATATTGATTCATATAATAAGAAACTAAAAGAAATCAATGAGAGCTAGTAGCAAGACATAAATAAAACATGCTAGATTCTATAAATATACACCATTTAGGAAGAATCTTTTAGCAAGTTACCAAAGTGGCTATAGTGGCCACATTTGTGTTGGTACAATTACTTCGAAGATGACCATTGTAGCTTGCAATCACCAACACGTTCCACGGTGCTATGTCCCGGCACAAGAAGCTTCACCTACAATATGAGACGAAGACTTTGGTATCCAAATAAATTTGGATCCATATTTGTTAACTTTGGAAACCCAAGTAGCATTTACTCTTGCATTGGTAGTAAAGCTCCTACGAATAGGACAACTAAAACTCATGTGTTAAATGTGAGAGCAATAAAAGCACATAATGCTAGTGTGTGCACATGTATTAGAATGAGCATGGTTGTGATCATGTGACATACTAGAATGATGAATATATCTAGTGTGAGCATGAGAAGATTTGGTTTTAAGAATATCATGTTTTGACAACAAATCACCATGCATACAAGTAAAAGACTTAAATTTAGCATTTAAAACATTATTCTCTTCTTTAAATAAAGCAATTCTAGAGATAAAGATATCATTTTGTTTCTTTAAAGCATCAATAAAAGAATCATGCAATTGAGATAACTCATGAGTTTGTTTCTTGAAATCTTCTATTGATGTGGAGAGAGTTTTGATTTTCAAAATCAAAGCATTATTTAAACTCTTTAAAGAAACACAAGATGCGACCAAAGCAAAGGGAGTGAGAACTGGCTCAACTAGAGTTTTGAGAATCAAGTCTAGATAACAAATCATGGTTTTTATTTCTCAATAACTCATTTGCTTCTTCTAAATGAGTAATATTTTCATAAAGTTCTTCATTTATAAAATGAAGGTTATCAAGAATCTCTAAGGATTGGTTAGCCATATCTTTCCACTTAGAGCATTTTTTGTATTTAGAAGAAACATGATTGTCTATGCTACTAGAAAAATAATCCTTGGAGCTCAAAGGGATCAACCTTAAAAGAAAGGGTTCAATGCAACTTTCAACCTGCGAACGGTATACCGTCGGTATACTACAGTATACCGTCGGTATACCGGTCTGCAGTAGCAACGACTATAAATATAACCGTTGGGATCATTTAATGTATAAAATCTGACCATTGGATTGCCAACTGTGATGAATCGGTATACCGTCGGTATAGACCAGTATACCGTATGTATGTCGGTCTAAACGGAAGAGAGCAACATTTATATAAAATCGGCATACCATCGGTATACTCCAGTATAAGGTATATCGATTTTCAGCCGAAAATGATCTTGGATTATTTTTTACCCTAGCTTTCAATTTTTCCATTTATTTCTTGTGTTTACAATAATTTCTAAGACTTATTACAGACTCTAGACAGACTATGGCATGTGCCTGCTTCTTCAGAGTCTGGAAATGATGATGGCATAGCTTGGCTTCTTTCCTTGATAGATAATGGCTTTTTTTTCCTTGACGACAGTTGTCCTGAGATACCCAGATTGTGAAATCTGAATACTTTGGGGACTTCTCCCCCGAACCCCTATGGGAGGCGTTGTCCCCTCAATCCCGTCCTCTGACCGGGCAGCGGAACCCCCGGGTGCAAGGCTCTGGAGATGTCATAGGCAGTTCAGAGAAATCTTCTGGGATGACATCGTCTTTGGCCCATCATAATTTCTTCATTATATATGTCCATATTTGATCTTGTTTATTGCTTTTCTGCAAATATAAGTTAAGCAAACAAAGCAATATACATAGTAGCAAGTATAATAACATTTAATGCATATTTGGACAATGCTAAGTTTAAGTATTCAAAGTAGTGATAGCATGAATATTAGTGATGTCATAATGTTAAATAGAATAGATTAACCATATTTAAAAATATAGTTAGATTATTGGGCTAACAATCTCTCCCTTTTTATTATGGCAACTCGGTTCTATTTAAGATGGCTTTAATAGAAGCTCATATCACTAATATGTAAAACAATAAGCATATATCACTAAAGGTAGAAGAATAATATAAATGCTATAGTGATTTCATGATTGGTTAGTGATATTAAACGGCTAAACTTAATCGATTCACCATATTCAAAAATATGATACAATAATTGGGCTAACATCTCGATCCACATTTATTATTTCTGCCTCTATTTATTGTTTTGGGTTTTAGTTCATAGCATTGGCTTCCTTTGTGGTGCTTGTTGCTTGAGGTTTTGACCCCACTGATTTAGCATGGCCAAATCTAGTAGACCCAGAGGATCTACCTTCACTCTCTCCAGATGGTTCGCACTTAGAGGATTGCGACTCATATTAGCGAGTGGATTATCTCATTCTCCCACTTCATTTTGTACTTTTATTTTGTGGTGTATTAACCAAGGACTTGTGTTAGTCCTTGTTTCTAGGTTTTATTTTCCTCCGTTTTTAGATGATGTATTTGTATATTCTGGACCGTGGCTAGTTGTACATTTACGTACCTTTTTTATATTCGGTTGATATATCTTTATATTATGTCAATTCTCATGATTATGTATGCGTATGTGTTTGGGATGCCTTACTCATCGCGTATATGATTTACTCTTTATTGCTTCTTGTGTTGTTTGGATTGAGATATGATTTATCTGACCATATGAGTCGTCAGTGGCATGCTAGAGTCCTCCCACTTGTTTTCTAGACAGCCGTGACCGTATCTCGAGGTACCTTTGTACTCAGATATACGTAGTTGAATTTGTCAGACCCCCGCTCACCAGTATTTTGGTTCTGGTGCGTGACAGAAATAAAGGGGCATAATGTATGAGATAAGAACATTATTTTATGTCAGCCTATCAGTCTTTCATTTTATGCAAAAGCTATGTAATCCATTTAGGCATTTCCATTTCAGTGCTTGGAAAATTGTACTATATTGCAATGAATCAATAAAAAAATATTTTTCTCATGTACAATGTGTGTTCAATATTCTGCTACTGTGTTGCTACAATATTTATAAAAGATTTTGACACATGTGGACGTTCTTGCCTTGTACAAGTGCAACCCCAGACTTGTACGACATCATGTTCTAGCGAGGACGAACGGTTCTGCGAAACCGAATGTGAGGATGATTGGTTCTGTGAAACCAGGGCGTGACAATAATCTCCTATACTTGGGATCCAAGTTCCTATCAAGATTGATTGGTGCTTAGGCCGGTCCAATCTTGAACCTACTATAAGTTTTATTCCAATATCAAAGAATTTTAAGCAAGTATGAATGTATATAGTGGTCTAAGCACCAGTCGATCCTCTATAAGGCCTTGTTGTGAGTCCTCAAACCAGAAGTTATTAATGTGACTAGTAACGTGCACGTGCGTTGTACGTATATTTAATGCTAAGTATTGTTTGTCAAGAATAATTTATCTAGAGTTTTTTTTCGGAATTATAAGTTTTTTAAAAATTAAATTGGTTGAATATTTACTTACGGCTTGGACAAATAAGAGGAAAGTTGGTTTAAGTTATTATTTATCTTCCGGAAGTTTAATTTTTTTTTTTAATTGGTTGAGTATTTACTTACAGTTTTAGATTTTTTAATCTCCCGTGAGTTTTTTTTTTAAATTTAATTGGTTGAGTATTACTTATGGCTTGGACGGATAAGAGAGAAGTTGGTTTAAGTTTTTATTTATCTCCCGTAATTTTTAAAAAATAAATAAATTTGTTGAGTATTTACTTACGGCTTGGATGGCTTAATTTTGAGCCGATTCCAAACCGCAGTATAAGATTGGAGATATTATTCAAGATTGTTTAATGTGACCTCAATTTTCTTCACACCCTATAATGCAATCATAGTAACCACAATCAATCCTAACTTCAAAACAAAACCGAGACTATTATTATCTTGAACAAGTCAATTATACATTTGTTGATCTGTGTGTGTTACAGACTCGTCCCGATAGAAGGACATTGCACTAAACTAGGTTACCCTCAAAACGAGCAACTTTGCAATCATTGAAATCATAAATTGAATTAACTTTTATTTTGAATCTTATGGCATCTTAAAGAATATCTATCATTCGTCTTCTAAGAATTTATTAACTGTCATCGGCAAGTTGAAACTAATTCATATAAAATATCCAAATTGGATACAAGTAGACCTAGTGTTAGTTGATGGAGGCATTGTAATTTTTCCAAATTGAAATAAAGATTATCTCCGAAATATCTGAAATATTTATGAAGCGTCTCATTTGCATTTCTTAGATCGAGAAGTTATCAAATACAAAATAAATATCCGGTACATTCTGTAGTCACAATCATATAACCAAAGTCGTAATAGTAACTCTCCTAGGCTAGTCCAACCCTCACCAAAACACCGCAATATGTATATCCACCTATAATGTTAGAAGTGAAAATGAAACAAGAAGAGCCATTATCTCACTTTTTTATCATTCATGCATTTGCATGCGCTTAAGATGTGTTATAATAGGAGACATTGAGCTAAACATACCATTAAGTAAAAAATAATCCAAAAGAAGTACAAGAATAAGGCTAACAATAGGGTTTAAGTTTCAACTAAATTATATAATGAATAAAACTCTCTATAATCGAAGCTAAAAGAGTACATATTTGATTTTTTATATATATAAAAAATGACATAAATTTGAGTCAAAAAAGCCAAAAAATGATTTCAACACACTTGAGGGTCGCTAGACTTGGTCCCAAACCTAGACTAGGGCTAACATTAATACTTTACTCGAAGCACTCACATACAAAAGGATGTTATGCTGAAATTTAATTAAATCTATATTTGGGTTGATTTACCAAATTTTGAAGTCCAACTTATTGCAAACTATATCATAACTGAACCTTAACATAACTAGGATAAATTTAGACTACATAGACTCTTAAAGTCGATAACTGTAGGGTATGACTGAATTCTACCTAAAATTACTCAATTAAGGTTAAATCAAATATCTGATAGTACCCCTTTGGACATACCTGATACTCGTAGAATTAATAATAAATGATTAATATCACTCTAAGTTAACAAAATCTATCAATTATCCTACTTTACATTTCTGGACAAAGATAAAAACATACGGTTTAAGGGCAAATATTTCTTCGAAAATTAGCAGATCGAATTTTGGAGAGGGATAATATCATCACAAGGTTCTAGTCACAATTAACCAAGTCAAATTCTCTTTCTAGTTTAAGAATTATATTTCATTATAGGGTTTCACACTAGCCTTTCCAAACAATCACTAAATTTTGAGAATTTTGACACAAAATCATAAATACAACATTAACCTATCTCAGCAGACAACTAAATATTAATGTATTATGATTAAAATCTAAAATTGTGTATTAAATTAACTCAATTTAACTATATTCAAACATGACATATTTATGAGAATAACGAACTAACATTAATTGATTTCTAGGGAGTATGAAAAGATGAGTTCATAAAATTGATTTCAATTTTTTTAAAAAGAAAAAAGAGATTTTTTTTTTTTAAAAGTACGTCTTGTCTTAGAGAATGCTTCTTCTTCTTCTTCATCTTCTTCTTCTTCTCTTGCCGTCTATCAACGGTTGTTATCAGCAGTGGTGGTGGTTGGTCAATCTCCTCCTCCTCTCCTTCTTGTAGGACTTCCTTCCTCTTCTTCTTGCGCTCTCTCTATCTCTTTGATCTCTCTTGGATGAAAATTAAGTAGGAAAGGAAGAAAGAGTGAATGAAAAGATGAATGGAGGGATATGTTTGAACTCATGAGTCATGAGTGCGTAATATCTTAACCCATGATTCATGCAACCGAAAATAGTAACAAAAAAAAAGATAATAATAAACATAATGGTAATAATAAGAGTTGTGGAGATTAAAAATAATATAAATCATCATAATAATCATATTAACAACAATATCATTAATAAGTATTTGATAAATATTAGAGGCTTAAAAAGAGAATAATTAATAATGAACAATTTCAAATTGCAGTAAAATTAAAATAATAAAAAATGAAATAAATTTTGAATAGAAATATAAATAAATAAACAAAATAATAACATATGCAATTTGCATAACGAATATTATATTAGACAATTTATTTCCTAGGATTAATATGTAGGATATCTAGAAAAAATAAGTTTGTATATCAGTATAAGTAAATTTTATTAGGTTTTAAAGTAAAAAGAAATCAATTTTGTTTTGTAACACGAGTTAAGCATAAACTAATAAATATTCGTCAAGTATCTCTAACTCATGTGGTTAAGATAGGAGACATTCTCCTTATATGGTATATTTCAAAAATGATATTTTTTTATAATTTATTTTTAAAATTAGACAGTCTACATGGATTCATGTTTGTCAGCATGTATGGGTGGTGTGCTTGTTTGTTTTATTGAAAAAAAAAGAATTTTTTATACAAAAGATTCTATAAAGGGAGAATCTATACATACCCCATGTATTACTTAGCACACCCCAAGTGCTAAGTACACCCCATTTTAAATGAATAAAATTAACATAAATGCTTAGTACACCTCAGACAAAAATATTATTTTCTATTATAACCTAAAACCTATCATCATTCCTAAGCACACCCCACATCCTTACAACCGGTCCCCTCTCTTCTCTGTTCGACACACCATTGTCGAGGAGCTTTCGGATTGTTCGGCCACCACAATGGAGAGACAATCCCAAGACCAATCCGCAGAGGATCTATTTGAGGGTGAGTATTTCAAATCGAATATCCTAATTAGTTCAAAATGAGTATTATTTTCGTTGAGGATCAATGCTAGGGTTTCGAATCCCTTAAATTCATGTTAAAATGAAACAAATTTCGAATTTTTTTGGGTGTATTCATGGTTCTGTTCGAGCCTGGTCTGTCGAGTGTACAGAATGGTATTCGACCCACGACAGTCGAACATTGTTGTGCAAATTCGACCATATAGTCTGTCGAATGGAAGATCACATGTTCGATCCTTGTTGATCGAACAATAGGGATATGCAGATTCGACCTCTGCCAGTCGTACTGTTACTGAAATGTTCGGCCAATACAAGTAGAACATACAATGGTCCGTTCTACCAGTATTTGTCGTGCTCATCACGGTTTTTTTTTTTTTTTTGGTCAAACACTTCTCATATACTACTTCAAACCGAGAAATTATGTAAAGAGAGAACGTACATTGTGTCTTTGAAGTGGACTTTCTTCCTCCATGATGCCTTCTTCACAATTTCAATGAAGGGTTTTAGGATTTTTAGATTTTTGGGTTGGGTTAGAGAAGGTGAAAATTAAAGAAGGAAGAAGAAGATGACTAGTGTGTAGGAGGGAGGTTGGTGGGGTGTGCTTAGTAGGTCATGTGAGTATATGAGTCTTTTAATATGAATCTATTTTCAACTTAAGTTATATGGAATGTGTTTAGTAGATCCTGGGTGTGAATAGGCGGTCCGTTCTAAGAATTGCAACCTACCCATGTATAGTCTCAACTTGAGCCAAATCGAATCCGCTAACGAAGGATTCTGATCAAGCGCCGATCATCTATATCGCCGCCGTCGGATCCACCGCCGACGAGCCCCCAGCCGTCCGCCTCCTCTCCCGCTCTTCTTCCGTCTCTCTCGAAATCCTAGACGTCTTTGGGAAGTGCGTGTCGAAAACCCTAATTTCTTCTCCCTCCTCTTCAATTCCCTATTTATTTTTTATTTTTTTGCTGCCTTACGTTCCAAAGGATCGGATTCTTACTGTTACGTGTCCGGATATTTCTAGGTTGGCACCAAGTTCTGGAGTGTCCGTGCTTCAGTTTTTCCGTGTTCTTCAATTTAGTATAGCTTGTTGAGGTTGTATATCTAAAGATGATACAAAATATGTTGTGCACGAATGTACTGCGACGCCGACACGGCACGACACGATTTAGGACAGTGTTCTTAATCGTAGTGTACTTTGGAGTTTCCCGTCTCATTTCAATTCGTGTCCGACACGACACGGAACCGATTTTTGAAGTGTCGATGCTTTCTAGAGTGCCATTTCTCCAGAAGGATTCCATCTTTGACAACTTCCTCTTCTTTTTTCATTAAGAAAACCCTTTCCGGACGTTTCAGTTGGGATGGGTGTCAATTTTTTTGTATTTTTTGTATTCTCAATTGTAAATTGTTGTTCTGTTCATTGCATTCAGACCTATATACAAAGAAAGGAGTTTAAAATCATTTGGATTAAAAGCCTCAATCTATAATTTGCTTTTAATACCATTTCAGAGTGATGATAATGTGATCCTTTAGTATACCCTTGCCACAGCAAGGACCGGGAGTATACAAGAACTTACACAAGAGCCTTAAATTCAATCTATGGCTGGAGCCAGACCAATGATCCTTAAGAAACGGGTTTCTATGTTGATAGGATTACGATTATAGAATTGTTGTCGGAAGGGTGTTGCAAACGTTGTAGCTGATGGTCCATGTCAATGCTCGAGCGACCTTAGCAGTTACATCAACTCACGTATTTAATGGTTTTGATGAGATTTCTGAATGGGGCTTGTGCCACAACCTTTCAGTGCTTCCCTCTGCACCTTAATTCAAGGTTCGCGGTATCGGAATCGGTATCGGACCATTCCTATGAGTATCGAGATCGGCGGTATCGACAGTATTGCCAGTATCGGTGGTATCGACAATATTGCTAGTATCGGTGGTTTCGGATCGGAGTATGAGACTTTTTTGTATCGAAGAGCAAATAATTATTAATAAATTATTAACATTTTATAAAATATATTTTATACATTTAGGCATAATTTTAAGTATTTCAGTGTTGTTTCTTAGTAGTTTTGAAATTGAATGAAATAGTAGTCACCCTTGCCGATTGGTTTACATGCGATAGATACATTTTTTTCTTTTACATGCTTTTACAACTTTACTATGCTTTTACACTCTGGCTGATTGGTCTTTTTCGTTCAATTTTCTTTGTCGAATTGATTGGAAAAAAGCCCCCAATGTCGGTCTCGGTCAGTATGGGGTATCAGTCGGTATCGGATCGAAGCATGCCAAATCGTATCGGTATCAGCCGATTCTGCAAACTATGCCTTAATTAGCAAGGATCTCTACGAAAAGTATCACATGGTGACCATTACCAAGATGCCGCATATAAGCCTCTCTTCATCCAAAAGAATCCCATACAATGATGTGGTGAATAAGTTACAGCAAGACTGAAATGCTCTCCTGGCTGCACTTGGTTAGCAAGTGCTCAAGCCCAAGCTTAATATGGTAGCCAGAAACTATTTCTCTTCCTACAAATGATTATCTCACATTATGTTTCCTGAATTGTAAATGATGTAGCAAGATATTGGAACTTCGTGCAAGAGTAATAGTGTGTCATACATACTAGTGAAACTAGGGGGAAGCAGTAGTGATGTTTGAAGCTTTCTTGCTGCAGTATGGTCTGACACATACTATGGAATTTGGCAATGCATGCTTATGTCATAAGTGAAATGCTTGTTGCTCAGGCTAGTTCTGTGGGCAATGTTTCACCATCGTTTGATATTTGTTTCATTCTGTTTCTTTCTATTGCTCTCTTAATTGTCAGTTTCACTTGTTTCATCTATTCAAGGAATTAAGTATCAGTCTTGCAACTTCATACTTCCATCATGTGGCTGACTTTATTATCTTTGTGCTTGCTGGATTATCATTTTTGTTCGTTCCTTCTGGGTCACACAGTTTGTTGTATATTTGTCCATGTTTTTTTTTACTTCTTTTTGTAATTAAAATTTGTCGTATTCCAACTCTTTGATTCACTCTAAAGCACTCCCATCTAAAAATTATGTCCGTCCTTGATGATATCTTTTTGGTCATCCAACATAATGGAAGATATGTGATAGCACTGATTCTTAAGCATCTCTTTCATGTTGCACAGATTCTTTTGTCATCATCTTTTTGAGGCTTGGCCCGTGATTCAATAAATAGTATTCCATAGCTGCATTCATTCAAGCACTTTGAACTAAAATGGTGTTGGTCATTTGTGAACTGTGGATATAGGGTACCGAATCTCCGATCCAGAGTTTTATAAAATGGTACTACTTTCTCTCACATGATCTATTATCATACCAAAAAAGATCCTCTATTCTATTGAAGTTCAGATTGTGATGCAAGAGCTTCATGAAGAGGTGATTTCACTTGTTTACCTGCCTTTTAGTAATCCTTTTCTGAAGGAACAGTGACTAAATAAAGGCTTCAGTCTCCTTTAAAATAGCTGAACCAAGAAGTTTTACTCTGGAGGTATCTTCTTCTGCTGACTGAAAGGAGACAACATATGGATGAGACCAAGATTTCATCATTTCTGAGATATTCTTTAAACATTAATATTTGAATTTAGATTGCTTTTTCTTCATGCATCTAAACTATGATATTGAAAGGGGGTTAATGTTCAGGTGACTGAAAGCTGGTTGTTGTTACTTGGCAATCTGTATCAGCAAGCATGGTTATCTTTTGGTGTAGCTAGACTGTTTGCAATCGGAACAACGTGATCAGGAATACATTGTCGTAAATAGTTTAGATTGAGGCACATAATTATTATTTATGGTCAATCTTGACAAGGTTAGATGGCTATTGATAATTTTATGATAATAAACGTAGAATAACTCTGATAAGTAACTTAATTTAGGAATTATTGATGTAGAGCACCAAAATGCTATTTATGTTTTTTGTTTCCTTGTGTATATATGTTTTGCTAGTATTATACATATCAAAACTTGGTACAAGCTAGCTAGGATAGTTCTCAACTATATCTTATTGCTGACATCTTACAACTATTCTCTGTGCAGTTGTTTCTTTCTCCTATATTTGTGCAATGATGCCAACACAGTTATTTTCTACCCCACCAGTCCAGTTGCGGACTTCAGAGCCTTTACAATCTTCTGTCAATTCTTTTTGGCATGCTGACCATGTGCGTGAGCAACTAAATAATCTAAGGAACACTGTTGATCTTGTGAAAGGACTGTAAGTTCAGGCCCTTGTTTTGATCTCATATCTGCCATGTTGCCCTGATTTTGGGTATAATCTAACTTGGAGCTGTACATGAGAGGCCCTTCTGTTCTAATTTGGTCCATCAAATTCTTGGTTCTTTCAGGCAGAAAGAACTGGAGGGAATCCTTCTACTTAGAGTATCAAGTCAAAATGGAAAGGAATTTTCTTCTGATCACTCGTCAAATAATAATCTTCCACCATCTGCAAATGATTCTGTCCTCAGCAATAGTCGGTGCCTGGTGAATGAATCGAATGATACGCCTCTGCAAATTTCTGAGATGATTAAACAAAAGAGAATCAGTCTAACTACTCAGGAGTCTCTTTCACTAGAAGCTGCAAACTCCTTACTTTTGGCACTTAAGGATCAACTTGTCCCTTTGAATGCCATCACAAGCCAAACAAGTCCATGGGAACAAAGATCAATGGTGGCTAGTCTAGCTCAAAAGCTGCAAAAGGCAAAACGGAATAAGCATTGGAAGAGGAGAAAGAGGAGACATGTTGCAGAATTACTTCGCAAGGTGGTTTATGTTTGACTTGTCAAATCATCTGAAATTTGAGTTAGCTTGACAAAATGCCATTAAGATGCTGCATTATTATGCCAAACATTGGATTTTGTTGTGCTACTTTATAATTATGAGAAATTTGATATTTCTGTCGTTGTTAATGTTCTGCAGGAGCGTGAGGGATACGATAAAGCTGATCAGGATGCTGATGATTGGAGGACTAGAGAGATCGCCAAGAATATTGCAAAACGCAAGGTATAATGTTGTCTATTCATACCAAACCATTCTTCATGTAATAAGCAGACAGTAGTTCATATGTCACTAGTTCTTAACATTTTTAATTTGATTTTAATCATATCTGGTTTTGTATCCATCATTAGAAATTACCATTTAGAATTACTTAATTACCGAACATCTGTTCCTGAATTGATATTAAGGTAAGTAAGCTAGGCTGTTGGTTTAAACAGGTGGAGATAAGAGAGAGAGAGAGAGAGAGAGAGAGAGAGAGAGAGAGAGAGAGAGAGAGAGAGAGAGAGAGAGAGAGCCCTTTTAGTGCCTACAGCAGGTTTTTAGTTGTGGGGTGGGGGTGGTGTTTTGGGGTGGGGGGGGGGGGGGGGGGGGTGAGGGGTGGATGGATTTGGAAAGAGTAAGGTCTAACATGTTTTGGATGGAGTGCAAGCTGATACATGATTATGGTATTGCCAATCTATGAATGAATCTCGTTTATCATGGATTTGCTCTTTATCATGAATCCATGAATGATATTTCAGTAATTCATGTTTCAAGTTCACCTGTATTTTATATTGGGTCTTACTGATCCTTTTTGAAAATTAAATTAACATTATAATTCTCAAAGAAATAATAATATATTTTTAGCATATAAAAATTCCTTTCAAGTATACAGTCAAAATTTTGCATTAGCCTCTCGTAAGTTTCTTGATGCAAAAGCTTCTTACAAATAGAAAATTTGCATATTTGTCAATTTTATTTTTTGAGGTTAAACATAAGCTTGGTGATTATAGGTGGAAAGCATGAAGGCAATTGCAGCAGTTAAAGCTAACGAGGAGAGAAGAAGACTAGAGTCGGAGGTAAGAAAGAATTTGTACGGTGTTATAGAGTGCTTTAGTTGTGCTCTTATTGGACCATATGCATGTGCATTTTCTGATGCTATATGTTATATATTCTCACTGCTCCTTTGTTGCTTCCATATATACAAAATCTGCATGCATGGTTTTTATTTTATATGGATCATAATATTATATTACTGTATGAATCAAATTCTAACAAGTTTTACTTGTCATATGACTCTCTGGTAAGTGGCATGCAAGGGATTTTTATGTATGTGAATGCTTAATGAGCACTGAGATCTTGGACTCATATAAGTTACTGAATTACATTTTGCATAAATTTGGGGCACAATTTCCAGTAAAGATGTCATTCAGTGGCTTCATAAAGTTGTTCCGTCAATCTATGAATTCTCCATAGGGTTGTATGGTGTTTACTATTTCACGTTCTCAAGTTCAGCACTTTCATCTCAAAGTAAGAAGATTAATTTTCTTTTAAGGATTTTAAAAAAGGAAATCATGATACCGTGGAAAAGAAAGGGTTAAGATATATCTCCTGTTTACTTATTTTATGCAGGATTCTATGTAAATTCTTTTCATATTTTCAGCAGTTAGTAAAACTTGCAATTTTCGGGAGCTTGTGGTAGCTACTTACCCCCAGGAAAAAAAAAACTCTGCATGTCATTGTTTGTCTCTGTTGGTTCTGGACTCCCCATACTCACCCAAGCCCATTTCCGTCAGACTAGGTTGGCTGTCAAGAATGACTCAGTAATA
>JAYESA010000005.1:20111253-20216632 GCA_036927795.1 Iris macrosiphon | reverse complement strand
TACCGTCATACAAAGTTAAAGTGTTGCATATTACCAAAACACTGTAGATAAGTTGCGAAGTAATGAATGTATAAACGTGTTATACACATAGGTAATCTAAAAAATATATATTATTAGCCATATACATATTTTTATTTTGTTTTATCTTCCTCATCTTTAGGAGTTTTATTAGTTTTACATTTTTTTTCTCCAAAAATTAAACTATCAATTTATACTCCCACAACTAAATTTATTTAAAAAAAAAAAAAAACCCTATATCAATTTTTTTTAACTTTTAATTAAATATATAATCAATTTTTTTTTCTTTTGTTTGAAAACTCGATGATTGTTAGTCTTCTTAATTGAATAAAAAAAAATTCTAAACCTTCTCTTCGTCAGATTTTATCAGTAAAATTTTTAATAAAAAGCAACATGTTGAAATGTTCTCTTCATGATGAAGATCATGAGGACAATATATTTTAGTAGAATACTTGACTTAATTTTATTGATGGGTGGGGCTACATATTAATAGAAGAAGCTAATCCCTCTCTCTACTATTCTACTAGATGTTGGACTAAACACCCACTAATACTCTTACCCCCCCCCCCCCCCCCCCCCCCTCAAGATGGAAGATAGATATCAATTATCCCCATCTGGTTACATAGTTTAGAAAGAGTCGATGAATTAAGACCATTAGTCAGATAATCTGCAACTTGTTCTTCTGAGCGAACGTGATCGAGCTTTAATATTCCTTTTTCTAGCTTCTTTTTGATGAAGAATCGATCGATCTTGACGTACTTAGATCTGTCATGCTGGACTGGATTGTTAGCTATACTTATTGCAGCTTGACTGTCACTCAGAAGACGCAATGGTATTCCCTGGTCCAGCTTCAAGTCAGTCAGCAGTGCTCTTACCCACAACAAGTCTGATACTCCCAGAGCCATAGCTCTATATTCTGCTTCAGCAGTCGATCGTGCTACCACAGACTATTTCTTGCTTCTCCATGAGATTATGTTACCCACACAAAGACACAGTACCCTGAGGTAGACCTTCTGTCATCCATGCAGCTAGTCCAATTTGCATCGCAATACCCCTCAACACTCAGGTGTCCATTTTTCTTGAACCATAGCCCTCTTTCAGGAGTCCCCTTCAAATATCTCAGGATACGAAAAACTGCATCCATGTGGCCCTTCCTTGGATTATGCATATAGCGACTCACTACACTCACAGCAAATGAGATATCAGGGCGAGTGTAGCCTAGATAAATCAATCTGCCTACAAGTCTCTGATATCTCTCACGATCAATAGGCTCTCCTGCCTCTGCCCCCCCCCCCCCAACTTATCTTTCTGATCGATCAGAGTGACTGTCGATCGATATCCCAACATACCAGTCTCTGTGAACAGGTCTAGTACATACTTTCTCTGAGAGAGGACGATCTCATCTCTTCCTTAAGCCACCTCGATCCCGAAAAAATACCTCATCATTCCCAAGACCTTCACTTCAAACTCCTTGGCGAGTTTTGACTTCAGCTGGGTGATCTCCTCCTCATTATCATCTGTGATCACTATATTGTCACGCCCCAGTCCCACAATATCGAGGGACTGGACACGTGGCAATGGCCAACAGCACGCACCGATGGATAACCCAATTTAATGGAGCCATCAGGGCGTACTTAAGCTGTAACGAAGGTCTACTACAATAAATCACACTAATCTCATCCATAAAGATAAAGAAATAAACTGCATAATGAAATGGAAATAAGTAGCAACAACAAGTCAGTCGGGGAAACAATTCGACTTATGTCTGAATACACTGGCTCAATAGGCCAGGAACAAAAGAGATAAACATAAGTAAATACTGAGTACGGGATCAGGTACTCAGGAGAAGTCTTCGGCAGTCACCTCGTCTGCAGGGTTCAGTTCTGCTCCAGTATCAAGTCCAGCAATAGCCTCAGCTCCTGTCCCGTATATCTCGGGGTACTGCTCCTCGGCTAAACCTGGGGACATAATCCATTCCAGGTCCTCAGTGGACATAGCAAGGCACAAAATAAAATAAGCCAAATAAATGCAGTGCAATTAAATTAAATGAAACAGCAGGGTAAACTATGTAACCATCTATGTGATATGCAAATGAGAGCAACACTAATACTCAGGCTGAGACCGCTACAAGCTCTGTGTCGGGGAGCCGGTAGCAGTAATAACACGTAAAGGGTCTAGCTCTGCTGGAGAGTCTACAACCTCACAATAATAGTAGATATATATATATATAACAGCCTGTAGCCTGTGTGTCTCTCTCCACCCAATGTAATCACGCAAACCATGACCAGAACGTCTCATGTCCATGTCAGCGGGATTATAACTAATGCAACAAGTCATACTGTCTATAAATAAATATCTCTGTCAAGTCCTGCATCCTATACAGAATCATCACGAATATCTCGAGAAGATTCTGTCCATGTATAGTGTCAAGTGTCCTGGGTTGTAGGGTACTTGATAGGTCAAGTACAAGAGTAAAGGGTATCGTAAATCCATCTCTAAATGACGAACCCAACATCGCGTACGGTGTTGGCACCCGACTAGGATCGGACACTAGGTACGTCATACGTTTCCTAGGTTAAGCAGTTTAAACAAGTTTATATGAATTTACACAAGACATCTAGCAAAGTATTATTACAGGAAATATGAAGATAAAGACTGCAAGTTAGGCAAGGTGCACTTGCCTGATGTTTGGATTCCACTTAGGTCCTGTTCTCGGAAATTTCCAGAGATGTCTCCAAAAGCTGAAATAAACAGTACCATCACGCTCAGAAGGTGTCAAATAGCTAGGAACGCCTGTCCTTGGGTCCAATTTGGAGACAAGGACAAAAACGGTAATTTCGGACCAAAACGGGGTCCACCGGTGGGCCCATTTTGCACCGAAAAACGTGTCTGGGTCAACTGTCTCCAAATTCACCAAACTTAGTGTCAACAGGTCAGGAACGCTGATACAAACCCAACGGAACTTCCAGAATTGAATTCCGATGAGCCGATCACAAAATCGCCCGTCGAGTGGGGCCTGTGGGGCCCACGACACGCGATTTCGTCAACGTTCTCAGAATCGAACCAAACTTGACCCACAGGACCAACGTATTTCTATGAGTCCGATGGCGTAAGTTTTGTCTCGATTCGACGTGTGTGCACGAAGTTAGGATGAATTGCAGAAAAGTCGAATACGGAGCGATGTCCACGGATACGCACTGATTTCGGTGTGCACGCACATCCGAATCAGTTTCTGCGAAATCCTACACGTCCGTATCGACGATGCGCACGTATCTGTGAAGACCGCACGCGACCAAGTCATCCCGTTTGGCGGGGCGTACTCAGTTCCGGGGTAAAACAGGGTCTGGTTTTTCCTGTTTTTGGATCGCGGTGTGCGATCACCACAGGACGCGATGCCCCGAACGGTTTATCCGGGCACCGAGAGGGTCATACAGGCTTCGCAACGCAATTTACGGAATCGAAATCCGAGCTACGAGCAAGAAAATACACGCACCTGAACGGGACCCGAAAACCGGACAAAACCGTGTCCGACACGTGTCCGACACGTGTCCAACTGATTTGGGAATTAGGGTTAGGGTTAGGGCTTGCTGTCGGCGGCGGGGATGGCGAAGACGGCGGCTGGGCGGCCGGGGGCAGCGCGGCGAGGTGGCGGCGCGCCGGGGGAATCGCCGGCGGCGGTGGAGGGCCTGCCGGAGCTGTCGCTGTGCTGTTGCTGTTGCTGTGGCTGCGGCTGCGGTGGCTGCCGGAGGGGAGGAAGGAGGAGGACGGGGAGAGGCGGCGTCCGGTGGGCTGGGCAGCGGCGCTGCGGGCGGTGGCGGGTCCGGGCGTCGACGGGGAGGGGGAGCCGGTGGTGGAGTGGTGGTCGGGGGATCGAAGGAGGAGGAGAACGGGATTAAATAGGGGAGTGAGGAGGCTGGGGGGGGCCGAGACGGGCGGAGCGAGGAGGTGGTCGTGGCGGTCGTGGGGTGAGGTGGCCGGCCGGAGCGGGCTGCGCCGGCGGCGGAGGCGGCGTGAAACGCGGAGAAGAGGGGGCGTGGTCAGCCGGGTACGGGCGGGTCGGGTGGCGGGCAGACCCGACCCGGTAGGGGAGCGGGTGGGCCGGCCCAAGGGGCTTGGGTCCAGTGGGCCGGAGCGGTGGGCCGGGCCGGTCTGAATAATAATAATAATAATAATAATAATAATAATAATAATAATAATAATAATCAGTAAATAAATAATAAATAATTAATTAATTAAATAAATACTTTTTAGGTGTTTAAAAATAGGTCCGAGGCCCAATAAATTTCAGAAAAATTACCCTACGTCCAGTTTTTCATTTTACACCCAAAAATATTATTTTTATTATATTTTAATATTAGTTATTAGTAATTAAAAAATTATACAATCACCACAGCACCTGTGTAAATTCCAGAAAATTGCAGAAAATTCCCAAAAAATTGATTTTAAATAACTAAAATTTTTAGGGTGATTACAATCTACCCCCTTAAGAGGATTGCGTCCTCGCAATCGAAGGGTAAACTACAAAGGCACAAAATTTACAGAATTAAAGAATGCTTAGGTTTTACCTGCATCTGCAAATAAGTGTGGATAACGCTGGCGCATAATATCCTCTCGTTCCCAGGTCGATTCGCTCGGAGAATGCTATTTCCAAGCTATCCGAACCAGTCTGATTGTCTGCCCTCGCAGTGTCTTCTCACTGGTGTCGAGTATACCCACTGGCTGCTCCTCGTATCTCAGGCTAGGTCCCACCGAAATCTCAGAATGATCAACTATATGGCTTGGGTCAGTCACGTATCGCCTCAGCTGTGAGACATGGAATACATCATGCACTCTCTCTAAGGATGGAGGTAATGCAAGACGATAAGCCACCTCACCAATGCGCTCCAAGATATCAAATGGCCCAATATATCTTGGGCTTAACTTGCCTCTGCTGTCAAATCTGATAGTACCTCTAGTGGGCGAGATCCTCAAAAATACATGCTCTCCTTCCTTGTACTCCAGGGGACGTCTGTGCGCATCGGCCCAATGCTTCTGTCTATCCTGGGCTGCACGGAGATGATTCTGAATCTGCCTTACTTTCTCCACTGTCTCCGTTACCAACTCTAGACCCAGTAATTGACGTTCGCCAACGTCACTCCAGCATATCGGCGATCTGCACTTCCTTCCGTACAATGCCTCGAAAGGTGCCATCCGTATGCTTGCCTGATAGCTGTTGTTGTAGGAGAACTCCATTAAGTGCAGATGATCTTTCCAAGATCCTCCGAAGTCCAGTATACATGATCGCAGCATATCTTCCAAGATCTGAATTGTGCGCTCTGATTGGCCATCTGTCTGGGGATGATAGGCAGTACTGAATTTGAGCCTGGTGCCGAGACTCTCTTGCATGCTTCGCCAGAAGTGAGATATAAATCTCGAGTCTCGATCTGATACAATACTAACCGGCACTCCATGTAATTTTACGATCTGTCGCATATACATGTCGGCTAGTACTTCCGTGGATTGTCCGACTCTGAATGGCAAGAAGTGAGCCGACTTAGTGAGCCGATCCACGATGACCCATACCGCATCCTTTCCACTAGGGCTTCTTGGAAATCCAGTGACGAAGTCCATGGTAATATGCTCCCACTTCCATTCAGGTATGGGAAGTGGCTGCAACATACCTGCAGTCCTTTGGTGCTCGGCCTTCACCTGCTGGCAGACTAAACATTTTGCCACAAATCGGGCAATCTCCCTTTTTATTCTATGCCACCAGTAATATTGTCTTAAGTTCCGGTACATCTTGGTTCCTCCTGGATGAATAGAGTATATGGAGCTATGTGCTTCCGTCATCAACTCCTGCCTTAATTCTCCATTTGGAACATATAGGCGATTTCCGCACCTTAATGTCCCGTCCTCGTGGATGCGAAGTCCCGTTTGCATGCCTGCTTTGGTTCTTTCTTTCAGCCTTCGGAATCTGGCATCATTAGGCAAAGCTTCTTTGATTCTCTCCACCAGCGATGACTTAACTTCGAGGTTAGCCAGCAAACCATTTTGTCCAGGTAAAACAACCTCTATCTGAAGATCTTGCAAGTCTTGTAATAGCTGAGGCTGCTCAGTTAAGAAATAAGCCGTGGGTTTTCTGCTGAGGGCGTCGGCTACAACATTTGCTTTCCCCGGGTGGTAATGCAGATCTATGTCAAAGTCCACCATCAACTCAAGCCAACGCCTTTGCCTCATGTTGAGCTCCTTCTGAGTATAAACATACTTCAAGCTCTTATGATCAGTGAATATTTCGACCTTCTCTCCGTACAGATAATGTCTCCAGATCTTCAATGCAAAAATCACTGCAGCTAGCTCCAGGTCGTGCGTTGGGTAATTCTTCTCGTGGACCTTCAACTGCCTCGATGCATAAGCGATAACCTTGCCATGTTGCATCAAGACACAACCTAGTCCACTACCGGACGCATCACTATAAACAACAAAATCTCCTGACCCTGAGGGAAGAGTCAAGACTGGTGCTGTTGTTAGACACCTCTTCAATTCTTCAAAGGCATTCTGGCATTCTTCCGTCCATATGAACTCCTGATCCTTCCGTGTCAGCTTAGTCATCGGCTCTGCGATCCTCAAAAAATTTTCTACGAACTGCCGGTAATACCCAGCAAGTCCAAGAAAACTTCTCACTTCCGCAACAGAGGTAGGGGTAGGCCAGGTTTCTATAGCAGTGACCTTCTCTGGGTCCACAGACAGTCCTTCACCCGAGATAATATGTCCTAAGAATGGCACCTTGTCCATACAGAACTCACATTTGCTGAGCTTGGCATACAGCTTCTCCCTTCTCAAAGTTTCTAGCATAATTCTGAGGTGTTCCTCGTGCTCTTCGTGGTCCTTGGAGTAGACTAGAATATCATCAATGAATACCACCACGAACTTATCCAAGTACTGATGGAAGACTCCGTTCATCAAACTCATAAATACAGCAGGTGCGTTGGTTAAACCAAACGGCATTACTAGGAATTTATAGTGTCCGTACTTAGTCCTGAAGGCCGTCTTTGGGATATCTTCCTTCTTCACCCTAATATGGTGATAACCGGATCTAAGGTCAATCTTTGAGAATACCCTAGCACCACTCAATTGGTCAAACAAGTCATCAATGCGTGGTAAGGGGTACCAGTTCTTAACAGTTATAGTATTAAGGGCTCTGTAATCAATGCACAGCCGCACGGTTCCGTCCTTCTTGGGTACAAAAAGTATAGGTGCTCCCCAAGGTGAAATACTAGGCCGGATGAATCCTTTCTCCAGAAGATCGTCAATTTGCGCTTTCAACTCCACTAACTCCTTAGGTGCTAGCCGATATATCGATGAAGTGATAGGTTCGGCTCCTGGAGTTAGGTCTATTGTGAATTCTATCTCCCGATCAGGTGGTAAACCTGGAAGGTCGTCGGGAAATACATCCACAAATTCCGTTATGATTCTTGGGTAACCTGAATCCTCTTCTATAGTTAATACCCTAAGAGTTGGCTGGACCCCTTATTCTATAGCTCCTCGAAGAAATTCAAACTCAGGAAGGCTAGGGGGTCTAAATATCACTTTTCCAAGCCGGCAATCCAGTGTCGCATGGTACTGACTTAACCAGTCCATACCAAGTACAACATCGTAATCAGGCATAGAAAAGATCAAGAATTAGGCTCGCATCTCTCGGCCACAGACTACTACCGAACATGATCTACAGATATCACTAACCGGGATAATTCCACCTCCCGTTAGAATTCTCTTCATCTTCGAGAGAGGTGCGGTAGCTACTCTATGTGTGGCAACGAAGCTAGAAGCAATAAATGAATGCGAGGCTCCAGAATCAAATAATGCTACAGCAGAAATTGAAGCTACTAATATGGTACCTGCTATCACTTCGCCTGCAGTAGCTTCCTCAGTGACTGCTAGTGCATATGCCTGACCTCGTCCCTGAGTGGGACCCCTTTGCTGACGAGCCTGCTGGAACAAAGCTGCCTGAGGTGGTAGTGGTGGCCTGGCTCCTCCAGGCCCTGTCTGTGTTGCTCCCCCAGCTGGAAGAGCTGGCCTAGGTGCAGGTGGAGCTGGTTGATTCGGAACTCCCTCTCGACGTTCCGAGCAATCCTTTGAGAAGTGTTGTCCGGATCCGCAAACCAGGCAGAGTCCCAGCTTACGTCTGCATTCTCTTTCAATATAACCTACTTTGCCGCAGTAATGACAAGTAGGTAGGTTCTTTGATGCTGCTTTCTGAGGCAGGTTCTTCTGGGGCCATTTGGCAGAATCCCCAGGTGAAGACTTGGACGGTGCTGAGGAGAATGGACGTTTCAGGCTTGATTCCCTCCGAGTAACGCGCTCCATCCGACGTGCGGCAGCTAGGACGTCGGAGTAAGATGTGGGCGCGATCGATCCGATTAACTTCTGAAGCTCGAACCTGAGTCCATCAAAGAACTTCTCCGCCTTCTCTTCTTCGGTAGGAATTAGAGAAGGGGCGAAGCGGCTCAGGCGAATGAATTCGGCGTTATATTCCTCCACCGTCATGTTGCCCTGGATCAGGCGGATGAATCTGTCTCGGAGTTCTGACCGAGCAACAGCAGGGATGTACATATCCTGGAAGAGTCTGGAGAACTCCTCCCAGGTGACCTGGTCATGTCCGAGTCTTCTTTCTTCGGACAGCCACCAATGGTGCGCGTTGTCCGTCAGTTACATCCTGACGGCAGTCATCCACTTCTCTTTTGGAAGTTCAGCGGCCTCCAACTGGTGATGAGTGTTCGTAAGCCATTCATGAACTTCAGTTGGTCCTTCCTTGCCCGAGAAGGTACGGGGTTTGATTTGACGAAAATCTGTGATGGATCCCGTCGCTAGCCGCCTATTTGGTGGATTTGCATGTTCCAATGCTGCGACTAGGCTGTTCCTTAGGTTCTCGACCTCATGACGTTGGGCCTCCTGTTGGATCTGTTGTTGTGCCTACATCATGGCGTAGAACATCTGGAATATTTGTTGTCCGTCTATTGCCTGCCCTGGAGGAAAGACAGGCATCGTAGGAGGGAACTGGGGTGGAGGCGGGATGTCATCACGCCTGAACCTGGAACTTGGCTGGCCAGTTTGATTGCTCTGAGAGGATTGTCCTCTAGTATCTGGCGTCGTTCCAGCTTCACAGGTAACCACAGCTTCAGGCGGTGTACCCAAGGGATTCTCGTCACCACTTCTGGGATCCATTACTCTACATAAAAAGGAAACAATGAGAACGCACAGAGGAATCAAATCAGGATGCAATTCAAGCAATTAAATTGAATTCGACATAGAGTCCAAAAATAATTCAATCAATGGATGAGATCCTATAACTTATCCTATCTTATTGCAGGCCTGTTCGGTCCCTAAGTTAAAACCGAACAATTTAGTTGAGACCTGCATGGGCCACCACAAAAACCATGTCACGTCCCAGTCCCACAATATCGAGGGACTGGATACGTGGCAATGGCCAGCAGCACGCACCGATGGATAACCCAATTTAATGGAGCCATCAGGGCGTACTTAAGCTGTAACGAAGGTCTACTACAACAAATCACACTAATCTCATCCATAAAGATAAAGAAATAAACTGCATAATGAAATGGAAATAAGTAGCAACAACAAGTCAGTCGGGGAAACAATCCGACTTATGTCTGAATACACTGGCTCAATCGGCCAGGAACAAAAGAGATAAACATAAGTAAATACTAAGTACGGGATCAGGTACTCAGGAGAAGTCTTTGGCAGTCACCTCGTCTGCAGGGTTCAGTTCTGCTCCAGTATCAAGTCCAGCAATAGCCTCAGCTCCTGTCCCGTATATCTCGGGGTACTGCTCCTCGGCTAAACCTGGGGACATAATCTATTCCAGGTCCTCAGTGGACATAGCAAGGCACAAAATAAAATAAGCCAAATAAATGCAGTACAATTAAATTAAATGAAATAGCAGGATAAACTATGTAACCATCTATATGATATGCAAATGAGAGAAATACTAGAACTCAGGCCGAGACCGCTACAAGCTCTGTGTCGGGGAGCCGGTAGCAGTAATAACACGTAAAGGGTCTAGCTCTGCTGGAGAGTCTACAACCTCACAATAATAGTAGATATATATATAGAACAGCCTGTAGCCTGTGTGTCTCTCCCCATCCAATGTAATCACGCAAACCATGACCAGAACGTCTCATGTCCATGTCAGCGGGATTATAACTAATGCAACAAGTCATACTGTCTATAAATAAATATCTCTGTCAAGTCCTGCATCCTATACAGAATCACCACGAATATCTCGGGAAGATTCTGTCCATATATAGTGTCAAGTGTCCTGGGTTGTAGGGTACTTGATAGGTCAAGTACAAGAGTAAAGGGTATCGTAAATCCATCTCTAAATGACGAACCCAATATCGCGTACGGTGTTGGCACCCGACTAGGATCGGACACTAGGTACGTCATACGTTTCCTAGGTTAAGCAGTTTAAACAAGTTTATATAAATTTACACAAGACATCCAGCAAAGTATTATTACAGGAAATATGAAGATAAAGACTGCAAGTTAGGCAAGGTGCACTTGCCTGATGTTTGGATTCCACTTAGGTCCTGTTCTCGGAAATTTCTAGAGATGTCTCCAAAAGCTGAAATAAACAGTACCATCACGCTCAGAAGGTGTCAAATAGCTAGGAACGCCTGTCCTTGGGTCCAATTTGGAGACAAGGACAAAAACGGTAATTTCGGACCAAAACGGGGTCCATCGGTGGGCCCATTTTGTACCGAAAAACGTGTCTGGGTCAACTGTCTCCAAATTCACCAATCTTAGTGTCAACAGGTCAGGAACGCTGATACAAACCCAACGGAACTTTCAGAATTGAATTCCGATGAGCCGATCACAAAATCGCCCGTCGAGTGGGGCCTGTGGGGCCCACGACACGCGATTTCGTCAACGTTCTCAGAATCGAACCAAACTTGACCCATAGGACCAGCGTATTGCTACGAGTCCGATGGCGCAAGTTTCGTCTCGATTTGACGTGTGTGCACAAAGTTAGGGTAAATTATAGAAAAGTCGGATACGGGGCGATGTCCGCGGATATGCACTGATTTCGGTGTGCACGCACATCCGAATCAGCTTCTGCGAAATCCCACACATCCGTATCGACGATGCGCACGTATCTGTGAAGACCGCACGTGACCAAGTCGTCCCGTTTGGGGGAGCGTACTCAGTTCCGGGGTGAAACAGGGTCTGGTTTTTCCTGTTTTTGGATCGCGGTGTGCGATCACCACAGGACGCGATGCCCCGAACGGTTTGTCCGGGCACCGAGAGGGTCATACAGACTTCGTAACGCAATTTACGGAATCGAAATCCGAGCTACGAGCAAGAAAATACACGCACCTGAACGGGACCCGAAAACCGGACAAAATCATGTCCGACACGTGTCCAACTGATTTGGGAATTAGGGTTAGGGTTAGGGCTTGCTGCCGGCGGCGGGGACTGCAAAGACGGCGGCTGGGCGGCCGGGGGCAGCACGGCGAGGTGGCGGCGCGCCGGGGGACTCGTCGGCGGCGGCGGAGGGCCTGCCGGAGCTGCCGCTGTGCTGCTGCTGTTGTTGTGGCTGCGGCTGCGGTGGCTGCCGGAGGGGAGGAAGGAGGAGGACGGGGAGAGGCGGCGTCCGGCGGGCTGGGCAGCGGCGCTGCGAGCGGTGGCGGGTCCGGGCATCGACGGGGAGGGGGAGCTGTAATCCCCCTGATTTTCAAAATTTGATAATATGGAATTTTCCCCAATATACTGTATTTTTCTGATATTTTCGGGAATTAAATACCAGTGTTTTAATTATTAAAGGATTTTTAATTGATAATAAATAATATTAAAATATTATGAAAATAATATTTTATGGTGTAAAAAGGAAAAACCAGACCTAGGGTAATTTTCCGGGAATTTATTGGACCCCGGATGAATTTTTAAAACCCTAAAAACTATTTTGTTAATTGTTAATTAATTAATTAACATTGATTTAATTAACTATATAAAACCAAGCCCGGCCCAACCAAACTTTGGCCCACCTAACCCGGCCCATCCCCTAACGGGTCGGGCGGGTCAGCCCAACCAAGCCCGTCCACCCGACCCGACCCGAAGTCCCTCTCCCCCAACCTCTGCCCGACTGTTACTCTTCCCGCCGCCGGAACGGTCGCCGCCGGCCGTTGGCTACCCCGCGCCTCTCCCTCTTCCTCTTCCCTCACCGTCCGCCCTCTCACGTCCCCGCCCCTTCGTCTCCGCCGGCCGCAACGCCGCCGTTTCCTCTCCTTCTTCTTCCCTATAAATCCCCCTCCCGCCTCCAGCCGAAACCCTAGCCACTCCCAGCTCCGGCGAACCACCCTCCTGCGCCGACGAGCCCGCCCTCTCCTCCTCCATCTTCCCGCGGCTGCTCCGCCAGCAACCGACCCTGCACCGCCTCCCTCACCAGCACTCGACCAAGCCCTCAACCCGCAGCCGAGCCCGACGCCGCCGAGCAGCCACCGCCTCCACCAGCAAGCTCCAGCCGAGTCGCCTCCGCGTCCCAGCCTCTATCCGGCGAGTCCCTACAGTGAACTCCGGCGAGCCCTAAGTTGGACACAGGCAGACACGGACACAGGAAGACCCAGACACAGGAAAACCCTAAACCTAATTTCTGTGTCGTGTCGGACACAGAGTCTAGGACACAGGACAACTCGGTTTTTCAACCCACTTCAGGTATTCGTAACTTTGTGCTCGTAGCTCGGAATTCAATTCCGTAAATTGTATCGCGTAGCCTGTATGACTCTCTCGGTGTCCGGACAAACCGCTCGGGGCATCGCGTCCTGTGGTGATCGTACACCGCGATCCAAAAACAGAAAAAACCAGACCCTGATTCACCCCGGAATCGAGTACGCCCCGCCAAACGGGACGACTTGATCGCGTGCGGTCTTCACCGATACGTGAGCGTCGTTGATACGGACGTGCGGGCTTTCGCAGAAGCTGATTTGGATGTGCGCACACCGGAATCAGTGCGTATCCGCGGACAACGGCCCGTATCCGACTTTTCTGATTCTTGCTGTAACTTAGTGTACACAAGTCAGATCGAGACGAAACTTGCGCCATCGGACTTGTAGCAATACGCTGGTCCTGTGGGTCAAGTTTGGTTCGATTCTGAGAACGTTGACAAAATCGTGTGTCGTGGGCTCCACAGGCTCCACCCGACGGGCGATTTTGAGAACGGCTCATCGGAATCCAATTCTGGAAGTTCCGTTGGGTTCGTATCATCGTTCTTGACCTGTTGACACTAAATTGGACTGTTATTGAGACCTTTGACCATGGCGTGTTTTTCGGTGCAAGACGGCCCACATCTGGACCCCGCCTTGACCCGAAAATGACGTTTTTGCCCTTGTCTCCAAATTGGACTCAAGGACAGGCGATCCTAGATGATTAATATTTTCTGGATCTGTTGGTGATGTCTATTTCAGCAACCTGAGTACTGCTTGGAAATCCAGCCGAAGCTCGAGCTACAATTGGAACAGGAAACCCAGGCAAGTGTACCTTGCCATTAAATGCAGTATTTAATTCATTTTGAATCTCTTGCTCTAATTTCTGTGATTGTGGTACTTGCCCTATCAAGTAAATTATCCCCAGGACACTTGACACAAAGCATGTTATAGAATCTTCCTGATTATTCAAGGAGGTTTTGTATAGATTTCATGATTTAAGCTTTAGAACTTAATAAATGACTGACTGCATTAGTTCTAATCTTGCGTAACATGAACATTGAGAACTGTGACATGAGATTTCATTGGATGGGGAGAGTATTACCATATCAAGGCTGATTATATTATATATATATCTGGTTATCTGGAAGTGTCCTAGTCTCTGACACAGAGCTTTGGCACCTGTACTGGCCCTTCGAGAATCACTGCTATAGTTTCTTATCACTGATCCTGTAGTAGTCTCAGCCTGAGTATGAATAATAACTCTCACTTGCATGATCACTTAGCTGGTTTTAATTATTTAACTGGATTTGTTTGATAGTAACATCGGCATACCACTGTCTTAAACTTATTAATATATTGTACTTCTCTTGTGTTTAACATTTTGGTTGACTTGTATGCTCATTCACTGTATTATGGCTCGTATTCTTCTGTACCTTGTTACGTCCCGCTGAGGACCTGGTTTTGTTCTCCAGTTATAGCAGACGAGATCTACCCTGAGGTGTACGGAACAGGGGCACTACTCGGAGCAGTACCTGAACCTGACGACGAGGTGATCGCTGAGGACTTCTCCTGAACAATTGCTGCGCCATGCTCAGTCATTTAGTCTTTATTTTCCTGTTTCATTAAACTCTCTATTTCCTGTTTAATTGAACTCTTTATTTCCTGTCTTTGAGAACTTATGTAACAGACTTAATATCGGATTGTTCTCCGATTTTATTTACTTTGTCTGGTTGTAACTTAATATTTCTTTTGCTGAAGTTGATATCTTATATCTGTGGATGAGAATAGTAGACCCCGACTGATGTAATACAGCTTAAGTATGCTCGATGGATCCATTAAATTGGGTTTGTCCATTGATGCATGCTGCTGGCCATAATCACGCATCCAGTCCCTCGGTATTTTGGGACTGGGACGTGACATGGTTTTTGTGGTGGCCCATGCAGGTCAACAACTAAAAATTGTTCGGTTTCAACTTAGGGACCGAACAGACCTGCAATAATAATAGGATAAGTTTTTAGGATCTCATCCACTTGTTTGCAAACGTTCTTGATATCTGTATCGTATTCAAATTAACTTTTTGACTTGCATCTTGCATTGACTCCTGTGCGCCTCTTATAGTTTATTGTTGATGCAGAGTAATGGATTCACGAGAAAACGACGGAACTCCAGCAAGAACACCAATAGGTGCTGAAGCCAACTACGGAGAAGATGAAGTGACGCTATTGAGTGGAGATCCCTCTACTCACCGAAGCAGACAAGCAGATCCGCAATCTTCTAGATTTCGGCGTGATGATATTCCACCTCCACCCCAGTTTCCTCCACAGATGCCTGCCTTTCCACCAGGCCAAGCAATGGACGGACAGCAGATGTTCCAGATGTTCTTCGCAATGATGCAAGCTCAGCAACAAGTTCAAACCGAAGCCCAACGTCGTGAGGCTGAGTACTTGAGGAACAGCCTAGTAAATGCACTGAAGCAGGCCAACCTACCAGTTAGAAGGCAACCGACGGGCTCTATCACAGACTTCCGCCAGCTGAAGCCCCGTACTTTCTCTGGCAAGGAGGGACCGACAGAAGTGCATGAATGGCTCACCAATATTCGGCATCAATTAGAAGCAGCTGAACTACCAAGAGAACGTTGGATGACCGCAGTCAGAATGCAATTGACGGACAATGCTCATCACTGGTGGTTATCCGAAGAGACCCGACTCGGACCAGACCGAGTTACTTGGGAAGAGTTCTCCAGACTCTTCCAGGAGATGTACATACCTGCTATCGCTCGATCAGAACTGAGGGACAAGTTCAATCGCCTCACTCAGGATGCTATGACGGTAGAGGAGTACAACGCCGAGTTCATTCGTCTGAGTCGCTTCGCTCCTACCTTGATCCCTACAGAAGTAGAGAAGACCGAGAAGTTTTTCGACGGACTCAACATCGAACTACAGAAATTGATTGGATCTGTCGCACCAACTTCGTACACCGACGTCCTTGCTGCAGCTCGACGCATGGAGCGCGTCACCAGGAGAGAAACCAGTCTGAAGAGGCCTTCCACATCAGTACCAGCCAGAGCTAACAATGGAGAAGCTGCCAAAAAACCTCATCTGCATCAAGCACCACAGGGATCTGCATCCAAAACCCTGACTCTTCCTACTTGTTATTTCTGCGGCAAGCTAGGCCATGTTGAGAAGGAGTGTAGACGTAAGCACGGACTGTGCTTAGGTTGCGGATCCAGACAGCATGCAGTGAAGGACTGCCCTGATCGTAGGGAAGCACCAAGGGCGAACCAACAAGCTCTACCAGCACCAGGAGGACAACAACCAAGGCCACCCTTGGCACATCAAGCAGCACCCTACCAGCAAGCCCAGCAACATCAGAGAGCACCACCTCAAGGACGCGGCCAAGTTTTCGCGATGACTGTGGGAGACGCGCAGAACCAAGGAGTTGCTAATGCGAGTAAGTCTTTATAGTTGTTCCGTTTTTAGCATTTGCTTTAGTTGTGCATGCTGGTTCGTGACCCCAGACTTGACCTGATAACCTTGACCTGATAACCTTAAAACCTGATAATTTTAACTTGCTAACAATTGATAACCTAGTTTTGAACTTGATAATAACCTAGAATTGTTAACTTGATAAGTTTTGAAATATAACCTAGTTTTCTAAAACTGTAATTTTCTAGATTTCTCACATTTGGGAAATGGCATAACTTTTAATGCTTGGGGAAAATAATTTTTCCTAGGTGTCACTCTCAATCTTGATTTTTCTGATTTTGCAACCGTGTCATCTCTGTTGACCGGTTAATCTTTGATTGCGAGGATGCAATCCTCTTAAGGGGGGTATATTGTAATCCCCCTGATTTTCAAAATTTGATAATATGGAATTTTCCCCAATTTACTGTATTTTTCTGATATTTTCGGGAATTAAATACCAGTGTTTTAATTATTAAAGGATTTTTAATTGATAATAAATAATATTAAAATATTATGAAAATAATATTTTATGGTGTAAAAAGGAAAAACCAGACCTAGGGTAATTTCCCGGGAATTTATTGGACCCCGGATGAATTTTTAAAACCCTAAAAACTATTTTGTTAATTGTTAATTAATTAATTAACATTGATTTAATTAACTATATAAAACCAAGCCCGGCCCAACCAAACTTTGGCCCACCTAACCCGGCCCATCCCCTAACGGGTCGGGCGGGTCAGCCCAACCAAGCCCGTCCACCCGACCCGACCCGAAGTCCCTCTCCCCCAACCTCTGCCCGACTGTTACTCTTCCCGCCGCCGGAACGGTCGCCGCCGGCCGTTGGCTACCCCGCGCCTCTCCCTCTTCCTCTTCCCTCACCGTCCGCCCTCTCACGTCCCCGCCCCTTCGTCTCCGCCGGCCGCAACGCCGCCGTTTCCTCTCCTTCTTCTTCCCTATAAATCCACCTCCCGCCTCCAGCCGAAACCCTAGCCACTCCCAGCTCCGGCGAACCACCCTCCTGCGCCGACGAGCCTGCCCTCTCCTCCTCCATCTTCCCGCGGCTGCTCCGCCAGCAACCGACCCTGCACCGCCTCCCTCACCAGCACTCGACCAAGCCCTCAACCCGCAGCCGAGCCCGTCGCCGCCGAGCAGCCACCGCCTCCACCAGCAAGCTCCAGCCGAGTCGCCTCCGCGTCCCAGCCTCTATCCGGCGAGTCCCTACAGTGAACTCCGGCGAGCCCTAAGTTGGACACAGGCAGACATGGACACAGGAAGACCCAGACACAGGAAAACCCTAAACCTAATTTCTGTGTCGTGTCGGACACAAAGTCTAGGACACAGGACAACTCGGTTTTTCAACCCACTTCAGGTATTCGTAACTTTGTGCTCGTAGCTCGGAATTCAATTCCGTAAATTGTATCGCGTAGCCTGTATGACTCTCTCGGTGCCCGGACAAACCGCTCGGGGCATCGCGTCCTGTGGTGATCGCACACCGCGATCCAAAAACAGGAAAAACCAGACCCTGATTCACCCCGGAATCGAGTACGCCCCGCCAAACGGGACGACTTGATCGCGTGCGGTCTTCACCGATACGTGAGCGTCGTTGATACGGATGTGCGGGCTTTCGCAGAAGCTGATTTGGATGTGCGTGCACACCGGAATCAGTGCGTATCCGCGGACAACGGCCCGTATCCGACTTTTCTGATTCTTGCTGTAACTTAGTGTACACAAGTCAGATCGAGACGAAACTTGTGCCATCGGACTCGTAGCAATACGCTGGTCCTGTGGGTCAAGTTTGGTTCGATTCTGAGAACGTTGACAAAATCGTGTGTCGTGGGCCCCACAGGCTCCACCCGACGGGCGATTTTGAGAACGGCTCATCGGAATCCAATTCTGGAAGTTCCGTTGGGTTCGTATCATCGTTCCTGACCTGTTGACACTAAATTGGACTGTTATTGAGACCTTTGACCCTGGCGCATTTTTCGGTGCAAGACGGCCCACATCTGGACCCCGCCTTGACCCGAAAATGACGTTTTTGCCCTTGTCTCCAAATTGGACTCAAGGACAGGCGATCCTAGCTGATTAATATTTTCTGGATCTGTTGGTGATGTCTATTTCAGCAACCGGAGTACTGCTTGGAAATCCAGCCGAAGCTCGAGCTACAATTGGAACAGGAAACCCAGGCAAGTATACCTTGCCATTAAATGCAGTATTTAATTCATTTTGAATCTCTTGCTCTAATTTCTGTGATTGTGGTACTTGCCCTATCAAGTAAATTATCCCCAGGACACTTGACACAAAGCATGTTATAGAATCTTCCTGATTATTCAAGGAGGTTTTGTATAGATTTCATGATTTAAGCTTTAGAACTTAATAAATGACTGACTGCATTAGTTCTAATCTTGCGTAACATGAACATTGAGAACTGTGACGTGAGATTTCATTGGGTGGGGAGAGTATTACCATATCAAGGCTGATTATATTATATATATATCTGGTTATCTGGAAGTGTCCTAGTCTCTGACACAGAGCTTTGGCACCTGTACTGGCCCTTCAAGAATCACTGCTATAGTTTCTTATCACTGATCCTGTAGTAGTCTCAGCCTGAGTATGAATAATAACTCTCACTTGCATGATCACTTAGCTGGTTTTAATTATTTAACTGGATTTGTTTGATAGTAACATCGGCATACCACTGTCTTAAACTTATTAATATATTGTACTTCTCTTGTGTTTAACATTTTGGTTGACTTGTATGCTCATTCACTGTATTATGGCTCGTATTCTTCTGTACCTTGTTACGTCCCGCTGAGGACCTGGTTTTGTTCTCCAGTTATAGCAGACGAGATCTACCCTGAGGTGTACGGAACAGGGGCACTACTCGGAGCAGTACCTGAACCTGACGACGAGGTGATCGCTGAGGACTTCTCCTGAACAATTGCTGCGCCATGCTCAGTCATTTAGTCTTTATTTTCCTGTTTCATTAAACTCTTTATTTCCTGTTTAATTGAACTCTTTATTTCCTGTCTTTGAGAACTTATGTAACAGACTTAATATCGGATTGTTCTCCGATTTTATTTACTTTGTCTGGTTGTAACTTAATATTTCTTTTGCTGAAGTTGATATCTTATATCTGTGGATGAGAATAGTAGACCCCGACTGATGTAATACAGCTTAAGTATGCTCGATGGATCCATTAAATTGGGTTTGTCCATCGATGCATGCTGCTGGCCATAATCACGCATCCAGTCCCTCGGTATTTTGGGACTGGGGCGTGACAGGAGCCGGTGGTGGAGTGGTGGTCGGGGGATCGAAGGAGGAGGAGAACAGGGTTAAATAGGGGAGAGAGGAGGCTGGGGGGGCCGAGACGGGCGGAGCGAGGGGGTGGTCGTGGCGGTCGTGGGGTGAGGTGGCCGGCCGGAGCAGGCTGCACCGGCGGCGGCGTGAAACGCGGAGAAGAGGGGGCGTGGTCAGCCGGGTACGGGCGGGTCGGGTGGCGGGCAGACCCGACCCGACCCGGTAGGGGAGCGGGTGGGCCGGCCCAAGGGGCTTGGGTCCAGTGGGCCAGAGCGGTGGGCCGGGCCGGTCTGAATTATAATAATAATAATAATAATAATAATAATCAGTAAATAAATAATAAATAATTAAATAATTAAATAAATACTTTTTAGGTGTTTAAAAATAGGTCTGAGGCCCAATAAATTCCAGAAAAATTATCCTACGTCCAGTTTTTTATTTTACACACAAAAATATTATTTTCATTACATTTTAATATTAGTTATTAGCAATTAAAAAATTATACAATCACCACAGCACCTATGTAAATTCCAGAAAATTGCAGAAAATTCCCAAAAAATTGATTTTAAATAACTGAAAATTTTAGGGTGATTACATATATCATCCACATACACTACAAGTATGGTGATATGGTATCCAGGTGATGTGGTATCTTGCATGCTGGAAGAAGACCGTGTGATCTATAATGGTCTGGCGGTACCCCATGCCTGTGACAGCCTTCCTGAATCTATCAAAAAATGCTCGAGGAGATTTCTTGAGTCCATAAAGTATTTTTTCAGCTTGCACACCTTTTCCGTCGACTGCTTCGTGCAAAACTCTGGGGGGGGGTCTTCATGTATACTTCTCCTTGTAGATCTTCATGAAGAAAAGCATTATTTACATCCAATTGATACAGCTTCCACCCATGGTTTGCTGCAAGAGAGACCAATGTTCTCACAGTGCTCATCTTTGCCACCGGAGCAAATGTCTCATCATAGTCGATGCCATATGATTGAGTGAATCCCTTTGCAACCAATCTTGCCTTTTACCGATCCACCTTACCTTTTGGCATCTCTTTTACTGTGAATACTCATTTGCATCCAATTGCTCTCTTTTCTTTAGGCAATGCAACAAGCTCCCATGTTCCATTTTTTTCAAGTGCCCCAAGTTTCTCTAACACTGCAGCTTTCTACCTTAGATCTTCGTTCTCTTCCTGCCAACACTTAGGCAAAGAGGCAGTGTCTAACGATGCAATGAATGCTCGATAAGTAGGAGATATATTAGAGTAGGATAAAAAATTGACAATATCATGTTCATAACCATAACGATTATGGGCTCTTCCCACATTACTGCGAGAAAATATCCTTAAGGGAGTATGAGGTAGTAGTAGAGATATCATACCATCCGAATCAGAGGGATCCGCATCCGAATCAGAGAAATCCGGTACGGGAGGTACATTTTTAAGAGTTGGGACAAGGTTAGGCGAGGGACATAGCACGGTAGGGATAATAGACATAATAGGGAACTAATGCTTTCTCCTTTTGTAGACTTGGAGCTTTGTAGATTGTTCATTCCCTGCACTGAAGTATCACTTTATTTCTTCTGATTGTGTGTATGCTTATCACTTTTCTCACCCTCGCTATCTCCACCTTGTTTTCTTGGACCAGCTTCCATCATTGGACATGAAACTGACCCGACAATCACGCTTGGACCTATCTCCCCTTTAACCCTAACACCTCATGTGTTAGGTGTATCACTAAATACGGAGCCTTCACCTGAACCATTGTGGTAGTATAGTTTTATCTCTCTGAATGTAACGTCCATGCTCATAAAGAGCATTCTCTCCACCAGGCTCCAACAAGAGTATCCCTTTTGAGTCCCTGAGTAGCCAACAAAGACGCACTTCACTGCCCGAGGGTCCAGCTTTCCCACTACAGACCTGTTATCTTTCACAAAGTATACACATCCAAACACCTTTGGGGGAACAATATACTTATTCTCTCCTCTAAGCATCTCAAACAGTGTCTTCTATCCTAGCATCGGAGAGGGCATTATGTTGATGAGATATGCAGCCGTCAATACGGCATGCCCCACAAGCGTTTAGGAACATTCATGGCAAACATTATTGACCGTGCTACTTCCAACATGTGCCTGTTCTTTCGCTCTGTCACGCCATTCTGTGCTGGTGTATAGGCACACGAAGTCTGATATTGTATCCCATGGGCTGATAAGTACTCTTCAATAGCCTTATTGGTGTATTTTGTCTCACTGACAGATCTTAAAATCTTTACTTTAGCACTGTACTGTGTTGTAACCCTGCGATAAAAATCTTGAAAGCATGCAAATATATCACTCTTATTATTTATTAGGTATATCCATATGACACGAGTGTAGCAATTAATAAAGGTGACAAACCATTTAAAACTATTAACCGCGATTGTAGGACAAGGTCCCCACATATCAGAGTGTATCATATCAAAAGTAGCTAAACTTCTATTTCCAAAACTCACATAAGAGCTTCTGGTATATTTTCCAAGCATCACAAACCAACTTTTGTTTATTAGCCTTTTGATACATAGATGGATACATCTTACTCAGTAGACTGAATGACGAGTGTCTCATGCGCTGATGTTGAAGTAATAACTCTGCTTTCACAGTTCTTTACGGCTTCTTCGGTTGTGCTTCTTCCACCAGTGACGCTAATACTACGACCATCCCACCCCTGTCCAGGTACCATAGTCCCTTATGCCAAGTGCCAGTCCCCAACCGTCTTCCCGTTCCCTTCTCCAGAAAAATCACCTTAGGAAACTTAAAGGAAATAACACAATTAAGTTGAAGAATAATGGCACCAATGGACAATAGATTAACAGAAAAAGATTGAACATTTAAGACATCGGTAAGGGTTATGGAAGGGATGCATTCAACTGTGCCTTTATCCATAATGGGTCTAACCGTACTATCAGCAGTCTGAATGCTTTCAGGTGGCGTCAGGTAAGTGTAATCTGGGAACTCATTATGGACACCCGTGATATGGCGGGATATCCCAGAGTCAATTATCCAACCTGGTCTGTGGATAGATGCCAGGGCATGAGCAGGTATACCTATGCTTGTATGGGCATAGTATGTGATTTTACCCCCGAAGACGGTTGAAGTTGATGCCTCAGAGGTATTGGCTCGACTGTCGCTGGTTCCAAGATCCATGCTTCTCCATATCTCTAGCATTTATCTCTCACTAGGGGTCATATCGGATGACTGATACTCACTTACCTCTTCTACCAGGTTTGCCTTATGCCCTCAAGAATGATTACTTCTGCCACCCGTATAGCCTCCTCTGCTATACCTTCACCCTCCACGGTTGCGTCCGTGGCCGCGGCCGCTGGACTGGCCTCTCAAGGGTTTCGTACAGAATCTGATAAAATGTCCAGGGTCTCCACAGTTGTAGCACCCCCCCTCCAAAAGGGTTTGTGTTAAAACCTGTTAGAGCTGATTCCCCCCCCCGGAGAGCTAGTGGTGCTAGGCATCAGCTTCAGTCGTGCCTCTTCTTGTACCAGAGCATCTATGGCCTCCACCAGTGATGGTAGCCTGGGTTGTGTAAGTAGGACATTCCTCCTCTGCTTGAATGCTGGGTTGAGTCCCTTCAGTAACTTCATCATTCTTTGTCGCGAGATATACTCCATGAACTTCTGATAATGTTTCAAAAATGCTGGTTCCACTTGTTCATCCTCCATGCCAATAGGATCATATAAAAATAAATGAAGGTCGAGACTTGTACGGTACCAATGTACTTGTCTCAGAAATATACTGATAGAACTGATAACAAGTGCAAAAATGAAAGTAAGGCGACGAGCGGCAAGAGGACATAGGAACTACTCTGGATCGGGACCACAACCCTTAAACCAAACAAGGACCAGAATTGTAGTCCTTCACCCAAGCAGAACTTTGTACTTTAACCACACGTCGAGAGAAATAAAACTAGAAGAGCGAGCTATAAAGAAAGTAATATCATTCATTGCACGGCCAAACATCTCTACGGCTTGCTACGATTAACTAGCTAGGGTTGTCACAGACCTTAATTACTAAATGCATATTTCAAGAATATTGCTACCACTGGCACTGCAGTCAACCCGGATGGCCGAGGGTACTCTTGTCGGGTAACTTGAATGCACATTCAACATCACTACAACATAACTTGTTACTTGTCATAATAGAAATTGAACTTATAAGCATAAACTTAAACTTGTGATCATAAACTTGCTTTATAAACATAAACTTGCATATAAACTTGTCTTGTAAGTGTCGCAGCACGCGTAAACTTGGTCAGTCATGGAGTCCTTGCCTAGCAGGGTTGGTCCATGCTGCATGGGGCCCTTAGAGATCGGGGTAGCTGGTAGTGCAATATTCTTTCCTCCCAATGATCTAGGTAAATCTTATCTTGTTTAATCATTACTAAATTATTTTGAGTTCTCGAGTCGTAGACACTTGAGAACTTCCTAGAATGATGAGTCAAGAGTACGATCTTTTTATGAGTTATCGTATTACATTAGGCAATACTCACACTCGATTGTCCGACGCCAAATACAATAATTTTTCATACACAAACATTTCCACGGTGTCGTGAGAATTGTGAACTCGTACATAAACTTGTCTCGTGAACAATATGTAAAACTTGTCTGGTAACATAAACTTGTATCAACATAAAGAAGCACACAACAATAATCACCAAAATAAATTATTAAATGTACATAATTAAAAGGAACACAAAATGGACAAAAGAATTTCTGCCCGCATGCGCCCACTGGCCGCATGGATTCACTGGCCGTATGCACTCACTGGCCGCATGAACCCACTGGCTGCATGGACTCAAGTGCTAAGTGATGGATCATTAATCCGCTTGCCGCATGCTCTCTCGGCCGAATAAATCCGCTTGCCGCATAAATTCGATTGCTTCATGCTCTATCGGCATGCATGGAAGCAAAGTTATGCGTCCACAAAGACAAGAGGCGCTTAGGGGCACTGCCGCATAAATCCACTTGCCGCATGCTCTCTCGGCAGCATGGGTGTTTCCTTTGGACTTTAACGAATTTTTCATTCGTTCAGCGAGTGAATACACAAGGAGTTCAAGGACTTAGTTCCATAACAGTTTGTGTAATAAACAGTCATGTATCCAACAAGATGGATGCATGCTGGAAGGTATATGCGTCACAGAGTTTAGGCCGCATAGCACTCTCTGCCGCATATGATGCTGGCCGCATGAGCACTTCGTCTTCTCCAAACAGCAAGTTCAATCATGGCGGAAAAGCTCCAAAAAGTAAAATTTTGTTTTCTTTATAAATTTTTTTATTTTAACTCTGAATCAAGTGAATCAAAAGTCAAAATACTCGAAATGAAAGAACCTATAATTAGCTTTTCGGAAAATTTTCAAACGAACAATTTCAACGAAATCTGCTACATCCACCATAAATTTTTTTTTTTAAAATACCAAGTTTTAGTAGATCAAAACCACAAAAAATATATAGAAACCATGAAAATCCTAAACTTTAAATTCAGATCTACTCAAATATACTCATCAAAATCTAAAACACCAAGAACTAAATATGATCACCAACTCAATGAAAATATTTTCCATCAAATACATTTTTAAAACAACATATATGTATAAAATTCAAAAATTAATGCTTCACCATTGAGCAAGATGTACTTGTCTTGGGTGGCTCCTAGTCTCTACCTCTCTCGGTCCAAGTCACAACAACTTCTCCCTAGAGCTAGGGTTTGGCTAGAGGGAGCTTGAAGGTGAAGAGGAAGAAGGAAGTAAGAAGAGTGAAATGAGAAAATGAGTGAGGAGAGATAAATACTCATATATATATACTAAGAGGAGAGAAAGATGGTTTAGTCATGGGTTCAATCAAATGAACCAAAGTAAGTGTCCATATATGCGGGTCATAAACTGGGTCTATGACAATGCCAATGGATATTCTACTAGTCTCGGATAGTCTCTCTCAACAACAGAAAATAACAATAAATAAAATAACAAGAACCAACATGAGAAATACAACAGGAATACATTATCAAAAAAAAATTAAATTATAGAAATTCAAGAAATTCAAGAAATACCAAATCTAAAATCGGTTGTGACAATTTTAAATCTCTACAAGACATAGGTTAGAGTACGTGGTACAGGCTCAAAATCTTGTATGTGATAGAGTAGTATACATGGGGTAGAGTAATATACATGGGATAGAGTAGTATAGGAGCAAAATCTTGTAGGTACGCTACAATTCATGATTTAAAATCTCTTATGCGACAAAACAACATCTTGTAAAGATCATATAGGTACGCTACAATTCGTGATTTCAAATCTCTTATACGACAAAACAACAGCTTGTAAAGTATTGGCTGTGTATATATGTGTTCATATACTTGTGAGCAAAAGTTCAATTTTCTCCTTTATTTTAGTCCCACATCGGTTGGACCACTCTACCTTTATATGTATATAATAGTTCTTATTTTTTGCTTCCTTGTGGTCTTGTGTGGGGAGCTCTATGGGCCACACGTGCGTGCCGCCACCGCCGTCCGGCCTGGCTCGGTTCGGTTCGGCGCGAGTAACGGGTGCGGGTATGTGCCCACACATGCGGGCGTTGAATGTCGATCCAATTTTCTCTTCAGGATCGGGTTGAGATCCTAAATATCTTTTTGCTCCTCCTTATTTTAAACTCATTGGAGATTTGAACGTTGGGTACTATGTCCAGGTTCATTTTGCACATGTGACAGCTTCTGTAACAGCTCATATGACAACAATTTTTTCACGTTTCTTTCTTTTTGTTATTGCTCCTTAATGGTCTGTTTATGAGCCATTTAATATCATGTTTATTTGCTGTGTCTAGGGACTGCCTATATATTACGGTCTCCTCCTCCTTCATTTTTTACAGAATTTTATCCAACCATATTCCTTATCTAAATTCTTACTCTGGACAGAACTAAGTTCGGTCTCTCTCTCCGAGTTGTGTGCGACGAAGAGAACCCGATAGTCAGGGAGTTTTACCACTAGGAGCTTCCGAGAAATGTCTGCACGTAAACCTCGGATTAACTCTTATGATAATGTTTCGTGCATGACTTTTTCGGAGGTCGGTAACATTAGCTTTTTTATTTTTATTGTTTATAGATTTCTAAACGAAAATAGGAGTTGGATTTTGTGACAAAACAACAGCTTGTAAAGATCATGTAGGTACATTACAATTCGTGATTTGTAACTTCATTGTCAAATTTCATACAATGACAAAAATGTCATGTAAAAATCGTGCAGCTCGTTACGTAATAAAGATTCTATAGTTGTTTTTAACGTAGTAGTAACGGATGCATATCCAGCACTTTCGGGATATAGTGTAGAATTATATAGGTACCTACAATTTACAACTTAGTAAGGAATGTATAATTCTACAATTAAAAAAAAATTAAACCTCAGAATTTTCATATAGTTTCTCTATTTTTCTTGTATTGAAACTGCAATATGTTTCAAGCAAGACATAATCTATAATCTATGAAAACCTATATGTTTTTAGGAATATGTCTATATCTTGTGTCCAAATCGAACAACTATATTCATTATATTGAGACACCAAATTTGTACTGCAGTTTAGGAAACGTATGTTAAACCGAACAACTATATTCATTATATTGAGAAATTTGAGACGAGAGAAATTTATTGCACAGAAACGACCGTGACAGCTATGATAAAAATTTTGTCAATAAAAGCTATTAATTCCATCAGTTTATATATCTATAGCAAATTTAAATAGTTGACAATAGGGTGTGTTAATAAGTTGAACTTTGAGACTTTGTTTGGTAGGAGGAATAGAAATCGTAAGGAAGAAAAAGAGAAAGATGTATATCATTTCTTTTCTTTGTGTATGGTAGGAAAAATATAAAAGAAAAAGAATTCACTTTTCTTTGTTGATATGGAATAAAAAGTGGAAGAAAAAAAAAGAAAAAAAAAATATAGACTTTATCAAATTTATCCTTAACTAAAAATACTTATTTATCATTTGACTTCATGAATAATTTTTAGGATTATTTACACTAAGTATCCCTAAATTGTGGACTTATTACACAGGGTACCTCTATTTTTAAACTAATTATACTGACCACCACTATATTTTATGTTTATTACACGGGGTACCCCTACTTTAAGATAAAAATGAAAAGTTATAACACTAACTACTCCTATTTTTATTTTATTTTAAAGTGAAGGGTGATTAGTGTAATTAGTTTAAAAGTAGCAGATATCTCGTGTAATAAGTCCAAAACTTAGTAATAGTTAGTGTAAATAACCGTAATTTTTAAATAACACAATTAATATGGAAATATAATTGTTAATTAATATAAGATTTCACTTTTTCTTCCACTTTTGGAATGATTGAATTTTCTAGATTATGAGAGAAAAGTACTCTCTCCATTTTTTTCTTCCTCCTACCTTTTTTTGCACATATAAGACAAGAAAAAATGAATCATTTCCTCCACTTTTTTTTCTCTATTTTCTTTCCTCTCATTTTTTTCTCCTACAAAACACACGAGAGAACACCTTACATTATTTTATTTTATTTGAGATGTCCGACGATATACACGAAATTTTTATGCATACTGCATTATATATCATTTGGATGCACTGTTCCACACCTCTCTAGATTTCTAGACCGCTGACCTAACCTAAAAGATTATACATTTTCTTAACCACCATCACTACCACCCCCAACCCACCCCACCCCCACACACACTATTGTTTAGCTCTCTTAAAAAGTTTTCGAACTTTAAAGAGAACCAAGCTCGATTTTTTTTATAATATTTGTGAGGTCGAAGTCGGATTGAGCAGTTCTTTAAACTAGAAAAGCTTGATAGACTTGTCTTTGTAAACATCCAAATTTTGTACAAAGAAAAAAAAAATTGTAGAGTAAGCTTAATATATATCAAATATAAAGTGTTTATATGATCTACTAATAAACTAAATAACTACAATATAGAAATATTATATCTATATAAATATAAACAAAGAAAGAAATAAATAAACGAGTAAACTCGTAAACATAACTGTGTTTCTTTTGGTTTTTATCTAACGATTATTTTCTTAGGTCTAGAAAAGGCTCTGGAACAGCATGGGATCGGTAGTTGTAGCAAATTTAAAATTTCGACAGACGTGAAAAAGGAAAGAAAAAACCGCCCGGGAGCCGACCGTTGCAGTCTCGGGTGGCGGGACTCGCTTTAAATAGACAAAAGAAAGATGCCGTTCCGCTTTCCCAAAACCCTAAGCCCACGTGACTCGCCCGGCCAGCAGCTCGCTCAACGAGGAGCATCTAGACCACCGGATCTTCCTGCCGTAGATCCAACGGCCAGTATTGGTCCCGGGGGTGCTATTTAAACACCGCACTAGTTTCTTCCTTCTCCACTCCATCACCTCATTCACTGAAAACCACTGCTGCAGGAGTTTAGGGTTAGGGTTTATGGTTTGTAAAAGAGCTCCTTCTAATCCAATACATGAGGGTGGAGGGCTTCGAACTGCTGCTGGGTCATGGATATCCTTTGGGGTGCATCAGCTGCATGCATGCACTTCAAAAGGTTTGCATGGACCGGGAGACGTACTGAGCCCATGTTCATCTCTCTTGCTTGGATTGAAGGGAGCTCCTCTCTCTCTCTCTCTCTCTCTCTCTCTCTCTCGCTCTCTTTCTTTTACTTCTAGAAGAATATTAGTTTCTGCTGCTACTTATAGCTAATTGGTGGTTTATTTCTTCTTTTCAGCTTAGAAACGTACGAACTACGGAACTCATCTGGCTCTTGTGGTTAGCGAGAAAAAGTATAATATTTCTGGCTAGGCCGACTTTCTCGGAATCAAACTGAGGTAGTGGCCGGATGACGAACTTAGTAACGGAATAATTAATGATGCCAGCTGTGTTGCTTACTGCAGTTGAAGAGTATATGGAGGGATTAAAGATGCTTTTATTGAAAAATTGTATCATGTTTGGAGTAGAATTACCGTTATTTTGTTGGAGTAATGGTTGTAATAATGTTTGGAAATTGCTGTACCAAATCTGTTTGCTTATTGCTACAGTTTATATGTCCAACTACTCTTTGCTCGTTAATATTGTTGATTAATATTGTAATAATGTTTAGAATCGTAGTTATTTAATATTTGCTGTACCAAATCATTTTTCTTTGCTGAAAGTTAGCTGAAAACGATACTTTCAAGATGAATTTTTTTAAATTTTTTTTAATTGTTTGCGACTTTCGGAAAGGAAAAAAAAACCCTCAGCTCAAAAAGAACTTTTTTTCTGTAAAATAAACATAAAAGTACTTCACGTTTCAACGTTATTAAAAGTATTTTTTAAAAAATACTTCATAATGTAGGAACTCTTTTTAACAATGAATAAAATTCATACTGATAAACGTCATTGTCCAAATATTTTATAGTGATTAAATTGTGCCGTAAACGTTCCGATTTACTTAAATGTGTATGGAAGTGCTTGCAAAAAATTATTATAAAATGACGCCAAACTTTTCTATGCAAGTGCTAAACTAGTGTAAGAGTTCATCAACTCCAAAATAGGTTGGGAGAAAAAAACAATGGAATGGGTGCATGTGGTGAGCATGTTTAATTAAAAAAAAAAGACCAATTAACAAGAATTGGCCAATTTAACAATATTGGGTGCATGTGAGCCTGGCTCATCAATGATTTTTTCCAAATTAAGTGGTTTTTGGTTTGACTTCTAAATAGTGCATGTAAAAAATAAAGTGAATTACTACTTTTATTTCAATATCTTGCAACAAAACAGTTTATTTGAAAACCTTCCAGTGATTTACAGATTTGGGTTGACAAAGTATATATTTTGGTTGACAAAGTAATATATGATACTTATTAACTTACTCAACTTTAGATACTCCCAAATCTAAGGGGTTGTGTTTGGTTTGACAAAGTAAAGTGCAAAGATAAAATAAAGTGGTATTACTACTTTCAATTTCTTGCAACAAAACAGTTTATTTCACCTTCCGCTGCTTACAATCCATACAGATTTGGGTTGACAAAGTGCCTTACATATTTCGGTTGACAAAGTTAATAAAGGTTGACTAAGTTAATAAGAACACTAAGAGCATCTCAGATAAATTTAGATATACTTCCCAATCTAAGGGCTGTTTGTTTGGTTTGACGAAGTAAAGTGCAGCTAAAAATAGTGCATTATCACTTTTATTTTAATTGACAAAGTTAACAAGGGTCGACTAAGTAAATAAAAGCATCTCAAACAAATTTAGGTACTCTCTAATTTTAAACTTTTTTCCAATCTAACTTTATTACTGTCTAATCTTGATAACTTTAGATACTCCCCAATCTAAAACTTTGGATTCTCTCCAATCTAAAGAGGGTTTAGTTCTTGTGGAAGTCCTGATAGGAAGTAGTATTTTGCACTTTCTGTCGGGGATTTTACCCTTCTCTCCAATCTAACAAATTTTTTGACGAAAGTGATACATGGAAGTGGTGGTGGCTCTTGGCATTAAGCGGAGACCCCCAAGCAAAAAAGAGGGAGAGAGATTATACTATGTCACGTTTCAGCTCCATCTAATTTCACGGGTGCTCTGCTCGATAGACCTCAAAATCCTTAGTTGAATATGCTCCTAAGTCTAGTTCTAGTCCGTAGATCGTGTGAAATGTAATAGAGAATATATATATATATATATATATATATATATATATATATATATATAAAATTGGTGTCCACTTCTTATTGGTGTTTGGCGGCATGCCTCCAAGGGTGCAATAAAGTTGAAAACAATTTACTTGCACCAAGCAATATAGTGGACGGAATATTAGATGGGGCTTGATATATTTTTTGAAATGTGTAGTCATAAATTATTCTATAAAATTGTTGCCACGTCAGCATACTTTATAACCACACATTTTAAAAAAATTGTGTGTCTGAGATTGTTTGGTGCAATAAATAAAACAATATCTCGTTTTTATATATATATATATATATATATATATATATATATATATATATATATATATAAAAGTAAAATTATTTGAAATTTTAATTTTAAAAATAAAAAAAGGGTATTAATGCTGAATAATTATAATAAACAAAGTGTCTATGAATTGCAATAGTTGTTTTAGGTTGTCCCCACTAGCAATTATTTACTAATAATTTATAAATTTTATACATTTATATTAATTTTTATTTAGTTATTTGTATATGGGATCAAATTTGTAAATTAAAAAAAAATATTAGCTTGTTTATTGTTATAATAGCCACGTAATTCTCTTTAAGATAATTTTCAAGAGCATCTAAATCTTAGGGAGATTTTTTCACTCTTGAGAAGTTCATTTTATGCTTCCCTGAAATGAATTTGTAGACTAGTTACTTAGTGATTGGTGTCCGTGGGGTCGTAGCTTGTTGGTTATGATGAGGGCACCCGTGGAGGTGGACACGGTTTAAATTTTTCTTGAAAACTTAGTTCATAATCCGGTGGAAAGCATATAAAAAAAAATAGTGGTAGGTCAAAGTGAATGGTCATAGTTGGTAGACAAGTTTTAAGGACAATTTTTTTTTTTTTTTTAACTTCCCTTAACCGGCTCTTAAGACCGATTATCTGAGGGATCTCCCTTCATAACCAGATTCAGGAAACTTATGTTGAATGGACTCAAGTTAAAATATGGACTACTTATTTAATTTGGTTATTAAAATATATTTCTCTCTTTTTTAACTTCCCTAAACCATCTCTTAAGACCGATTATCTGAGGGATCTCCTTCCATAACTAGATTGAGGAAACTTATGTTGAATGGACGAGATTTGAGGAACTTACATCAGAAAAATCCGTAAGTTATATTATGGACTACTTATTTAATTTGGTTAATTTAGATCTCTCTTTTTTAGAGAAAATATATTTTATCTTCTTTTAATATAACATTAGTAAAGAGTAAAATCAGACCATTTCCAGGCTGTGCAAATGACACAGGTCATAATCAATTTATAGAACCGAACTTGAGTGACTCTTATGGTTACCGAGAAGAGGTATAAGATCATGGTTGGGTGGCAGAAGATCAGTGAATCAATCCACGGAGGAATATTATTCCTTCCATTTATAAATAGTAAAAGTTAGAAGACAATGAACCCAAAGACATACAATACAGTGTGCATAAAGTCCCAAACGTTACGTCGGACCCCGAACGTTATGTTGGAAATTCATAAAAAAAAAAAGAGTCAATTTATAGAAGCAAAACTGATAAAATTTGCAAGGAATTTGCACCCATACTAGGTTGCTATGTTCACAGCCCTAGTTCCCTGCAGGTATAGTAACATGTCCTGCTCAGAGCCTCCCATAGAAATAATTGACAAATTCCTTTGCAGTTACATTAATCAACACTTGATAATAGTATTTCTGTGCAGCAAAAGTAACTAGATCTTTAAATTTCTTCAATCTACAATCACTAGCACGGCTAAGACCAAAAGATTTGGCATTGCAAAGAGAATTCTCAACTTGCAAATTCTCTTGCAAGGAGTAAAACATAGAGAATTAACTGTGGATATTCAAATAAAGAGTGCTTATGATAACTCGCGTATATAGTAACTAAGAAAATCAGCTGTGTAAGCAAAAAATAAAAGAAGAGGGCATTCCTGATCCTTTTATGTGCTCGACACCCCCAAAAAACAAGCATAAAAGAAGGCAGATATGAGAATGAACAGTTTGGACAATTTAAGCAAGAACTTGCTGAAGTTAAAATATACTTACAATAAAATAACCATAAGTAAATCACAAATAGAGGTTTACTTTGAAGCAACACCATCATCAACAAAAAACCTCTACAACAGTAATGATTCTCTGTGAAGGTGTCACAATGATCCGTCACACTTCTCTAAAAGACGGAGACCAAGGGCGAGTTCCAACTTGAGATGGAGATGATGTACAAATTTAATCACATAACATCACAGGTTACAACACTAATTTCATAGGATGTTTTGAATTTCTGTTCAAAAGGGATTTTTTTTCAGCACAAATTTACACAAGATACAATCCTGCCAACAGCAGTCATGATGTCGAGTCATCCCCATGCTGAAACAAGGCCTTGCAGGACTTACTCCCTGAGTATGGTGCCTCTAGATCCCTGCAGCTATCCTCTTGCTCGAGGAAGTTTTTCTTTCCAGTCAACGGCGTTTCGCACACAATTTCACGTTTTGATTCGTGCCGCTGCCTCTTGTTAGATTTAGATTTAGATTTAGGCCTAGACTCTTGCGCAGGTTTCTCTATTCTTGGCTGCCTGCAAGCCCAAACCCTATGCAGATCTGGCACCCAACTGGTGAATGATGCAAATCTCCGAGCCCTATCTCGTTGCTTCTGGGCTTTTAACAGCATTGTTTCATGTGCATTGGCAGATATAGCTAGCTGCCTATTCGCATTATCTTCCTGTAAGTGGACAGCATTTTGGTTGCGAGAAACTCTACCTGCTGAACTGGAGGCATCCTTGGGGGCATTATAGTTTTCATCTTCAACTCTGTATGGTTCATCACCATTGCTAACAGGTAAGGAATCAGATGCACCCACTTCTTCCTCGTCAAAGGAGAAAAATTCCATCTGCCCGTATATTTTATGGATAATATCTCCCAGAGAATGAGAATACCTGCAAAAGGTCAGCAATTTAGGCATTTCCTTCCATTATATCCTTAAGTCTGTTATCTATTGTGGTTCAAGTATAGTAAGATGCATTTGTGTGCTAAGTTGTGCCTACTTGTCCTCCTCTTTGCTATTAGAAAGTTATGCAAATGTTGAAAGGTCAAATAAAGAATGCACTAGTTTAGTTTACTCCATGCAAGTACAATAAAGAAAAAAGTGACCTATTCATTTTATATCAAGGTTTGCATATAAAATTTATGCTAAGCAAATGTAATTAGAAAAAGGGACCTTGGAAGAATTTCCTTAAATATTTACTCAATCAATGCTTCAAGTGCATTTACGGTTATAAATGTGAATAGGAAAAGTAAAGAGACTTAAATGATAAAACACGAGCTAGTGCATATTGATGCCATAGTATGTAGTGCCACTTCCTGTGAGGCTAGACATAATACCAACAACCCGCTATGACAAAATAACTGATCATCAGAATATTAAAGATGATATGCACATCGGCTAGTAAAGTTCCAGAATCCAGATAGCATTTCAGATCACGGAGCGATGGAGAGCGATAACAGATAGCGGGTGAAATGTACCCAGCAGTCAAGATTTATACTTTCGATCCAAGTATGACGTATGATAAATAACCAATATTAAACAATAACCATGGGAACCCAGATGTTTATTACCAAATAACCAGATAAAAATCCTAGGCCTAGCTTTGGGCTTGAGGCATGAAAAAAGCCACTATTAACAAACTGTTTTTAAAAAGATTAGGTAACAAAGAGAACTTAGTTGCTATGTAGTTTCACCAATGAGCTCATATTCACATTGAAAGTTTGAAACCATGTAATCTACTACTACAAGTAAATTGTGAAAGTATAACCTGGCTTCTAATTTGTTCTGTAAGAGTCAAGAATTTTTTTTATGAAACTTAATTTTCACGGAATTGAGCCAATAAGTCCAAATTACATTCAACAAACTAATGAAGAAAAACAACATCGTGTACCTGATTTGCAGCAATCAAGAGGCCTAACCCCATTGTAAACCAAGGAAAACGGCTCATAGGCAAACACTGCATTCCATCAAAGTGTTCCAAAGAAGACTAAACTCATGGTCACTCGTTCCACACCGAGTGGCATTTCGTTCCTTATCCCATATCGTTCCGCATTCTAGGAAACCTTGCTATAACTATCTAATACAAAAATATGAAAATAAGGAAACTGGAAACTCATTGCTTACAATATTATGATTCTTGATTCATTGTGTGAAAACTATCTTAAAACAGTAGTTGCAAGAATGATGCAATTACTAGTTCGGATGATATAATTCACCAGGTTACAGAATTTGTTCAGATGATATAACTCACTAGTCCACAGGAAGTAGGATTTACAAAACGATGCTAAGCATCATATTGTTACTATTTACGTAGTTGTCACAGGTGAAAAACGCACATAGGTGCAACCGTGCAAAGGTCCTTCTGTGCCAAGGCAAAAAGCAAACCGAGGCGTGCGCTTGAGCAAAGCAAGGTGCCTGTATAATAAGAAGAAATAGGGAAGCATCACCGGTAGCTAAACATTTAAAGTGGAGGATTGATGATGCTATGGGATGCTTGTATAAGCAAAAGCAAGGCATGCGCCTAGCCGAAAATGGTGCATCTTCCCTTAGTGTTGAACTTCTAGTTAAAGAGGCAAAACATGCATCGAAACTTTTCCAAAACTGTCCGAAAACCGCCCAATCGCTCGATTAGGCTAAATAGTGAAATATGTTTATTCATGGAATCATGTTAACTATACTTTTCGAGTCGAGAGGGTGTGCACCTTAGGGAATTCTTTCGGGGGACTAGAGCACTTACATCTCCTAATCAGACAAGCTTAAAGCTATCGCGGATCAAATAAGTGGATTTGATGGCGGGATAGGACATCAAAAAAACCGATGCCAATCTCTTACGTATGTCTTTCTTGTACACAAGAGTGAAACCAAACAACAGGGGATTCCATCAGGGGCATTCACTAAGCAGACCAACAAGTACCTTCCTGCTTAGGGAGAAGCGTGATGTAGGCCTTTAGGTCGTGCCAAAGCAAGAAGGCTTAACAGTTATTACCTCCCGACACAGTCACCGTGGAGTTGAAAGAAAAAACAGTAAATACGTCAATCAGGGAACATGGAATTGAGGCGAGCGAAAGTGAGAAGGAAGTCAACCGGTGAAGCCTCACACCTTGTTTATTTGGTCAAGGTAGCTTGCTCTTCCAAGCCAACCGACAAATAGTGTGGAACTTTACGAATGAGTCGCAATGCAAATAGGGTTTTGACAGTTTCCAAGTAGTCGAAGCTCGGTCGCAGGTCAATGCCGGAGGGGGCCCTCTTCCTTGTTCCAGTGGTGTGGTCTCATAATATTGTCAACGAGAGTCAGGGAAGCAGAAAAGGATTGTTTTTCAGTGGACAGAAGGGCTAGATCCAGAGGGAGGAAGCTTAGATAATAGAATATGCACTGGCATCGCTTTTTTTTATAGAAAGCTCGGCATCGATAAAAAAGTATTTGGCCCAGACCAAAAAGAGGTTTCTTTATTTCATTCACTTGGCAAATGATCTTCGCTTCGCAGGTCAGTTCTTAAAGAGAGAGAAAAAGCCAGTTGATGAGTCAGACCCAAGCTAAGTAGCAGATGAAAATCCAATGCGCCTGTCAGTGGTTGCTTAACTTATGCAGCTAAATGGGCAAATAGAGTGATTCATGTACCACATGGTTCATTCGGTATTCCAACCTAAACACAGTAAAAGACCTTTACAAAATAGAGAGGTTGGGACTCGCTATCTTTCTTCGCCTATTTTAAATACCCACCGGTTCATCTTGATTCATCTTCATTGGAAACTAGGGCTCTTTAATAACTATGCCATTTACTTTTATACATGAATGAAATCACATTTGATATTACCATATAAGCTCAAAATGAAAAGATAAAAGTAGCAGTAATATCCTAGTAGTTACAAATTACCTTGACCTGTAATTTTCATGCAAACATCTCTCATGATAATGGTGATGCTTCATAGCTCAGTCGCTCGACATTAAATAATATATATAATATAGACATGCATTAGAATTTTTTTAGGCAATGTCGCAGTGCCACAAACAAAAGTAGTTGGTAACTGCTTGTCACCAGCAAAAGTGGTTTAACACCAGGTATAACACTCCATATAGGGGTGCAATCAGAGTGGATACCATTCAAATATGGTATTACCATATCCCATATCTGTTTTCACATCATGATACAGTAGGTACGAATATGGATATTGGAATAGATAAAATAGATAACAAAAAATATATATTTCCCAACATTGCAACATTAAGGTTTCATTGTTTTAAACTTCTTTTTGTTGGTCCCCTCCTACCTAAGGCTCACAGTGTTGGTCGATACCAATACTTTTTTGTTGTATCGTATCGATTTTGGCATATCTGATCCAATACTCACCCCCAGCAATACAGGCAGATACCAAAATTGTGGCTCTTTCTCGGTATTTCAACAAAGAGAAACTAAGAGAAAAAGGGAGAAGTATGGTAGTGCCGAAGATCGACATGATACAATGTTTCAATAAATTTCCTTTTCAACATAATGTAACCATTACCATTTCTCAGAGTGTTATACTACCAATTCACAACATTCATACATCTTATTATTATTGTATTTCATTTAAAGCCATCTATTATGAGGATATTTTGGCCAAAAGAAAGTAAAACAAACAACAATATATATTGCGAGTGAATAATTTACTACTGTCGAATAATAATCCTTTCAAAACTAACGGAAAACAACACAACACATAAGCTTATATGCAAATGTATCACATAGTTTCTAGTATTTTTTTAACAATATCTTATTATTTTTGGCTTTCCTGAAACAAAGATCTCTGAAACAGAAAAAGGAAGAAGTGAATGATGGAAATAAAGAAACTCGCAATAGATTCGGTCATAGCTTGAAGAATTAGAGAATGAAGGGAGAACCACAAACATGTGGGGCTACCAAGGGGGTGGTCCAGTGGTAACACTAGTGTAGAATTAGAATAAAGGATTGATTTTTATTGAAGAGTGGGTTACATATATATAGGAGAGGCTAACCCCTCTCACTATTGTTCTACCCGATGTGGGACTAAAGCTCAATACTACTAATACTCTTAACATTCTCCCTCAAGCTGGAACATAGATGTCAATCATGCCCAACTTGTTACACAAAAATTGCACCCGATGACCCAAAAGAGATTTCGTGAATATATCGGTTATCTGATCACCAGTCCTCACGTGATAAAACTTTATCATCCCCTTTTTATACTCATCACGAACGAAATGGACATCAATTTCAATGTGTTTTGTCCTTTCATGTAATACATGATTGGTAGCAATATGGACAACAGATTGGTTATCACACCACATATATGCTGCTTTAGATTCTGCTTCTTCTCCCAGCTCTTGTAAAAGATGCTGCAGATATAACACTTCTGCCGTGCCATGAGTAATGGCTCGATATTCTGCTTCCGAATTTGACCGTGCTATCACACTCTGCCTCTTGCTCTTCCACGATACCAAATTTCCGACAATAAATACCGAGTAGCCAGATGTAGACCGTGTATCCGTCAAGCTTGCACCCCAGTCAGCATCGGTAAAGTATTCAACACGAGTATGTCCATGATTCTCTATCCGAATTTTTTTTCCTGAATTCTGGACTAAATAGCGCAGAATTATGTGGACTGTCTGCCAGTGTGGAACTCGTGGAGAAGTCTTAAATCTACTTGCGACGCTTACGGTGAAGGAAATGTCCGGACGAGTCATAACCGCCAAGTAGTTGAGTTTTCCAACTACTCGACGATACTGATCCGGATTGGACATCAAGACCCATCATCTGGGAGTAACTTTGCCCCTGGATCCATGGGCGAGATTGCTCCCTTAGCTTGCATTAGTCCTGCATCATTTAGTATATCTACCACATACTTTTTTTGAGACATTACGATGTTCCGCTTACCCCGTGTGACTGCAATGCCCAAGAAGTAGTTCAGCGATCCCATATCCTTAGTCTGAAATTGTTCTCCCAGAAACTTCTTCAGTCCTGTAATGCCCTGGCTATCGTCTCCCGTAATTACAATATCGTCAACATAGACACCAAGTAGTATCCTTCCAGCTGTTGTCTGTCAGTAGAATACCGAATGATCCTTTTTAGATTAACACATGCCAAATTGAGTAACATGTGTAAATCAACCAAACAACGCACGAGGTGATTGTTTGAGACCGTAGAGTGCCTTCCGCAGATGACACACTTTACCCTCCCTTGCAACGATCCCGGGAGGTTGCACCACATATACTTCTTCTTCAATATCCCCGTGGAAGAATGCATTATTGATATCCAACTGAAGTAATGGCCAGTCATAGCGAACAACTAAGGCCAAGAGTACACACACCGATGTCATACTGAAAACTGGAGAGAATGTCTCAAAATAATCCCCACCATAGATCTGGGAATATCCTTTAGCCACCAGGCGAGCCTTTAGGCGATCAAGAGTGCCATCTGGTTTCACCTTGATCGTGAACACCCATTTGCAACCTACTGCATGTTTACCAGTAGGTAAATCTACCAAGTCCCAAGTATTGTTCTCCCGAAGTGCTTTCATTTACTCTTCCATAGCAGCACGCCAGTCGGGATGTTTGAGACCCTCCTCGGCAGAATTGGGAATCTGAATCTCATCAATAGTAGTTATCAAGGACTAAGTGTGGCTCGCAAGCCCTTTGTAGTTTTCAACATACAAAGTATGATCACGACAGGCACGACGAGGTCGAGCCAGTGAAACAGGCGGAGGCGAATCAGTGGAGCTAGAGGAGGAGGATGATTCTGTGATCACGGGCACTATCGGCAATGCTCGTTCGGGCGATGGCGGTGCCGGCTGAACCGATATCTGCGGACCGTCGGACCGGGATACTGGCTCGGTAGGGGAGGGCACCCTTAAGGGGGGTTGTGTTTGAACAGGAAACAACAAAAAATTCTCTTATGGGTAAACTTGGGATACTGGACCTGTAGTTTGTGGAAGTGGAGGAAACTCGGTTTCAACGAAGGTAACATCCAGAGAAAAATATCGTTTCAAGGTAGAAAAAAAACAACAATACCCTTTCTAATCTTTAGAATACCCAAGAAAAACATATTGGATTGTCTTAAGATCTAATTTAGAAAGGGTTGGTCGATTATCCTGAATATAACACAAACAACCAAAAATTTTGAGAAGTAGAGGAAACGGCTCTCGTTCGGGATATAGCCGAGAAAAGAGACTAGCAACATTGAAAACCGACGATGGCATGCGATTTATAAGATAGCATATTGTAAGTACCGCATCTGATCAAAATTTTCTTGGAGTGCGTGCTTGAAACATAAGAGTACGCGTTGTTTCCAAGAGATGGCGATTATTGCATTCAACCACACCATTTTTTTGTGAAGTATAAGAACATGAAGTTTGATGGATGATCCAATGTCGAGACAAATGTGAATTGAATTCATGAGACATATACTCACGACCATTGTCATTTCGAAGGCATTTAATCGGAACACCATATTGTGTTTTGATTTTCGCATAAAAATTGCACCAAAATTCAAATAGTTCGGAGCAATTTTTCATCAGATAAACAAAAGTGACACGTAAGTAATCATCAACAAATGTAAAAAAGTACTTGAAACCATAGTTTAAAGTATCGGCCGATACCGATCCGATACGGCCGATACCGATACAGTTTGGCATGTCCTGATCCGATACCGACCAATACCCGATACTGACCGATACCAACATTAGAGGTCTATTTTCCAGTCAATTCGGCAAAAATTTTGAATTAAAAGACCAATTAGAAAGGATGTAAAAGCATAGTAAGATTTTAAAAACATATAAAAGAGGAAAACTTATCTATCGCATATAAATCAATCGACAAGGATGACTACTATTTCATTCAATATCAAAAATACTAAGAAACAATATTGAAAATACTTTAAATTATGCATAAATGTATAAAATATATTCTCTAAAATGTTAATAATTTACTAATAGTTGTTTGTTTTCCGATACCAAAAAATCCGATACTCCGATCCGAAACCGCCGATACTACCGATACTGCCGATCCCGATACTCATAGGAATGGTCCGATACCGATACTTTGAACCTTGCTTGAAACCTATTATCGAGTCAACCGGACATGACTCCCATATATCAGAATGCACCAACTCGAAAGGAACAGATACAAATTTATTTTGACTCACCGGATAGAAAATCTGATGATGTTTAGCCAAACTACACGGCTTACAATGAAAAGTAGAAATATCTAAAGATGGGTATAAATTCTGGAGAGCTTGAATAGAAGGATGGCCCAACCAACAGTGTAACTCGAAAGGATCGAGATTCACGCCGACACAAGTAACAGGGGAATGTGCGTCAAACAAGTACAAGCCTCCAGCCACATACCCCCTCCGACAGTCTGTCCAGTCTTTAGGTCCTGAAAAATAACAATCAGGAAAAAAATGTTACCGAGCAATGCATGTCGCGAGTAATCTGACTAATGGAAAGTAAACTGAACGGATTGCCAAGTGTATGTAATACGGAATTGAGTGTCAGTCTAGAAGAAAGACTGGGCACTTCCACGTCCAAGGACTGTTAGTGAACCACCATTGGCAACAGTAATATCGGAAACACGTCCCACCGATATATAATTTCGTATCATACCTGCGTCGCCAGTCATGTGAGCAGACACCAGAATCAATCACCCACTGCTTGGACCTCACCACACATGTCACGGAGTACCCGGCTGTGGATCCATATGTGGATGTCTGACCACGGCGTTGAGCTTGAAACTCAAGAAAATATGTATAGTCATCTGGACAGATCGAACAATGATCTGGACAGATCGAACACCATCATCAGGAGCGTCCAATGTAATATTAGCGGCAGGAGCTTTAGGACAATGTCACTGGAAATGGTCATGCTGACCACAGTTGAAGCATGTGCGCGGTCTTCCTCCATCACGACCGTTATTGCCTCGTCCCCGTCACGACCAGCATTCCAGCCACCACGTCGTCCACCACGACCACCACAAAATTCAGCACGAGCAGCACCAAATGCAGATCGATCAGCAGGAGCATTACCCGAAGTGATCTCAACGACTTTCGCTGTCCGAAGAACACGATAGTGAGCCTCCATCAGAGACGGAACATCAGATCCAACAATGATCTGAGAGCGAGTAAAGTCCTCATCAAGACGGAGAGAAGCCAAATATGCCATCACATGAAGCTGCTCACGTTGAGCCCTTGCTTCATTGATATATGTTGTGAGGGGTAAGACACGATCGATCTAATCAATTATAGCCTTAAAGGCCCGATAGTGGTCCTTATGAGATTTTTCCCTGATTTGCTCGGTATACGTCAACGACCGAGTCGTAGATATGGAATAAATAGTATTTTCCATCAAACGCCACCGCCGAAACCTCCCATAATTCCTTTATGAAATATGTATTCTGAACCATGTCCTCTACCGATGGTTCCATTGAATTCATCAACTGTGTAAACAATCGACTATCATGTCTCTCATTGCTCAAATAAAGGATCAGTCTCTATTGGAGGGTTGTCAGTCAGATGTTTGGACAACTGCATTCCCCGGAATGTCTTCTCGACCTTCTTCCTTCATGTTGAGTAGCCCTCTGGTCCGTTCAATCGTCAATCGACAAGTCGAATCGAGAAAATTGCCATGCCAGTGCCCGGTGGTCCCGCCATTGCGTTTCCGACACTAGTGTTTGTAGCACTGCTATCCGTCTCAGTACTGCATCATTCACTATTCCGAATTCGACTGTCGATTTGATCTTTCCAACTTGACAATCACATCAACCCTGCTAATGTGCTAGAACCGTGGCCAGATCTTGCACACGCATAGAAAGCAAAGATGGAATGTGGATCTCACAAGTCAGGACAGAGAGGCAACCCAGGTTACTCTCTGTTAGATCCCGATGTGAAAATCAAGTAAGAAAAGAAACAAAGATTCACGCAAAACAATCAACTTGTCTACTCTTTGTTCCGTAAACCGATGTTAAGAACTAGAGGTTCCAGCAAATAAACAAATATTTAACCTCTAAGAATCCTAACATATTTTTTTTAGAAAGATGGGAAAAGACGGCTAGGGTTTGTGGTAGGCGACTAGGTTAGGGTTTGGGTTTGGTTTAATGGACATGATGACGACTATGGTCAGGATTTTGTGGAGGAGGGGGGGGGAAGGCCGACGGAGGGGAGACGGAGGTAGGCGGGGCAGGGGGGTTGCAGCAATGCAACACAAGAGCAGCGGCATCAACAGGGTGTGGAGGGGAGGAGTGGCGGGCAGAAGGGGCGAGGTAGGGGGACTGCAGGTAGCGGCAGCAGGGTTAGCAACAGGAGGGGCGGGGCAGCAGGGGGGCATGCCGGAGGAGGGGGGGCAGGCAGCGGAGGGGCGGGGAGGGGGCGGCTGTAGCAACGGGAGGGAGGAGTGGGCGGCAGCGGGGAGAGAGGTAGGCGGCAGCAGGGAGAAAAGGGGGGAATCTAGGGGGGAGTTTTTTTTGGAGAGAGGGATGGATGGGTTATGGCTCTGATACCATGTAGAATTAGAATAATAGATTAATTTTTATTGAAGAGTGGATCACATATATATAGGAGAGGCAAACTCCTCTCACTATTGTTCTACCCGATGTGGGACTAAAGTCCAATACTACTAATACTCTTAACAACTAGTAAATGAGGGGAGGAGTGAACGTCGGGTCGAATTCCAGTCTGGACAAAATAAAAATCGGAATGAGAGGGGATCCTGGTGCTAGTAGCCCAACAAAGGGCCGGTCATTAAATTGACCTTATATCAAAAAACATAGACAAACAAACGGGGGTGATGAAAAATCAACAATCTAAATCCTGAAGAGGCAATTGCTAGAAAAGAAAGGCAAAGAGAAACAAGCTACTGTTTGCTATCCTGACTAAGAAGCAAGATGAAGATGAAGGTGAAATATATTGCTCAACGGACTCTCAATTCGTTTCTAAAGCTTTAGTACAATGTTAGGAGCTATTGGAAATTGGGTAAAGAATTTAAAACCCGAGGTGGGATCATTTAAATAGGACTAGTCGAACATAAGAAACAATGGGGTTCAACATTTCATATAGGTGTTCTTGTATGACAAACCACATAACAGATGGAAAATAAGTTGTATCCTTTCCTTATGACTGGTCATGAAGGTTCTTGCTAGAACAAACGTGCCGGGTACTAAGACCTGGAGCCCAACCTGCCCATATAAGGCTTGGGTCCAAGCTAGGTCCGGTATGGTACTCAAAGTAGAAACTAAACCAACCTATTCACCATATGGTTTGGGCCGGGACATGTATTATACTAAAATTTGTACAAAAGACGGTAAAATCTCATATTTCTCTAACTGTCCCTGTTATCTTGCATCAGGTTTAGATCTGGTAAGATATATATGGACCCAAACCTGAGCTATTTGACGTCTGGCTTCTTGGTCAACTCCTAAGAACTGGATCCTTCCCTCGCCAAGCCCGGTCTGGGTCCCGTTTTGATAATTATGGTCAGGAGAAGATTTGGGTCCCCAGCCCAACTGAAACCCCTAGTCTTTCAACAAAGAAATAAATACACTCAGTCAAAGAAAGAGAAGTGAAAGTAGAAAGAGAAGTAAACATAAGTGATTGGAAAATTGAAAGGAAACATGTAGTTAGTCAGCAAACTGTAAATAAAAATAAATAAGAAATTTGTGTACAAGGCAGGATGTGTTGGAGAGTAGCCAAGGTGAACCAATACCAGATATGTACTAAGGCTATTCCTTCCTAAATGGAGTACCAGTGCTTCATGGGGATAAATGAAAGAGAACTCTAGAAAAAATAAGTTAGAGATGAATAACAAATGAAATAACAAGGGTTCAAAGATCAACAATAGTAGAACTTAAAATACAAGAACGACAAACCTTGATCTCCAAACATCATAGGAATCTTAAAGGCTCATCCATACAAAAATCATAAAGAAAAGCCACCTGGAACCTGATTATACATTCAAGGGCTGTTCTACATGCAGGTTTACTTGTATAGTGCACTTATGAAAGAGTGCTTTCCATGTTGTACAAGAATATGTAGCCAATGCATGTACTGGTTGTCCACTGTCGTGAGGCGTTGTCAGGAATCTCCTTTTAGGCAGAATATGCAAGGTCATGTATATTCAGTTGAACTCTCCCTCCCTATGGTGTGTGCACACTTGTGTGCCCTTGTGTCTATTTCTATTTCACCATGGACCTGGCTGGTTGTCAGGTGTGAACAGGATATCACTCTATTTTTTGCCTAGTAGCAAATTGCACCCATTTGAAAATTGAAGCTGGTCCAAGATAACCAAAAGTTTAAAATTATGATTGGTCTATCTATTCATCGATGGCCAGTCCAAAGGAACCCTCAGTCCTCGCAGATCATCAAGAAAACCAGAGAAAAAGTCAGGTTCCAAATTTTCACCAACCAAAGCTGAACATAGTTTGTTCCCACAAAATTGAGTTCACCATCTTCAAAGTAGCATTTCTCTTTTGTGACATTTAACCTTCCCAATAAAATGTTTGTATGCAATAAGAATAAAGCCAAGTCCAACAGACAGCCCCGGAAAGGAGAATTAGCTCTTTTAAACAAAAACTGGTAAGGCAAAAATATGGTTTTGCATATAACTAGCAAATCCCAGCCTACAGTTACTAAATTGCAATCAAACCTTAGAAGTAAAAAAAAATTGTTTTGCATATAGGTACCAACAATTGGAATTGTCATTTCTTCTCTCTTTGGCTTAATGTGTCATAAGATGAGTACAATTCCCTATATCAAATTGTATCATCTTACGTCTTCATCTAGGCTCTTTATACTCTAGGAGAACTTGGATGTCACTGCTTGATTACATGAGCTTAAGTTGCATCTCCAAAAGGTAGGTTACTCCTAGATTGCATCATTGCATCAGCTTAAACGACATATCCAAAAGATAGGTTCACCTAACTGCCAACTGGCCGCCTACGTTTTATGGCATGATCTCAAGCTCATAACTACTTGACTAGGAATATGGACCAACATAAAAGGTTGATGAATGGTTGATAGTTGGTGATAAAAACTATCAAATCTTTTATGGAGCTTTCTTATGCTTCATAGCCTACCCCATTCCGATGGGAGAAGGCTTGGTTGATGATGATGAGGCAAGTACCAACAAGCCCCAAATTATAGTTAGTTAGTTAGTTACTACTTTGTAATTCACCCACGATCATGCATAATTTAGTGCTAATGCATATGGGTCCTATTTGAGAGGTATTAGATACAGACATCAGAAGGTGATGGAAAAAACAACTGACAAACTACTAAAGGAGGATTTATGGTACGGATCAAATGAAAGTAGAGAAAGGTTCCCATGGTTCAATATCCAGTTAAATCTTTCCAGAAAATGCTTGTGAAACAATAACATACCTAGATTTTATTGTCCTCCCAGCAAATTCCAAAAGACTCTCACCGGAGAAAGAGTCTCCCTGCAGTGCAAACTCAATATTTCGCATGAATGAGCAAATCTCCTTGATCATCTTCTGTTTCACAATCTCTTCAAGAGGTGCTGCCACTTCCATTTTTAGCATCTCCATTCTAAACAAGATTTGCAGCTCATGCCTAAAGTACATTAAGGAATACAGGGATAATTGTTCAAGAAAACCAACTATGCTCTATATATTGCCAAAAATTCCAAAGAAAGTCAAACTCAAAATGTTAAAAGGATACTCTCTGATTTTATGCTTTGTACTGTAAGTGACGTTAGATTGATCTGATGTCAGAGATGCAGAACTGAAGCTTTTGTACTTCAATACTAAATCCTTAGGCTTCAGGAAGAGAAGAGAAGAAACTTCAGCAGCAACCTTTGGCTCAGAAGCATTCTTTGCTTGCTCGGAGACTAGACCATCTGTCGATTGCACTCCTAACTTAAAATAAAATGCATCAATGGATAAACCAACTAGTCGTCTGGCTAAGTGCCATAAATCTACTTCCTCTGAATCCAGACCATGTTCGATCTTTTGAGGTACACTTCCTATGAAAACATCCACATCTTCTAAACAAGAAAAGAACAACTTCTCATTTCCAGGCCCAGCACAATATTTCTCTCTACCAGGCGAAGGAATATGTACTTCGGAGTCTTTTTGCGATTCGACGATCTCTCTTTCTTCATTGACATTTAAAGGCTCCTCTTCTTCATTTGACTTGAATTGGAAACAATCTCTTGATTTTTGTACCTGTCTCATCCAACACTTCAGAAACCGCAATTTCTTTGATAGGCTACATTCCATGGCAAAGTATATTTCCCACAAATCCATCTCGGGAGCAACATAGTTATGTTGAGTGACCGCTGCTTCATAGAAGGAACTCCAAGTGACATTCTGAATCATTTTTTTCTGCACCTTACTTCTGTTTTTTCTATCGCCCTTAATTCTAGATAAATCAGTTGCTGAACTTTCTGCAGAATCTTTTACAGCAACCTGGCATGCACTTAAAGAATTCTTTACTATTATGCTAAGAAGAGCGTAGTTAATTGTAAAGGGCTTTAGTATACCTCTGAAAGATCTTCCATTGCTATCTGAAAGAGAGACCAAAGCCCAATAGTTATTATTGAAGAGGAAAGCTAGAAGAAGCTGCCAAATCGGCTTCCCTTCTGCAATCTCACCCTTATCTGTACACAACAGTTCAAGAACCCTGTCAGCAAAGAATCCCTTTGTAGAATGCTCTACTGAATCTTTCTTACATTCAGCTGAAACCGACCTGAGTAACACTAATCCGCAGGATGTCTCCATAAAGTCGAAATTCTCATATTTCCTCCAAACTTTTCTAACACAGATCTTCACCATTTCCCCTTCGCATTTATCCGTTAAATGACCCCAAAAATCCGACCTTTGTCCAGTCAACTTCAGATCAATCACTTCAAGATCGCAACTTTTACACTCCAACGGCTCCCCGCTCACGTCTGTGACACCGAGGACCAACTCCGCCCGCCCTCTCTTGACATTACTATCCGCCCTAAAAGCCATAGTGCATCCAATATACGGAAAAATCAACCCGAACGGCAGCAGAGCAGATCCCAACAGGATCTCATCCGTCGAACAGAGCCCCCAATTCAACTCCCGAAACCCCCTTTCCAGAAACCCTGACCCTAACTCTCTTTCTCCACGATGCCCATCGAAATTGACATTGACCCAAGTGAAATGGATGTCTCTGGAGGCAAATTTCTCGCTCACCGGACCGAAAACCTTACCGAAACTATCGAGAGACTCGTCGCGATCTATATATTCAGGATACATCGGCGAGAAGAGTAAGACGAGATTGGAACGGACTCTAAGGGATCCAGGATTACCTTCACTAGGAGTTGCGGTGCCGGGTTCCCAGGAGTAGTCGTGCTCGAGCCGGAGGAGGAACCTGGCGAGGGACCGGAGGGTCGGGGAGGGGAGGGGGTCGTCGGAGAGGCCCGCGAGGTGGGAGGAGGCTAGGGTTAGGGTTCGGGAGAGGGAGTCTAGGGTTCGGGAGGGGCGGTCGAAGGAGAGGAGGGAGGACGGTGGGGGGATGGTGAGGTGGCTGAGCTTGGATTCGGAGAGTACGGGGGAGAGGGAGGAGAAGAAGAGAGCGTGGGCGTAGAGGGAGGAGGAGGAGAGGGGCGGGAAGGAGAGGAGTTTGGAGATGGAGGTGAGGATGGGGGCGATGTAGCAGTTAGGGTTAGGGTTAGCGTTTAGTGGGTGGAGGTCGATGAGGAGGACGATGCGCTGGGGGAAGGAGAAGGGATCCATGGCGAGCGGAGCGGAGGGGAGAGACTATGATTTTCCTTAGAGGTTTTTGGCGGGAAAAGGAAGATCTAAGGGAATTTCACTAGTAGTAGTCTAGTAGAAGACTGGGAGAGATCGGGTTGGGCTGTGTAATTGTGGTAATGATTAGCCCACTGAACCAAGCAAAGTGACCTTGGAAAAGGCCCACCGGGCTTCTTGAAATCGTATATATTTATACTCGTCAACCATGTATTTAACACATTGCAGCGTATATCTATTATTTTTTGATGTCTAATTTAATTTATCCGAATAAATATGGATTCCATTGTATAATTCGGATCCCAATATTCGAATTCCTATATTGATATATAAATAGATCTGTGTTCTACCACTAGTGAGCAGTCTCTGTGTGACTAAACCAATTTTTTTTAGATATATAACAATAATCAAATATAAGTTAATTAATAGGAGAATAAACCTACCTGAAATCATCACTTTTCTTCATAATTAGAACTTTAGTTTTCCAAAACCATATTATGGACTATTATAGTTTAGTTTGAGATGGAGCGTTAGTAACCGGACCAAAATGGCAAGCGAAATTCGTTTGGTTTTCATCATGTGTCGTTTTAGCCATTCAAATATGGCCGAAATACAGCAAACATTCAGAGTACCATTTCGCATTTGAATGGCGCATTTTTCAGTTTCAAGTGGAAAAAAAAATAGTCCTATAGGGATACAAGTATCTCAATTCGTGCAACCTCATTGGACACTAGGGATAGAATGACTGAATCATAATTGGATAAGATCAAAAATTTGACAGCACTTTAGCGGAGTTCATAATGAACGTGAAACCGAAAGAATAATCTCACGTGGAATTCTAGTTTAATGTTTATATTTTGGAAAACGGCTCAAATAAAAACTTAAATATGGTTAAAAAAAAATTACCTAGACATCTGTATCTAGTATCTTGCATCTTCTAGAGAGAGAAAACAATATTATTTTTTAATATGTATTATTATTGTTAGATATGTATATTTAAATAATGCAACTTATGTTTGAGTTTTTGTCTTTAGTCTCTCTACAAACTTTCTTTGTGGTATTACAAAAAAAAAATTGCAGAGAGGTTGAAAACAGAAACTCAAACATACAATGACTTATGTAACAAGAATAATATATATGAAGTTCATTTTTAAGACCAAACTCCAAATGACATTCATTTAGTTTTTTTAAAATTTAATTTACCATGGACTAACCCGGACCTGGCTCTGAACCGACCCAGATCCAGTCCGGTCAGACCCAATCTGTTGTTTCTCCGGGTTTGAAACTGGACTGGATTTGAGTTTAGAATTTTTTGAGTCGGCCCGGCCCGGTCCGATCTGGTCAATCTGTTTCTCCCGTCAAGTCCGATCCAGTCCAGAACCGGATAAAATTGGTCAACTATGGACCGGTCCATCCTTGCTCAGCCGATAGACACCATGAAGTGTACGTTGGTATACCTGCCGGCATAAACTGCATCCTACACTAGGCACCAGGAACCACGAAGAAAATCCCAAAACCTACCAATAGAAAACAACTCTCTCTCTCTCTCTCTCTCTCTCTCTCTCTCAATAGTGATCAATTATATATTTTGCCTACTAATTATAATCAAGGTCTATTACATGTCCGTCCTCCGTCTCTTTCATCACACCCTTCGTTGCGGTCGTGCATGCTATATCATCCCCGGTTGCTCTTTAGTCGCTCATGTCGTCGGCTTCTCGACCTATAATGCGTCTGATGCTGTCACGGAAGTCGACTTCAACGTTAGTGGCGATCACATATCGATCACATTTCAACGGCTAGTGGAGTTGTCGCCGGAAATAACGAGTGATCAACCTTACAATGCACAAATTTTTGACGAGACGGGTCGGTGCAGATTGGCGACAAGGCCGAGTCGAACTACACGTGCTCGATGAGGAGCGTTGGACATTTTACAATTGTCGTGCGGTCGACAGCAGTGCCAAGCAAGATCGGTCGGGGAGGGGTTGTCCTAGCCTGTGAGACTCATCTCACAACATCTGTATTTATATACGGATGCATATTTTATACTGTATAATGTATTTTCTTGGATTTTGTGGAGCCCTAAAATTTTTTCAAGTTAGTGAATTTTTTTTTCTGGCCGACATACCATCGGTAAATTGGTCTATGTCGCCGTTATACCATTCGAGATGTCTTTCGTATACTTTTGGATATTTTCGTGAAAAGCTTTTTGCTATTTTCGTGAATAATGTTTTGATATTTTTGTGAATAATATTAATGTATTCTATTATCCATTGGTTTATTGGTTCTGAAGTACCCTATTATCCAATGGATATTTGGTTTTCTTAGAGTGGACGAGATTGATTTAGATCGTGACGTGGATCATTGACATGGCAGATCCAACGGTCACGATTAATTTTTGACTTCTATATATATCACTTGATTTTCTCTCTCCTATCTATTTTTTCCTTTCTTCTCTCTCTTCATTTCCTCTCCATCTTCCGCGTTAGCTTGGAGCTTGGTCTTAAGGCCTAAGAGTGTTGTTTCTGAACTCATATTTGTGAAGAAGTGAAAGGTTTAGGCTGGAAACTTGACTTTAGGCATGTACATCTTGCCAAATTCTTGAACAATATTATTTTATTGACATTTTTGTTTCCTTGATTTTATATGCGTAGAATTGTTCAAATTCTGTTTTGTTAAATACGTTTCCTCCATGATTTGAGTTGATATGCATCAGAATTTGGTTTGAAATATATTTTGATTTCCTGTAGAAATCTTGATATTTACCTGATAGAAAACTCGGTATTGGGAGTGATACCAGAGTGATTGCCATGAGACTTAGTCTATATACTATATGAGACTTATCCCTACTCTTGACATCTTGCTAGACCTATTTTTGACGAATTTTGGGACATGATTTTGACCCCGGAACAGCTGTCTTCCCTTAACTTTTTTCCTAGTTTTCCTACGGGAATCGGCATACCGACGGTTTTTGGACCAAACTTAGAATTGAAAACCTGATGTGTTTTTAATAGGCATACCGGTGGTGTACTAGTCTGTACCGATGATATATCAATTTATTGGAATAAAAAAGCTGTTGTATTTTTAGTCGGCATACCGACGGTGTACTGGTGTGTACTATCACGACCCACACCCGGTAAAGGGGCAGAGTACGTGGGTACGTCCAGCCTACTCCGCAGCATCGGCGGTAGAACGTTGTCTAGCTCAACAATACCATCTAAACATCTCATAATATATATATATATATGTGTGTGTGTGTGTGTGTGTGTGTGTGTGTGTACCTGTCAATGATATCTCTACTCCAAATGGAGAATAATATGATACTGTGATAATGGTAATCAATACTCAATCACAATATAAAACTAAAGGAAGATATGGCACGAGATGGAATAGAAAAAATGAAACACAGAGTCATAATTGTCACTACCACATTTCCAGAATAGGAATAATTTTGTCTTTTTCTATTTTGTACCCTTGTTGATAATTATATTCATATTTATTTATAGTGATTGTATTTTTTATTTTTTAATGTTGGTATTGTTGCATGTATTTATATACTTATATAGTTAGTTGTTAGTTGTTAGCCATTAGTTAGATTAGTTGGTTAGTGAATCTAGATGGACCCGACTAGACTTGTCATGACCCAATTAGTGAACCCATTAGTTAGTCATGATTCACCCATTTAATTAGAGAGCAATGATTAGAAAAATCCCTCTTTTACTTATTAGAAACTCCCTTTAATCAAACCCCATTTCTTAACTAAACCTTCATGACTAATTATGAGAGCTTATTAGGCATTTTATATTATATTAGGGTTAGGAATAGTGACTGGTCCCATTTTCTATATAAATACCCTCTTTCATTCATTAATAAGCCTCCATCAAACCCTAATTAGCCTCCTCTCATTTCTCTCTCCATTTGAGAAGAAGATCCAACCTCTTCCATTCCCAAATTGACCCCCAACCCTTTCCTATTGTCATCCCAATGAGGCTTGGGCTTGGATTAGCAAGGAGGAAGCATTGGAAGGAGAAAAGATTGAAGGAGGTGTCCATTCTTGAGGATTATATCCACTAGTGCCTTTGCATTAGGAATCCATCTCCCAATAGGTAAATCTGATAATAACCTTTGTATATTGCATCTAAATAGTATAATTAGTCATTTAGAATCCACCCTTGCATTAGGGCTACCCATGGGGAGAAGCTTGGTCTTCATTGGACCTATTTAGAGACTTTTACATAGAGTTTTATGTCATTTTTGGAGGGAATCCGAGATTGTCACACCAAGTATTTGTTATTAGGATAGCTAGATATATTTATGTTTGTTTTGGTGTTGTGAGTCTAGCTACATGTCCACAATTGGATACGAGTAAGTCGTATCACAAGGTTTTGTGATACGGAATGATTTGGAAGATTTTTTTTCGATACGGGTGCCACACACATGTGAAATTGTGCCATGACACTTGGAATGATGTGTTAGCACTTAGAATAGGTTCTAATTGCTTTTTAGAACTTCTGGGTATAATTTGGTTGAGTTTTGGACGCGTATCATGAGCGTATCCTAGCGTATTGCTAGTGTGCACCCCAAGTGTCTGTTAGAATGCCTAGTTGTCTATTTTAGTATTAGCTTTCAGTTTTATACATATATGTATGTATATTTATATATATATATATATATATATATATATATATATATATATATATATATATATATATATATGTGTGTGTGTGTGTGTGTGTGTGTGTGTGTGTGTGTGTGTGTGTATCAAGTTTTAGGAGTGAGGTGTATCCTGGAATGCTCGGGTTAGCAGTGTGCATTAGAGCACATAATAGAGGGTGTGTATAGCACCTGGTGCTTGACATCAGTGAAGGGGAGCAGTTGGGGAAATAAGGGGGGAGGGGTGTTCAAGTACCAACAACAGCAGTAACGATGGTAAGAGTAGTAGCAACAATATCATATATCAGCAGTAGCAGTAAGGAAACTAAGGAGAGGGGGATCTGATTTGGTATGTATGCAGGTATGTGACAAAGATGAGGGGGATATTGTGTGCTGCAGTAGAGAGGAGTCTTGCCAGGATAAATGGAGCATCGGATAGTGTCTGCCGGCTTGGGCGATGAGGGTTTGAGTGTGTTGATAATAATGTGAAGGTGCGGGCATAGGGATCGCAGGTGGGGATGGGTTATCAGATAATTGAGTGTATCAATTGATTGATACATGGTTAGATACCATACTGTAAGTATTAAGACTTAGTGTACCTGTGTGCATTGGTGTATAAGATTAAGGGGTATAGGTATCTTGAGTGAGTAAGGTGAAGTGTTAGGGAGTATGGGTGGAAGTCAGCATACAAGAAGAGTCTGAGCAGTAACTCCCATTTGTAGGGACAATAACAGTAAGTTCTGAAGCTTGGGGAAGGCAATTGTATAGGTAGGCAGTGCACCCATGTGCATTGCAGTAGCTTGATCCAAGGTATCAGGTTCAGGTCGATAAGGGTAAGGAAGGTTCAGGTTTGAGGCATGGTGTATAGTGAGGTAAGTAGAGTATCAGTTGGGAATAGTAGGTAGCAGTATTAAGGGTGCCAGTATGTATCCAGGGGTAGATATCAGTATATGTGTTCTAGGTATATAAGATATGTGAGTATCTAGTGAATATACATTTTGTATCCATCTGTATATTTATCTAAGCATGTATATATCTTAGTACCTAATTATACCTCTATCTATCTAAGTATCTTATGTGTACATATTACCTAGTATCCAGTACCTATCTATATGTATATATACATATTTTACAAGTTAAGATATTGTTAAGTAAATACTATAAATGTTGAGATTAGCTTGTATTGGCCTAAAAAATTGGGATTGAGGGTGCACACAGAATTAGGATTTCAGATTGGTATCTGTGTATTATGGGTGCTAGAGTATGTATATAGGTAGAGGTGACTTGGTATCAATTTATCAAGTGTCAAGGCATTTAGGTTTTGAGTATAAGATGTCAGGATATGGGTTAGATGTAGAGATGAGAATCGATATGATAATGTGTGAGCATGTAAGTAAAGGGTGATATTCATTTATGATCAAGAGTAAACTGTAAGTATAGTACAAATTTTGGGATAGAATCTTAGGTCTGATACCAGATTTTGTAGTGTATATTATAAGTAGAGATATCAATCATGGATATAACCTTGGTTAAGGATATATACATAACTATGCTTGTGATACTTAGTACCCTAGTTATTGAGTTTGGGTGAGATAAATTGGTATATAAATGTATTAGAGTAGCAGTGTCAGGATGTGGGTTTGGGACTAGAGTATAGTATAAGTGAGGTATTATTATTAGCCTTGAGTATAGCTAAGTTAAAGGTATTAAGGTTAAGGTATCACTTAGTACTAAATTAGAGTATCTATATATGTACATACTAGTGCCTATAACCTATTATTATTCCATATTAGTTAGTGTGGTTTAGAATAACCTAGTATAGACCTATTATCACTAGTATTACCTTAGAAACTCACCTTATAAGTAATGTTGAACTCTAAACTTAGTATTGACTAGTTTGACTCCCAAGACCTAGTTTTGACCTATAAATCTAGAACAAGCCTAGTTATGTATATTTATACTTCCAAAATACTGTTTTGACTTGTAATTCATATTTAGGTCCTTGAGACACCGAGACAAAAACTGTTTGATATTCTTTGCTCAGGACCATAGGCGAGTACATTCTCTAATAGTTTCCATTATTTGATAATTTCTATATTTCAAGTACTTAGAAATGTTACATCTGATTATTGACACTAGGTACACGGACTGGTATATAGTTTGGATCTCCAGTCATAAGATGTTATAATGATTATCGTATTGACATCATAAACGATATTGATATTAGACATCGTACATGGTATTATCATTGGACAATGATCGTATATCATAACGTGTCATGGTTGGATCCACTATACTAGTTGGGGTGGAGAAAAATGCTAGTAAAAAATATGATCATTCCTATTGTAAATTGTAAAACATTGTTAGTGTTAATCATACACCTCACGTATGATTAGCCAAGCCATTTAGCTATCATACAAGTTCCCAAGTCGATAACATATCGAAACTAGTATTTCAAACACTTAGAATAATTGCAGTTCTTCATATTCATCTTCATAGATTATATTGCCTTGAATATGATATTGTAGTTTCTTTTCCTTCATTTTATATATGCACTGGCTATACCTTATTGCTTATATTGCATGTTCTCTTTACTATTTTCCATTGTATCAGGTTCTTTTTTCCATAGTATATAGCATCCTCTATTTATTGTTTTATAGTCATTGTCAATTAATTGGAACTGCTATTGGATTGTACTTCGCTCCAATCCTGACTGGATATATTTTTCAGACGGCGACTTAGAGGACTGGTGTTCGATATATTACGGACCACAGGAAGAGTAGCTGCAGCCTTGGACCTTGTAGCTCATGTGTGATTGCCGGGAGGTCTAGCCAGAATCACTAGTTATATTAGTTAGTTCATTTTGCAGATTTTGGTACCGAGTTTATTTTCGACATATATTGAGGCTTGGATGTTATTGTTTAAAGTTTTAGATTATATTATTGTTTAGACTTTGTGGTTGTGTTTGGATTATTTTTTTGATATCTTATCGTGCTTTAGTTTTGTGATTGAGTATTTCGTATTATATCGTTATATTTGTGTCTCCTAATGGAATTGGTTATTCGTGTGAGATTGATTAGATAGTATTGTGACCTAGACAGCGACTGCCGATGCTGCGACATAGGCTGGACGTACCCTCGTACTTGTGCCCCTATATCAGGTGCGGGTCATGACATATTTTCGTAGTGGCCCATACAGGTCCAGCTTCACAATTAGTGCGATATCGTGGTAGTGCAACGACTTAGTTGTACTGCTGCGAGCCTGCGATAGGATCTAGGATATAGTATACTAAGATGGGAGCAAATACTCAATCACAACTAGGAACATTTCTAATTTATTGATTTTGCTATCCTTATTCTTTCTGAATAATGCTTTCTTTGAATATTATTGTCCTTTCTTGATGATATCGTATTCTTGTGCCTTAATAAATTCTTCTTGTTTCGATCTGTCTTCAGGATCTCGCCGAAGACAAGATCACAACGATCAGGAGCAGCTGTAGTGTTGGAGAGGTCAGCGACTTCTCGACCTCCTATACAGGGAGTGGCAGGGACTGTTCATTCACCTTCTGTCCGCATAGGAGTTTCAACATCTTTCGGGGGGCCTCCTTCCCTACCTTTCTAGAGGGCTGTTCCAGTTGTTTCGGAGGACCTTCCTCCCCCGCCACAGGTTTCTTTTTTTGGAGGTGTGCCTGCTGATGGGGCACATATTTTTACTTTAATCCAGGACATGGTAAAGGCCCAGAAGGTGACGACGGATGTCACCCCCACTTTTCTAAATAAGGATATTTTGATCATTTTGAATATCTATTATTTCTAGTGATTAATAATTATTATAATGCTATTTAATTAAATTATGATCGGTGCTATTTACATATAGTTAGTGGACTAGCTTATTAGTTAGACTTGACACTTGTGAATCCAATTAGAATTGTCATGACAACTTGTGAGCCCAACATGGACCAAGCCCAATAGACCAATTCCTACTAATTAATTAGGAGGATTACAGTTAATTTGTATTAGTTAGAAGTCTTCTCAATTTACCCTTTCCTATTTAGAACCTACATGACACTAGTGGAGGGCTAATTAGACATTTTTTAGTAGCTTGGAGAGGGGAAAAGGGGTCGTTCACATAAAAAGGCTCTCCTATCTCTCTCATCTTTATTTGCATTTATTTTTGTAAACTCTCTCACCCAAAATAGATATTTTGTGTGTATTTTATATTATTATATTTATTATAGATTATTTTAAATATTGAATTTCTTTAGAGATTCTCTTAGTTAATTAGAAAATAAATTTCTTAATAAATTTACTTATATAAATATTTATTTAGAATTATTTTTAGGATATTTTAGATTTTTTTGGAGATTTTTTCTAGAATTTTAGGGTAATTAAAACATAGAAAACGTAAATTTTTAGAACTTTTATTTTACTATGAGACCATACTTGCATATTGTTCATACTAAATATTTATTTTAGATTAATATATTTAATTATATTTTTTTGTAATTTATTTAGAATTTTAATAAATTTATTTGAATTTTTAAAAATTATTTAGGATTTATTTGGATGTATATAGTCTTAATATTAGATAGATGCTAATTTAGTGTTAATAGATATTAATAAGATTATATATAAATTATTTGTATTATCCTTAATTCTATTTAATATTATAAATTATTGAGATAAACTTAAACTCTATTTTAAATTAATTCAAATCCTGAGCTTACTAGGAAAGCAACTTCATGCATATCTTATCCTTATTTAAACTAATCATAATCAAATCCAAATTAGCCAATCATAGTCGTATTCAATTAAGTAGTCTCCACCATTATAAATACCTATTAGACTTATAAAATAAACTCATTTTTCATATTTTTCTTCCCCAAACTCCACTATTTTTCGTCAAAAAATAGTCAAAATTCGTCATAAATTTAGCCTCATTTTCTAGTAGTTATAATGACTTAAAAAGACGATATCTTCTAGCTCTGGACTCCAAACGCGTTCCAATTTGTTAGAACCATATCAAGATTAGTTTCTGAATATATAAATTATTTTAATAATTTATGAACCTATTTTTCCAGAAAATTCTAAAAGTGTCAGTTGTCCGAAATCAGACGCATTTTGGTATTTTTGAGATTACGGGAGATCCCGAACTCGAAATTACGAACCGTTTAAAGTTTCGGAAAGTTGACATGATAAAATTACATAAAATTATTTTTCTAGAATTTAACATACAAATTTAATCTACTGTAAAATTCGTGCAACGTAGACGTAAATAAGAAACCACAAAAAACTGTCACCTGTGCGCCCTTATGGCCATAACTCTTTACCGACTTATGATTTTATAAAACCATCGATTTTGACATTCATATAGTTCTAAAATCGATAGAATTTTACACACAAATCCAGGATTTGAGTCAGTTGACTTTTTGGTCAATGGATTGCCTCGATTTGCGTGCCACGGATCACAAATCCGTAAAGTTAATTTTCTTTGGACCGAAATTAGGGTTTAACAATAAAATCCAATTATAATAAGATTAAAATACTATTTTAGGTTATTTTATTCAAAATTAAAATATATTAAAATGGAGGAACCTATTCACCCACTTTTGTAACCTAACTTGTTTAATTTATGTGATGGGTAGATCGGACGACGCCTTGAGTTGGGACTTCATCCTTTTTCAGACCAGGCAAGATACCTTGCCAAATTGCTTACAATACTTTGCATGCTTATTATATTTTTATATATTCATTGCATGTGTGTTTTTTTTTAGTCATAATTATATACTATATATATGTTGACACACACTTGACACATAGTTTCATGGGAGGGGAGGACAATCAGTAGGCGTATGGGCTATAACCACTCTGGTAAACCGTAGTATCTAGCACGCACTATGGTAGTGTGTCGCGCTAGTCGCTACCCTTGAGGTATGTCGATTTCTGGAGTCGCGCTGGTCGCTACCCTCGAGGTATGTCGATTTTTGATGTTCCTGACGTGTGTGTGAGTTGTGAGATTAGATAGAGTAGCCTACCCATGCCCATACGTCAAAAAATTGTCCTCATTATGCATTTTATATAGATTGTCTTATACAGCGTACTTAATATATTTTTTGTCTATTATGCATATTTTACTGTATTTAATTGGCATGCTTCTATGTATCTTGTTACGTCCCTCTGAGGACCTGGTCCCTTTCCAGGTGTAGATGATCATGACTATTCGCAGGAGCACGGATCAGGACTTGCTACTTATCTCTTTCGAGGAGGTCTCTCTTCGAGTCTCATTGTTCATTAAATGTTCTTATGTGGTTTCTCTTATATCATAGTTGGTAGTGGATTTGTCTCCACCCAACTACTTGTTCTTATCAAGCATTTTATACTTGATTCAGTTATATAGTCGATTGGTTATTTGAATCTGTGGATGAGATCTAGGTATGCCCCGTGACTTATGAATATATATTTACCACATGTGAGTTATTATTCATATTACATCGTACGCGTGTATTATGGTATCCATATATTGGAGTTGCCATATACATACGGCTGACATACTTACGTATTCCTAGTCCTATGTATTTTGGGACTGGGACATGACATATTTTTGTTGTGGCCCATGCAGGTCGAGAGCATATTATCTCGGTTACGTTACTGTACCGAGCAAGCCTGCGCATAGGATTAGAATATAGGATCTCATCCACTTATTTAATTATCTCCCTTGATTTCATTCCGCATTCCTATTTGATTGCTTGCATTGCATCTTGCTTGATCCTTTCACAACGTTAATCTTATATTTTCTCTCGAGCTTGATAGGGGTTAGGAAGGTGACTTGTACTAAGTATATACACTCTATTGTTCAATAACACTATTAGTTAAATTATTATAAGTTGGGTAGTATGCCTCATAACCTAGTATCACATAGCCCTTTTGACCCATTAATGAAGTATAATTGAATGACACCAACTATAGGCTTGCATAAGAAGATAGTGTTTACCCAGACTGTAGAACTTAGAGGCTCATACCCCCATTTGGTCGACTAGAGACTTAGACAAGAAGTTAGTACGATAACTGTAGAGGCACAACACCGATCTTCTTGGTGAACTTAAATTATTTTGTACCTTCCTTCATCATAATCCAGTGTACTTATATTTTCTGGACTATCTCGACTTATGCTGCTATTATAGCCTAATTTTGCAAGCTTATTCTTTTATCGAGCTTGTTCACATATGTGTTATTGGGGACGCCTACTAATACATTGTCTAAATCAGAATTAGTGTATCACGGTCTGGTCAACTTTAATGCACTTGGTTCGCTTTTGGCATGACTACTTTACGTGGATTGAGATATAGTTGACTCAGCATGTTAGACGAATATACTTGCCCTTTAGACGTGTTCGAGCATATCTTATCGGTTACATAACTGTACTGATATGAGCATACAAATAGAAATTTACCAAAATAAGATTTCAGTCCACAACTGCCCTTACAACTCTCTTTTTGAATTCTTTAATCGCCTTGAACCCCGTACTTGTATCCTATCACCTCCTCATTGAATTCTTTATTATTGTTTTTCGTCTTCCCATATTTCGAAAAGATGAACGCCCGTGCTTGGTATAAATTTGATATACGGATAGTACTAGATATACCCCATAGGCCAATCACATTACTTGGTGACTCTCTTTTGTAATTAAGGACATAAAACATATGAGATATTTTGTGGATTGAATAACACGATTAAATAATTTGAGGACATTTTTCTTAAATGTATAGCCTATGTGATAGATCGGTAAATTCTAAGTTTGGATAGAAGTTGCATTATCAACTTGAGGTAAATTTTTTTAGATTGTGATCAAGTAAGATTAGATTGAGAGATTTAAGTCATTTTAATTTTAAGAATTTTTAGAAGAATGATTTAGATTATGATGATTTAACTTTAAAGATAAGAATGTCTTATAGAATAAAATTTAAAATTTTGATATTGTAGTCCAAATATTTATAATTTGAGCACATAATTTAAATTTTGAATATTGGAGATTGAATTAATAATTTAAATCTTGAAAAAAAAATAGAACTCTAAACATGAACATTGATGGATGGAATTCAAAATTTTATAATTTGATGATTTGAATTAAAAGTTAAAATTTGATTATTGGATCACCTATTTGAAATGTTAATAATAGAAATTGAATTTAAAGTTTAAAGAGTACAAAATTCTTAAGTTAAAATATAGGAATAAAATTTGATTAGAATTGTTTAAAATCTATAGGAGATTATGATAGTTGAAAATCGTGATATAAAATTTGATGTGGGTTATTTAAATCTTTAAGATGTCATATAGATTTGAATTAAATTTAGATGTTGATTATTTAAAAATATAGAAGAGATTATGATAGGTTAAATTTTGATTTAAACAATGGTTATTTTAATTTTGAAGAGATTGTGATGGATTTGAATAGATTTTATCATTTAAATATTTGAGAAGATAGCTGTTGACTTGCCTTAGATACGAATGTGAAAGATTTAACAAATTATTTCTTATTTTTAATTTTGAGGACAAAATTTTTATAAGTTGGGTAGATTGTAAACCCCCTCACCCAAAATAGATATTTTGTGTGTATTTTATATTATTATATTTATTATAGATTATTTTAAATATTTTTTTTAGAGTATTCTCTTAGTTAATTAGAAAATAAATATCTTAATATATTTACTTATATAAATATTTATTTAGAATCATTTTTAGGCTATTTTAGATTTTTTTGGATATTTTTTCTAGAATTTTAGGGTAATTAAAACATAGAAAACGTAAATTTCTAGAACTTTTACGATTTACTATGAGACCATACTTGCATATTGTTCCTACTAAATATTTAATTTAGGTTAATATATTTAATTATATTTTTTGTAATTTATTTAGAATTTTAATAAAATTTTTTGGATTTTTTAAAATTATTTAGGATTTATTTGGATATATATATAGTCTTAATATTAGATAGATGCTAATTTAGTGTTAATAGATATTAATAAGATTATATTTAAATTATTTATATTATCTTTAATTCTATTTAAGATTATAAATTATTGAGATAAAATCAAACTCTATTTTAAATTAATTCAAATCCTGAGCTTACTAGGAAAGCAACTTCATGCATATATTATCCTTATTTAAACTGATCATAATCAAATCCAAATTAGTCAATCATAGTCGTATTCAATTAAGTAGTCTCCACCATTATAAATACCTATTAGACTTATGAAATAAACTCATCTCTTATATTTTTCTTCCCCAAACTCCACTATTTTTTTGTCAAAAAATAGTCAAAATTCGTCCTAAATTCAGACTCATTTTCTAGTAGTTATGATACTTAAAAAGACGATATCTTCTAGCTCCGGACTCCAAACGCGTTCTAATTTTTTTTGTTAGAACTGTATCAAGGTTAGTTTTCTGAATATATAAATTATTTTAATAATTTATAAACCTATTTTTCCAAAAAATTCTAAAAGTGTCAGTTGTCCGAAATCAGACGCATTTTGTTATTTTTGAGATTACGAGAGATCCAGAACTCGGAATTATGAACCGTTTGAAGTTTCAGAAAATTGACATGATGAAATTACATAAAATTATTTTTCTAGAATTTAACATGCAAGTTTAGTCTACTATAAAATTCATGCAACGTAGACGTAAATAGGAAACTACCGAAAACTGTCATATGTGCGCCCTTGTGGCCATAACTCTTTACCGACTTATGATTTTATAAAGCCGTCAATTTTAGAATTCATATAGTTATAAAATCTATAAGATTTTACACACAAATTCAGGATTTGAGTCGGTTGACTTTTTGGTCAACGGATTGCCTCGATTTGTGTGCCACGGATCACAAATTCGTAAAATTGATTTTCTTTGGACCAAAATTAGGGTTTAACAATAAAATCAGATTATAATAAGATTAAAATACTATTTTAAGTTATTTTATTTAGAATTAAAATAGATTAAAATGGAGGAACCTATTCACCCACTTTTGTAACCTAATTTGTTTAATTTATGTGATGGGTAGATCGGACGACGCCTTGAGTTGGGACTTCGTTCTTTTTTAGACCAGGCAAGATACCTTGCCAAATTGCTTATAGTACTTTACATGCTTATTATATTTTTATATATTCATTGTATGTGTATTTTTTCAGTCATAATTATATACTATATATATGTTGACACACACTTGACACATAGTATCATGGAAGGGGAGGACAATCAGTAGGTGTATGGGCTATAACTACTCTGGTAAACCATAATATCTAGCATGCACTACGGTAGTGTGTCGCGCTGGTCGCTACCCTTGAGGTATGTCAATTTTTGGAGTCGCGCTGGTCGCTACCCTTGAGGTATGTCGATTTCTGATATTTCTGACGTGTGTGTGAGTTGTGTGATTAGATAAAGTAGCCTATCCATGCCCATACGTCGAAAAGTTGTCCTTATTATGCATTTCATATAGATTGTCTTGTACAACATACTTATATATTTTTTGTCTATTATGCATATTTTACTGTATTAAATTGGCATGCTTCTATGTATCTTGTTACGTCCCTCTGAGGACCTGATCCCTTTTCAGGTGTAGATGATCATGACTATTCGTAGGAGCACTGATCAGGACTTGCTACTTATCTCTTTCGAGGAGGTCTCTCTTCGAGTCTCATTGTTCATTAGATATTCTTATGTGGTTTCTCTTATATCCTAGTTAGTAGTGGATTTGTCTTCACCCAACTACTTATTCTTATCAAGCATTTTATATTTGATTCAGTTATATAGTTGATTGGTTATTTGAATATGTGGATGAGATCTAGGTATGTCCTGTGACTTATCAATATATATATACCACATGTGAGTTATTATTCATATTACAGCGTATGCGTGTATTATGGTATCCATATATTGGAGTTGCTATATACATACGGCTGGCATGCTTACGTATTCCTAGTCCTACGTATTTTGGGACTGAGACATGACAATTTTAGATCCCCAAATTTATAGATCTCCAATTCTCTCATTCTTCCATCAATTCACCATCAATTTATTTGAATTCTCCCTTATTTTTATCCCTCAAGGATCTTTGGAGCTTGGAGTAGCAAGGAGCACAAGAAAAATGAGCTTTGGTGGAGAGATCGTGTTCGAATCGTATCCATTGAGCATTTTATTGGGAATATATCTCCCAATAGGTATGTATATGAATTATCTTTCATTTTAGATTCTAAATCAAGCATTTGACTCTTAGGAACACCCAAATGGCATAGGGCTACCTATAGAATAAAGATCTAGGCTCTATTGTTGAAAATTGACACTTCTATATAGGTTTTTATGTTCATTTTGGAGGAATTACGAGATTGACACATCAAGTATGTATCATGAGACTAATTTAGTCTAATTGAACTTAGATCGGGGTTGGAAGACTAGCTACGTGTCCACAATTGGACACAAGTAGGCCGTATCGTGATACAGTACGATACGAGGCTCAATTTTGTGTGATTTTATGCAATACTCCTTAATTTCTATTGTAACTTGCTCTAATAGCTATTATTATATGTATTTGATACATATAAATGACTATTGTGGGGAATTTGGGATTTTGGCTTTCTAATTTGGAGTGTATCATGGTGTATCATATATTTCATACCACATGTTTGGTTTAATGGTTTATTGTGTGTGTGTGTGTGTTATATTAGAGACTATGATATATGTATTTGTGTATGTCATATATGTTAGTATATATATACAACTATCCTTATATATATGTTTCTATTGTGTGTGTGAGAGAGAGTATTGACAAGTGTTAGTGTTACTTTTAAATGCTTGTTAGAATCTTTTCCTGTATCAGTTGGTTAGAGGTGTGATCATGGAGAGTGGAGTTATATGTTGATATGTGTATGATGCTTGTAGTGTGTCATGAATTTATATCAGGTATCCTAGCAGTGGAGAGTTGTACTCAGTATGAGTGTGCAGGGGTGTTATGGTGTCGGGTTAGATAAGTACTGCAGCAACTGCAGTGTGTTATACACTGCAGTTGGTAATGTTGGACTCAGTAACAACAAGTTGTGATAAGAGGAAGAGCAAGCAGGTAAGGGTCTGTGTTGTGTTCAAGAAGGATTGAACCTGAAGTGAATCTGAAGTGAATCCATGTAGGAAATTCAATATCCAGTGACCAAGTGTGTGTTGCTCAGGTGAAGGGCAGTAAAGTATCAGAGTTACACTCATGTGTCAGTGCTTAGTTGATGTATCAGAGTGTTTGGGGATTGAAGTGTAGCAATGCTAAGTTAGTGTTCCGTTAATGTTATGATATGAGTTATGTTAGTATCAGACCAGGTGTATATCAGTCATCCATGGGGTGTGCCAAGGTAGAGCATAAAAGGTTTTGCAGTGGAACTCGAGTGAATGCACTTAAGTGTAATTGTACCTGAACATAAGTGAACCTATTCTTGCATCAACAGTTGCACACAGGCACTGTCGTGTTGTGTGTGTCACTGATTTAAGCTTGGGAAGTCTGCTCCAGGTCTGGGTAGTGGTCAATACTGAGCAACATTCCATTTCCTGCATCGAAATGCAGTACCAGCGACAAGGGGTAGATCAGTTAAGAACAACAGGGTTAAGGACAGCAGTACCTAGACACAAAGAGGTAAGGTTCAGAGCTTGGGTTAGTGTATTTATGAGAGTATCCTTGAGTTCAGCTGTAGTGATTTGTGAGTGTTATGAGTTAGAAATTAGATGGATGTTAGTGTTAGCAAGGTAATAGAGTGTCAGTTAGTGATATGTATGTTAGTTAAGTTGGTAGTGGTTAATAGTTAGTATCAGTATAAATTATTATCAGCACAGTGTAATATTTGAAGCTATGGTATTAGTTATTGTCAGTTATAGGTTATAGGGTTATCGGTTGTGATTAGTAGATGCTGTTAGAATAAGGTTTCAGTTAGTATAAAGTGTATTATTAGATGAGTTAAGTTTATTTCAGTTATTAGTTAGTGTATTAGATGTTTAAGTAATGTTAGTAGTTTAATGCATCAGTTACCTTAGTAGATGGTGATAACAAATTATTATCAGTAGATGTATAAACAGTCAGTTAAGTACTAAAGTTGGTATCAGTCACTGGTTTGATAGAATATTAGTGTATTAGTTAATGGTATGTTAATGTCAGTTGTTAGTGAGTTAGCTAGTGTGAAATCATTAGAATAGTATAATGTCAGTTAGCATGTATATACATCAGTTGGTACAACTGAGATTAGTTAGTTGATAGTATATGGGTTAGATTAAGTTATCAGTTAATATAAGTATATAAGTATACCATTTAGTGTTGATATATGACAGTTACTTAATTACTTGATTTTAGTTAAGGTATTAACTATACACCTAGGTAATGACTTAGTATAACTAAAGTAATACCTAGTATAGCTAGTATTAGCTAGTTAGTGACCAATATGGACTAATAACCTTAGCTTGGACCTAAAAATTGGTGGATGACCTAGTATTTACCTAGAATATCATGATTTAGCTTATTTTAGCATTATATCACTTTATTACACTATTTAACATGATATTTTCTAAATAGGATTGTGTGACAACAACTTGGATATCGAGATACACCATTTGCTCAGGACCAGAGGCGAGTACATCTTCCTGTTAGTTTTTATTTTATGATAGTGTATATATCACTTATTCTATAACTGTTTACTTGATTCCGACATAGTGGCTACACGAACTGATACTAAATGGATCCTGTTATGGGATGTTATCCCCTACCGTATTCAGCGGGTACTCCTTCACATATATTTTATCGTGTGTATCAGGTATTGATTATCGTGTACTTCATATTCACACACTGCTCGTGTTAGTATGCTTATATTCGTGTTCGTAAAGTGTCGTAATTGGATCTATGAATATTGGTTGGGGGTGAAAGAGTAGGAGTTGGTTATGTGATCAAGCCAGTGTATTTGTGTACATGTCGATTACATATCACACGTGTAATCGAGTTACCATATTGTGTTCGTGTTCAACCTAACTCGATCACATAACGAACTTGTACTCTATGGCACTTTAGCTAGTTTATCTATTTTTATTACTTGCAGTTATTCTATATTGCCTGTTCTTTATTCCAATACTTCACATGTTTACTCTAGTTTATTTCTATTTTCTATTGCTAGTTATCTTGTATTCTTTTTTATTATTTGTCATTTATTCTCTATCATGTATTTGGAACTGCTTTAAGAGTTTTGTACTTTGCTCATTTTCTGATTGGATATATTTTTCAGATGATTGACTAGAGAAGCTGTCCCACTTAATATGGGCCGCAGGATGATGAGCCATTAGAGGATACTCCTCTAGAACAGGAGAATCTAGTGCCAGTGACCGAGGAGGCCTAGTTATATATTTTTGGATATTGTATTAGTCTCATTTCTAGACTCATGGCATATATATATTCTTTTGGGAGTGGATATGTCTAGACTTATGGATTTGGACTTGTGGATGTATTGTGACTCTTATTTTCTCTTTTATTCCATATCGTTCTTTCATCCTCCTTTAGTTTTGTCACACCCTAGATCCAGACTACTGGAGAGCGGGGAAATGACTCAGCCAACCACACCTTACGGAATTCCGAAGCAACCCACAATGTATTATGGTTGTCTAGAGACACGGGGGTACATACTACAATCAAGTCTCCTAGGGTCAAGAACTATATCTCAATCATTCAAACAAGTAGCAATAAAATATAATATTTCAGAATAAGCAGTAAGGTGTCCCCAATGTCGCATCATAATATTCTAGAGATCTAGCAAATACGAGTGATATGCCATATACACAATCAAAAGTATACATAACAACGAGTCACCTGCATCATGTAGGGAACTAGTATCAAGATTATCTGACTAACAGGTGCCGGTTGGCTAAATGCCCCAAAAGATTATAGTTTATAAAAGATGAGTAGTGAATGAAGGAACCCACTCGTGACCCTCAGTAGCCATCCTTCTGGTGCATACAATTAGTGAGGGAGAGATATTCTTGATCCTCAGGTGCTGGCTCTAAACTTGGCCATGCAAAACCAGTGAGGTCAGACCCCAAATAACAAGTACCACAAAGAAAGCACGAAATGAAGAAACAAAAACAGTTCTATAGCATGAGATGCATAAACCAAAAATTAATGGCATATGTCCCATCCATGACATGACATGACATGACATGACATGACACCCCTTCACCAAACAAGGACAGAAAGTGCCATATCACATTAAGATAGAATACGTTCCTTGATTATGGTCTAGCTAGAATAACTCTGCGTCGTAGTTTCAATCCATAGACTATCGTAACACAATAGCGCAACCCAACAACCAAACAAGGACATGAGTTAAACTATCATGCCACGACAGTATATGTCACTAATTCCACTCAACAGAAGGCGCAATACACAAACATGGATACAATATTAAGTAAAATAACATAGTGATAATAAGTAGCTTCGATTTGTGTCTCGTTGTAACACAACAACTTAACTCAACAACCAAACAAGGACATGAGTTAAACTTTTATGCTGCAATGGTCTACTTTTCTAAGTAAAACAGATGTTAACGACCAAACATGTTATGGCTTGATATGTGATCTCTGAGTTATCCCAGTAATGCAATATATAAGTATCCTCAGATCGTATCATAATCGAGTAGGGCTGGCTGAACTAATGATATATAAGCAAGAATATATGATGCACCAGTCCCTTACAAGGGCCCTGAGCTAATTTAATGATAAGTAGCAGTTTTATGCTTTCTATAGGAAAGACACTGGCTCGGCTTATAAGTAAGTCAGATACTGCACTCCACTAGTGCGGATGATATACAGTATCCTTGGTGGCCAATCTTTACTCCCAGCTAACTTAGGGTGGTTCGACATGCACGATCTCGAGATACCGTTCCTTCCCAATGCTCTACAAATTAAGTTGCCTAGTTAACCCTAGGTGATTTAGAATCTCATGCAGTGGTCACATGAATATTCTTTCCTAAATATCGTACTTTAAATATGGGCACTCTTGATATGAATCCACATTGTCTCTTAAAGTTAAATCTGGATTCACCCTAGTGTGATGTAACAATCAATACTATCTAGCCACGGCTAAAGTCACTGTCCAACTACCAGATCCGTGCAAGAAAATAATTACATATATCATGTAGCAAGTGTATGCGGCTCGACGACTTACTATATATCGAGTAGCACTCTTGGTGCGATCAAGTGTATCAGCACAGATACAATAGCCCGGGAGGAATAAGTTTTAATATTAAGGTTATGGACAAGAAAATAATAATCACGATAATTTGTCACTTTATTATATCGATAAATAAAATAAGAGTAGTATGAGAACCCTCGAGATCATATCCACAATCCTTAAACCAAACAACGACCAGGAATGTAGACCCTCCCTCGAGTTGAACTACGCCCCTTATTCTGTCTAACATATAATAAGGTGATACAGGAAAAGTAGCATAATCAACAAGTAAGTACATGTAGGGCCATATCTATAGGCTCATGCCATGTGCTTAGTCATTTAGCACGTGGTCACATCTTGGTCATATAAGTTATTTCTAAGTTAACGCATAGCATCACAATCATTCAATCAATATCCATATTAGACCAAGCAAGTGTCCAAAGTGTGCAAAAAATAATAGGCGCATAGGAGCAAAGGTGCATAGTAAGGTACCGCATAACGTCGAGGTCGCATAGGGTCAAGATCGTATAAAGTCAAGGCCGTATAGATAGAGCAAAGTCTAATCTTTGGGAAACATGTGATGTGATAAACAATAAATGCAAGTCAAGTCAAGTCAGAAAAGTGAATGATGTGACAAACAATAAAAGTGTGTCAGAAGAAAAGATAAATTATGAAAAGTCGTGCCGAGTCAATCAGAAGCTATGTGTTCAGAAGGAGTGTAAAGCATATCTCCTGGCTGCATAGTCGACTAGGCCGTATGCTCCTTTGGGCTGCATGCACACTTGGCCCCATAAAATCTTTTTGGACTTAGTAAAATTTTATTCATTCAAGTTCATGCACTTGGCCAAGGGCGCATGGCAAATTAAGTCATGCGTCTAACAAGGTTGGCCGCATGCTGACTCAAGACAAGAAGTCAATGCCGCATAGCACTTCGTGCCGCATAGCACTCCTTCGTCTCCACCAAACAACAACTTTTTCGGCCATGGCCAAAAGCTCAAAAATAAGATTTTATTTCTTCCATAGAAACCTCAAATAATGCCCAAATCCAGAAAAGTAAAGTTCTAAACTACTCAAAATCAAGTGCTCATCAACATAGAATAATAAGTTTTTGAAAATATTAAGTTTTAAGAGATCAAAACCCAAGAACATTCAAGAACACATAGAAAATCTAAAAACTTAAAACTTAGATCTACATTCATCCATCCACCAAATCCAAAAATACCAAGTTCTAAATGCATGAGAAATCATATAAGGAATATTATAAAATAAAATATAAAGGGTTTCTCCATTTCTTGCCAAGATGTACTTGCCAATGGAGGGGGAGAGAAAAAAGTAAGAAAGAGAATGGAAGAGGAAAAATGAAAGGAGAGAGAGTGAAGTTGGATTATATATGGAGGGTTTAAGATTTGGACCATGGGTTCAACTCATGATAAAACAAACCAAATAAATAAACCAAGAGCCAAGTAAACCAAAGAATGGGTCTAGTCTCTCTATATCATATAACTACGCTAGCAGGAAAAATAATTATGTTCCAAATACGTATATTGGGAACGGGAGTGACAAGTTTTATATTGTGATTGAGTATTATTTACCATTATCATATACCATATTGTTCCTCCTTTTGGAGTTGAGATAGCATGACAGATACCCTTTTATATATTATGTGAGAGATGTAGATAGTTATATTGATCCAGACATCGTTCTACCGCCGATGCTGTGGTGTAGGCTGGACGTTATTCACTACTCGTACCCGTATTCTGAGTGTGGATCATGACAGTGGAGGCCCAACATGTTCAGGCTGAGGCTTAGAGGGTGCAGGCAGAGGCACACCAAGTGCAGACTGAGCTGATGAGAGAGAGCATGAAGAATGCTCACCAGGTGGCCCTACATAAAGTTGAGAGAGTTGCCCAGCAGCATCCTAGCCAGCATCATCAGAGGCCAGGTACTATAGTTGACTTCAAGAGGATGACACCTCGGGAGTTCAAGGGTATTGAGGGGATACTCTATGCCGATGACTGGTTAGAGAATATGGAGAGGAACCTGCGATTAGCCCATATTTTAGAAAGCTTGTAGATCGAGGTGACCGACTGTCAGATGTTCATATCGCACTCATGTGGTATCGCACGGAGCTGAGACTTACTGCTCAAGGACTTACTTGGAAGGCTTTCAAAGAGCTTTTCAGGGAGAAGTTCTTTCCCAACGTGGCCCTAGGATCTTTGGAGAGTCAGTTTTATGACTTGGTCCAAGGAAACATGTCGGTCGATGAGTATGCTGCAGAGTTTTATCGTTTGAGCCATTTTGCACCATCTATGATTCGGGACCCAGGAGATCGAGCCCGAAAGTTCAGGAAGGGGATGACGAGGGAAATTAGGTCATGCACTTCTGGTCGTCGTACCGCTACCTTTGAGGATATCTTGATAGATGTCCAGATTGCTGAGAAGGATCTAGATCTCAAGCCCAAGAGGAGTCATAATATTTCTGGAGATATGAGTTGCAGCGCATGACCGACCAAGCTTTCCCATATTCAGCAGCAGCTGAGAATGTTTTAGCATCACCACCAGCAGCACCAGGCACCAGTTCGTGTTCAGCAGGATCGGCAGCAGCCTCCGAGGCAGACCCAACAGGCTTGCCATTTCTGCAAAAAGCCAGGTCACCTTTGGGAGAGCTGTAGGATGAGGCTAGGACATTGTTTGCACTGTGGTGCTGTGGGACATCGAGTGAGGGATTGTCTTCTAGCTTCTTATCTTACGGTCATCGCACAACTCCAAATCAAAGGGGTCCAGTTAGGCCACATGTGGAACCGTAGATTGTTCAACATTCGCGGAGGGAGCCATCCCAGCAGGACGGGGCATGAGAAGCACCTAAGGATAGTTCTAGAGACCCTCAGGAAGGAGAAGCTGTATAACAAGCTTTCGAAGTATGAGTTCTTCCTTGATAAGGTTGAATTCATCGGGCATGTGATTACAGGAGACGGTATCTCAGTAGACCCAAAGAAGACCCGAAAAAGATTTTAACAGTTGAGTCGTGGTCTACCCCGAGTTCAGTGGCAGTGATCAGGAGCTTTCTTGGATTGGCAGGCTATTATCGAAGATTTATTCAAGATTTCTCTAAGATTGCATAGCCAATCACTAGGATGACCAGGAAGGACATGGAGTTCGTCTGGACTGAGGAGTGTTAGGCCGCTTTTGAGGAGCTGAAGAAGAGGTTGATGTAGAAGCATAAAAAATACGCTGGATAGCTCTACGCAGCACGGTGATGCAGGGCAGCGTAAACAGGGGACCTCAGGGCCATCAAGCATGCAACGGAGCTTTTCTACCGAGCACAGCACAAAATATGAACTCAAGGGACCATCCGCGTAAGTGTAGTATGTCCAGGCTGCTTCAGCGTAAGGAGGGTGCTACATCGCCTCTATGGCGTAAAAGTCCTCCGCTTTCAATACAGCATTAAAGCGTACGAGGAACGCTTCGTATTCTCCAAAATGAACCTGTCAAAATTATGCAGTGAACCTGACGTCTGACTCCTGACAAAGAGTACTGCACGGCTACCCAGACGACGGCTGGAATAATGACAGACCACTCGGGACACGCCTCTGTAATTAATGCACAGGATGATGGCAGATCTCTGCATTTAATGTAGGGGATTTGATTAAATGTCACCGAACCGTCGTTTAGTGACATCCCCTTTGCGTAAACTGCTTTTACGCATACAAGGGGATACGCTGCCTTATTTTACACAGGAAGACGTGAGCCGTTTACGCTCCGCGGAAGACAAATAGACTGCCACGTCAAAAGCTGCTCTTTGTACAGGGCTCGAGGCGCGTCTCTGTACCTAATGCTCAGAACGGCGGCAGGCCTTCAGAACACGCCTCTGCAATTAATGCACAGGATGATGGCGGATCTCTGTATTTAATGCGAGAGATTTGATTATATCTCCAAGAGCCGTAATTCCGGCTGAGACATCCACATCATCACTCTGGCACGTTACGTAGCGGCTTCTACGCCCATTCAGCTTCTGTGCCCGTTCGGCTTCTACGCCTCTTCAGCTTCTATGATCACTCGGCTTCTATGCCCATTCGGCCTTCTGTGCCTACTCGGCTTCTATGCCATCAAGTTTCTACGCCTACCTGACTTCTATGCCTACTTGGCTTCTACGCCATGGTGACAGACATTGGCTTCTATGCCAACCTCTTCTACACGAGGGATACCTACCTACGTGGCTTCTACGCCGTGATCTTCGCAGCAGTTATACGCGTTTTGTTCCTTAGTTGGACCCGCGTCACACGCTCATCCAAAAGATCATCTATACGCGGGCAACGGTTATTTTAACTATCGTGTAAAAGGGTGCTGTACTTTCCACTCCTCGATTTCTACACCAACTGAGTGGTCACTGTCACTAAAACTCTATAAATAGAGACCTCTATCAACAGAGAAAAAGGTCAAAAAAACAGAAGGTCGAACTTCAGAAAAGATCGAACCAAAGGTCGGATTTTGGAGAGGTCGAAGAGTCCTTGAGAGAGAAGAATCCAGAGCTCAGGCGAGGAGTAGCGATCAACGACTTTGGCATCGTGCATCCACTCTCCTCAGCAATCTCCGAAGCTGCTCCCCGTCTTCTACGACACTTCTTTACCATCGTGTGGTCCAAGGGCTAAAGTGATCGACTGCAGATCAGATACCTATAGCAATATTTACCCAGATTTAAAAATTGTACTCCCACATCCTAGTATAGGATTAATTATACAAGCTTGTTTGTAAACCAAAGAAATAGGTTTCGTATAAACCCTTATCTTATATACATTCTTTCGTTTATCACCATAAACAAGATGGCGACTCTGCTGGGGACATCTTTCTCTTCTGAAGAGGAAGCAATTGCTCAACACGATGCGGTATCCGTGGGATCCGTGAAGAAGACACTGGTCGTCCAGTTCGACCAGTATGCCTATGAAGACATACTTCGGACAGGGGGTAGCTCTCAGTCTCTCTTTGTTCAAGACAACAGGAAGCTACGCAAGGTCTGGATGCCCAAGACATCCACTACCATTCCTGTCGACTCTTCAATCTCTCCGACCAACGAGGTTATAGCATTGCTCCCTCCGCGCCTTGCGCATAAAATTCAGTCGCCTGTCTCTGACGGGGCCGACAAAACTTCTGGCAATGCCTTAGTGCCAACCCAGAAGTATACTCCATGCTTCGCGCGTGAAATTCAGTCTCCCGTCCTTGGCGCAACAGACGAAACTTCGGACAATGCCTCAGCGCTAGTCCAGAAGCCTACACCGCGCCCTGCGCGTAAAATTCAGTCGCCTGTCTCTGACGGGGCCGACAAAACTTCTGGCAATGCCTTAGAGCCAACCCAGAAGTATACTCCATGCCCTGCGCGTGAAAATCAGTCTCCCGTCCTGGGCGAAATAGACAAAACTTCTGGCAATACCTTAGGGCTAGCCCAGAAGTCCACTTCGCGCTCTGCGCATAAAAATACATCTGCCTTCCGCAGAAAAGCAGATGATCCCTGCAATCTACGCAAGGGAAAGCAAGTAGCAGACTCCTCAACTTCTCGGCCCTTACGCCAGCAAGGGGAAAATCTGCCCGCCCTCCGGATTACGCGAGGAACTGATGGCTGACTGAGGGCCTCCTTGGCTCTACGCCAACCGGAGCACAGCGCCAAATTACGCCAGAAGGAATCCCTCAGCGTACAGAAGGCTCGATTGACGAAAAGACACCCTCCTCGGGGATTATCTGCTACCCAGATGGCCAACCTGTTGTATACGAGTGGCACAGGGAAAACTATGGTTCCCAACATCCGTACGCCCACTGAGGTGAACAGAGGGAACAAGCCATCTTCTTCTTCTGTAACTCCTCCTGACCTGCGTGATTATCTGAACCAGAGACTAAGAGCCAAGGGTCAAAATCATGACCTAGGGGAGATCATGTGGGGATTAGCATCAACAGCTAATGTCATCACGACATATGGACCATGTGAAGATCCTATCTTTATCGTTCCATCTACTCGAGACAATCAACATCAAATAGTCTTTGGTCGTATGCAGAGTAAACCGATTGTACAAGAGGATGCTCACGAGTCTGATGTCGGAAGAATGCAAGTCCGTCCCACAAGCATTAAGAATTATGCAAAATATGGGTTATGATTTGAAGTCGAAGCCAGGCCTCAATAACGGAAAAGGACGACGAATACCGTTGCGTGGTGATCCCCATTGTCAACGAAATCGTTTCGGGTTAGGGTATGCCTCGTCTCATACGAACTCCAAAGCCCCGAAGGCAAGTCCTTCTAAATCTACTTCTGTAGACAATGACATATCTGGGGGTAGTCTCCCCCGACAAAACAAAACAGCATCCAAAGCTGGGGGTAGAATTCCCTCTAAATCCGAAGATGATGTAACTATGACAGTCTTCCCCGAAGACCGCGCGACTCAGGTACCAGCAGTCCGAAAGCCAAAGGGGACTTTCTCTTTCAGTGATGAGGATATCATTGACATCTTTAATGCACTGATGAAGGAAAATAAGCTTCAGTTACCCAACATCAGACACCCTGAAAGGGCTGGCAATGTCGATGACCCAGACTATTGTCTCTTTCACAGATACGTCCACCACCCCACAAGGGCGTGCTACCTACTGAAGAAGAGAATCCAGGAGTTGATCGACGCCAAAATCATCACTCTGCATGTATGAATGAGAAGAGGACCACTGCAAATTGGTCTCACTCCCAAGTGACAATTTGCTCCCTCACTCCAAATCTCTCCCAGCTGAGTTTGTCATGTTCATATTACCTCTGAACCAACTTTTCGGGTTTCGACTATCGATTATCATGTCCATATTACCTCTGATATCGGTTGTCATCTCAACTTAGCACCCGTACTTAACTCTAAGTACGCCAGTGGTGCTAAGTCCACAAAAACTGCCATGTCCATATTACCTCTGAGCAGATATATACCTCCATCCCTAAATAGAGTGTTTCCCCAACTGAGTTTATCATGTTCATATTACCTCTGAACAAACCTTCTGGGTTCGACTATCGATTATCATGTCCATATTACCTCTGATATTGGTTGTCATCTCAACTTAGCACCCGTACTTAACTCTAAGTACGCCAGTGGTGTTAAGTCCATAAAAACTGCCATGTCCGTATAACCTCTGAATAGATATGTCCTGCTAAAGTTTACCGAGAGTATATCACGTCCATACTACCTCTGATATAACTTTCATCCAAACCTGTCATTTATATTCCGAAATGATAGGTCTACAAAGTCAGATGAAAAGCCTCTTTATTTTTCCCAAAAGAGAGCAAAATTACATTTGGAAAGCAAAAGCAAAAGTATATCATGAAGGAGGAGCGGTCAGGTCGCGAAGCTGCTGCGCCAGTCTGGCAATCTTCTCATTCCTGGAATCCAAGACATCAGCGCGGGCCCGCTCCAGCCGTGCCTCGTCGTTAATCAGGAGGGACAGCTCGGCTCTAGCCCGAAGGAAACCAGCACGGGCGACATCCTTTCTCGCCAAGTTCTGTTGTGCTATGACCAGTCGACCATTCACCACATCGAGACCTTCCGACGACTGAGAAGTCCACTCCTTTGCCTGAGCAAGCTTCGTCTCCAGTTTGCGGACCCTCGCTGTATTCCCGTCATACTCGGCCCGGCACTTTGTCTGAAGGGCAATAGTCTCCTCCAGGATGACTTTTCCTTCATCCATCTCCCGCTGATTTGTCTGGATGATTTTATTCAGGCCTTCCATCTTTTCAAAAAGATGCGCAGTCAAGGAGTCGTGTCTAGCCTGGACCAGAGCTTCAATGTTGCCTCAAGATAGCCCCAGGTATTCGTTAATGGGTTGCTCTAAACCATTAACTACCTCCTCCAGGGCATCAGCTACCCCGGTGTCGTCGAATTCCCTGACCGGCGCTATCGCAATACGAGAGGACCTCTTCAAAGCCTCGAAGCTCAAGTTCTTCTCCAACACCCTGGACATGAGCATCTTCAGGGTGGTATAGAAAATACCGGTGTACTGCTCAGTCATCAGGGCTAGGTCCGAATGCACGCTGGGAGTGGCTGCAATATTGTTAAACCTCGCTCCAGGGACGACCGCAATCGATGTGGCCACAGTCGTCGCCTCAACAGGTGGCACGACGAAAGATGAAGTGCCGACACCGGACGAAGTAACCAGCTTACTCGAAGGAGGCATTGTCGCAACGACAGGCTCGTCCTCTTCTGCAGGCGAGCCGACACCCGAAGATGCTTCCTCTTTAAAATCAGGCACCTCCGTATCGCTGCCAGGACCTGACACAGAGCCAAAGGGCGCATCTACACTGCCCTCCCCGAAGGGGTCTTCCCCTGAAAAGAAGACAAGAGAAAGTTAATATCAACATAATGTTAATTTTCCTAAAGAAGAGGCATGAAAAGACGACATTTACCTATGGCCAATGGTGTATATGTTGCGTCTGCGGCCTGTGCAGCTAAATCATGTCTTAGTAATGCTAGGCAAGCGGTCATACCTGGAGAAGGGGGTGCACTAACAAACACTGGAAGATGCTCTTCTAGGTCTTCACCGAGATCCACTTGAGGCTCATCGGCTGGAATCTCGCTAGCAGCGCTGACAGACACGGCAGGGGTCTCTCCCGATGCTGATCCGGATAAAGGTATATGGAACCTTATAATCAGCCCCGGAGGCGACTTTGTTCCACTACCTGAAGCAGTAGCAGCGATAGCAGCCTCCAGCTGAGATTCTCGGGCACCGCCGGCCGAAACTGTAGAGGGTCCCTCTCTAAATGGCGAGGAACCTCCAATCAAAGAATCATCCCCAACATGGGGAGAAGCAGGCTCACTTCCAGGAGCCTCGATACCAGGAATCCGGAGAGGACAAGTAACCGTCTTCTTCTTCCTCTTACGAAGGAAAGTCTCCTTAGGAGCAGGAGCCCTTCGCTTCCCGGAGATTACCAAAGCCCCTGCAGACGGAGGTATTTCACCCCTCGGTACCGGTACAAGAGGCTCATCCGGGGTAACAGACTCTTCACCCTCGTCAAAAAAAACCGAGGGGACTTCGACTCTTCCCCCAGGCTTAGAAGAGGGCACCCTAAAAATTTCATGCATATCAAAATCGCGATGGAAGGTGTTGGTTGCCACATAGAACTGGGCATACGTATGAAGGATGCGCAACTCCGTGGAGAGTGTGGTGAAGGGCACAATAAAAATTGCCCCAGTGTAGCCTATGATAAAATATCGCCATCCCCTCGCTCCATCGATGAGTCCAACTCTGGACCTGAAGCTGGTGACGGCGTTGCCCACGTACAACTGATCATACCCAAACTACCTGGCAAACCGACTAGGAAGGTAGGGTTCGAAGAAGCAGTGGTCTTCACTTCTGTACAGCAAGTGGGAAGGTCTAATGCAGACCAACCAATTGAAAACTTCGGGAGAAAGAATGGTCTTCTCTCTACCTAAGTCCTCAAGCCTAATCCTCGATTGATTGCGATGAACAGAGGGGACAGTGCAAAGGAGCTTCCAGCTATGGCCGCAATTCAGCACCCGCCGACAGTCTAAAACTGTGAGCACATTCCAGGAAGATTTCTTGTAATTCAGCAAGAAACTACCCTCCAAGCTACTACCGAAACCTGGAGACATCATCCAGGGGTTATGGAGAATTAACCATCCCATCAGATACAGGTATGGTAATTCCACCCGGGGAAAGCTTTCACGCCGAGCTTCATCGGCGAGCAGCGCCTCAGTCATCGCCCTCAGGCCAGCTTGTATGCGGCACACCATGGCAGGGAGCAAGCCCAGTCTCGTCCTAAATACCAGACGCACTGCAGGCCACAAGGTGTTACGGTGAATACGATCCGCGGATGTGATCCCGGGTACCACCAGTCGGCGCAGCCATATAGAGAGGAAGCCAGCCAGTTGAGCTTCCTTGGACAGAGGCCTACGGCAATGCCTCAGAAAACTGTAGGCCTTAGTGCCTGCAGGATATCTTCCTATCCCTTCGTCAATTATCTGATCTAGAGCCCCGGCGTCCTCCATAAGATCATCGACTACCTGAGCAGTAAGCACGCTCAGAGGATTCACGGGCTGATCCTTGCCTTCCAAAACTTTCTCCGGCTGAGTAGTCCTGGCCCGGTGGAAAAAGAGGTAGGACGTCCATTTACTGGTATGAGCCAAATCTGAAGGCTCAACATAGAAGGCGGTGCAAGCGAGGTAGTGGCACATCAGCTCTTGGTATACTTCCACTACCCGATGGTCTGAATCCCCCAGCTTCCGGTTCGTGGGAACATACTCTTCATACGGAGTATCCCCCATCGGTAGTCTCGAGATCTCTGCCATCTCATGGAGGGCCAATCCCAACTCCCCCAGTGGAGTGGCAAAAGTCCCGGTGAGCAAAATATATCGCTCCATCAGTGCCAGAAACAGGTTAGGGTTAGGAGGTAACCCAACACTGGTGGCACTCACAGCTACAAACAGGCCGATGTTCTCCAACTCGATCTGAAAATGCTTCAGGGCCCAATCAACTAAGCGAGCCCACCGAAGATTTTTTGGGGTCATCCACCCATTGCACCGAGGATTCACCTTGGGGTATATTCCCCCGCGCCCCATGAAATCATTGCAGAAGGTCGGCAATTGCACCGGCTGGAGCACCAAGCTGTCTTTACTCGGGATACTGCCCGGGTACAGTCCCCTGAACGACGTTACAAGACCGGAAGGGCGGCTGACAAATAGGCCAGATCCTTTCTGGTAGAAGATCTTCCTCGGCCTACCGTGAAGATCGGGAGTCAGCGTCCACGACATCCTCCTGGGATGTGTAGCATGGAAGAATACCGAGATGGGATAATCTCTCGGCATCTTGGGCAGATTCAAGACCAAGCCCCCGGCAGAGAAGACCCAGAGTTCTTTCTTGGGCTTCGTCTGGGACTGCTTATCAATCATGTCCCCAAAGAGAAAAGCCGGCTTTATATACTGGTCCCTGTCTACGTACGTCAGGGGCTCTCCATTAATCATGTTCAGCAGCGTTCGCTCGCCCTGAGCCGATATCAAAATTTCTCTTCCTTCGGGATACTGGGACCCGGAGATAGGAAATATCACATGGGACAGATCCTCCAGATAGTTGGAGTGCAGCATCCCCGCAGCAGAACCCATCACATCGGCTAGCGGAGACTCATGCAAGTTAACTGCAAGGGTTCAAGAAAAACACGTTAGCTTCTATACTAGACATTACAATCTTTCAGCATATGCCAAGAGCCAACAGTCTGTGCTTTACGCCAAGACTATCAAAACCTGATCATTTACGCTGGGATCCATTTTCAAAAGCGTAAAATTTAGGTTGGCAGTATGCAGTCTGTGCTCTACGCCAGACTGACAAAATTCGAGCTTACGCCAGGATTTTTATCTACGAGCGTACGACTCAAATTTTGTAGTATACACCAAGTTCTCGACGGTCAAAGCTTTTACGCTCAACTGCAAAAATCTGGAGTTTTTACGCTGACACATTAGAAATGTGGGCGTAAAAAATAAAATGTCTCCGTGCATCTTCCTCGAAGAGGCTATCAGCACAGAAGATGACCTAGCGCAGTCACGTTCAACGTGTGCGAAGGATTTTTTGTCGGTCTCTTTTCGTCCCAAAAACTCTACCTTTCAGGCCGGGAGCACTGCTCGTCGCCGGGACGCTTCGCTCAGAAGGAAGCTCGCCTTGCCCGACAAAAGTTGCTCTTGCTTGAGCAGAAGAACGAGAGAAAGAATCGACCTTCTTTCCCTTAGAGGAGGAGGATTGCTTCGAGGCCATTACTGGAAACTTTGAAGACTCGGAGAAGAAACGAAGAAAAACTCGAACAGTCGAAGGCTTTCTTTCGCAGAAGACGGATGAAAAGTTTTTCTCTCAGAAACTTGGGGGTATATTTAGAGTTCGGATGGACTCCTCGAAACCCTAACCAAATCAGACAATTAATATTAGGTTATGATTAGGGACTACGTCAGCCTATTGTTCTCAAAAGGCGGACAGTCAGCAAATTCGAAAAGTCTTCGCGCAAAGCAGATTCGTGGTTCCTACGCTAAGGAGCTTTCTACGCTTGACAGCTACAGATCTACGGTTTTATGCTCACAGGCTATAAGTCTATGGTTTTACACCCCGATGCCTTTGTGCTCGGTAAGCTTTTATGCTCGAGAGGCTACAAACCTATGACTTCACGCTCAGCAGCTACAAATCTATGGTCTCACGCTCGGTGGCATTTTGTTTACGCTCAGAAGCAACAGATCCACGACTTCTATGCTCGGAAGATTTTTTGTTCACAGGCTACAGATCTACAGTTCTACACTGAGGAGCTTTCTACGCTCGACAGCTACAAATCTACAGTTTTACGTTCACAGGCTATAAGTCTACAGTTTTATGCCCGGATGCCTTTGTGCTCGGTAAGCTTTTATGCTCGAGAGGCTACAAACCTACGACTTCACGCTCAGGAACTACAAGTCTATGATTTCACACTCGATGGCGTTTAGTTCACGCTCACGAGGCTACGAACTTATGATCTTATGCTATGACTCTCCGCACATCTGAAAGATGCGCAGGCCAGAGTACGCGTACATTCGAACGGTTCTCAAAGCGGTCAATTGCAAGAGTTCACATAGAAGATACTCCTTCTTGACCAGAAGATATATCAAGTACCCGAAGCATGCAGAGTTCAACATTAAAAATTACTCTTCTTCATGGGTCGATTCGAAGTTCATCCAGACTCCAGTCTGAATATTTCGTCTACAAATCAAGATGGCAACTCAGTTTGACAGCTATTTCTCACCCTGTTCCAAGGGATTTTCGAGAAATCATTCTTGAAGATGATGTCTGAACAAGATTTCTGTTTATCAGAAGCAACAGTTCAGAATTCTACGCGGTTCCTCATTCCTAACAGTAGGACGGTTCGAACACTCGAATGCTGAGCGGCTTTTTGCGTATCCCTAGCTATGCGTAAAAGACAGGGCGGGACCTAATACTCTTTCTAAAAGAGTCGGCGTAAAGAATCAGACGTGTCGAAGCTACACATATTCAGACTTCACAACAACATATGGCAAGACAATCATATATGCAACGAAGAAAGACGATTTTATTAAAGATTAAAATCACGATTACATATGAGGGAAATCCAGTCTACAAGGGTTTTCTTTATTTTCGTGATTACATATGAGGTAAATCCTGTCTACAGGGGACTTCCTCGTCGTCGTCTGAAGATCGCGCCCAGAATCTGTTCTGCCAGGTTCTTGCATGAGCGTCAATTCTTCATCCATCTTCTCCAGCAGTCAGTCGGTTGCCGCAAACTGACTAGCATATTGTCAGTGGCGGGAGGATATAAAATGGGCATAGACCCATCCTCCAACAGAAGAAAAGCAGAAACTGGATCTGCTTTCCTACATCCCACGCCGTCACAGATTGAGTTGAGATATTTTACCCAACTCAATCCCGGACAGAGCTAGTCTATCTGCTCTCGTCCACGGAGGTAACGGGAGAAGGCACCACTTGCAAGCAGCGTTGTGAAATATGACCCTGCCTTTCTCCTGGAAGAACCGCCATACAAAGTTGCTGATTATCCCGAGCAAGGGAGGCTATGATATCCTTCCATGATCCATCGTTGCAGATGCCGCTTGCTCGAAGATGCCGTCTTTTTCGGCTCCTTACATGTTGGAAGAACATGATCTCCTTCTTTCTCAGGTCGACCCGACGAACTCCGGCGATCATCTCTGCGTGGTGAAGGAAACATGGAAAGAACATGATAACTCCTCAGCCTTTTTATAGGCAAAAGAGATCACACCGATCCCCAATAACTCCGCCATAAAGTCAGCCTTGAAAGAACGTGTCAGACTTGACCGTTTCAGGCTCCGTTCAGAAAATGTTTCGAGTTACGAGGAACGGTTCATGCTTCATTCAAAGCATTTCAAATTACGAGAAATTTAAAAGCTTTGAAGGGGGTCTTGTAGAAGCATGAAAAATACGCTGGATAGCTCTACGCGGCACGGAGATGCAGGGCAGCGTAAACAGGGGACCTCAGGGCCATCAAGCGTACAACGGAGCTTTTCCACCAAGCACAGCGCAAAATATGAACTCAAGGGACTATCCGCGTAAGTGCAGTATATCCAGGCCGCTTCAGCATAAGGAGGGTGCTACATCGCCTCTATGGCGTAAAACTCCTCTGCTTTCAATGCAGCATTAAAGCGTACGAGGAACGGTTCGTATTTCCCGAAATGAACCTGTCAAAATCACGCAGTGAACTTGACGTTTGACTCCTGACAAAGAGTACTGCACGGCTACCCAGACGACGGCTGGAATAATGACAGACCACTCGGGACACGCCTCTGCAATTAATGCACAGGATGATGGCGGATCTCTGCATTTAATGCAGGAGATTTGATTAAATATCACTGAACCGTCGTTTAGTGACATCCCCTTTGCGTAAACTGCTTTTACGCATACAAGGGGATACGCCGCCTTGTTTTACAAAGGCAGACGTGAGCCGTTTACGCTCCGTGGAAGACAAACAGACTGCCACGTCAAAAGCTGCTCTTCGTACAGGGCTCGAGGCGCGTCTCTACACCTAATGCTCAGAACGGTGGCAGGCCTTCAGAACACGCCTCTGCAATTAATGCACAGGATGATGGCGGATCTCTGCATTTAATGCGAGAGATTTGATTATATCTCCAAGAGCCGTAATTCCGGCTGAGACATCCACATCATCACTCTGGCACGTTACGCAGCGGCTTCTACGCCCATTCAGCTTCTATGCCCGCTCGGCTTCTACGCCTCTTCAGCTTCTATGATCACTCGGCTTCTATGCCCATTCGGCCTTCTGTGCCTACTCGGCTTCTATGCCATCAGGTTTCTACGCCTACCTGGCTTTTATGCCTACTTGGCTTCTACGCCATGGTGACAGACATTGGCTTCTACGCCAACCTCTTCTACACGAGGGATACCTACCTACGTGGCTTCTATGCCGTGATCTTCGCAGCAGTTATACACGTTTTGTCCCTTAGTTGGACCCGCGTCACACGCTCATCCAAAAGATCATCTATACGCGGGCAACGGTTATTTTAACCATCGTGTAAAATGGTGTTATACTTTCCACTCCTCGGTTTCTACACCAACTGAGTGGTCACTGTCACTAAAACTCTATAAATAGAGACCTCTATCAACAGAGAAAAATATCGAAAAAATAGAAGGTCAAACTTCAGAAAAGATCGAACCAAAGGTCAGATTTTGGAGAGGTCGAAGAGTCCTTGAGAGAGAAGAATCCAGAGCTCAGGCGAGGAGTAGCGATCAACGACTTTGGCATCGTGCATCCACTCTCCTCAGCAACCTCCGAAGCTGCTCCCCGTCTTCTACAACACTTCTTCACCATCGTGTGGTCCAAGGGCTAAAGTGATCGACTGCAGATCAGACACCTATAGCAATATTTATCCAGATTTAAAAATTGTACTCCCACATCCTAGTATAGGATTAATTGTACAAGCTTGTTTGTAAACCAAAGAAATGGGTTTCGTATAAACCCTCGTCTTATATACATTCTTTCGTTTATCACCATAAATAGTTGACTACAGCTCCAGTATTGACGTTGCCATCAGGTACATGAGAATTTTTCATATACAGTGATGTGTGTTGCAGCAGAACGGGAAGGTGATTGCCTATGCATCCAGGAAATTATGCTCGTATAAGAAGAATTGCCCTACCCATGACTTAGAATTGATAGCAGTTATTTTTGCTATAAAGTTGTGGAAACACTACTTGTACAGAGAGCGTGTGAAGATATTTACAGACCATAAGAGCTTGAAGTATGTGTTTACACAAAAAGAGCTAAACATGTGGCAAAGGCCGTGGTTGGAGTTGATGAAGGACTTCAACATATCATTGCAGTACCATCCATGGAAGGCCAACGTAGTCACTGATGCCTTGAGCAGGTATCCAATGCCTATGTACTTGACAAGGGACATGTATTTATTGGCTGATCTGGATAGCTTGGATATTGAGGTGTTAGTTCCTGGAGTTATGGCACATATATGGGGTCTACAAGTACAGTCAGAGTTGATGGACCAGATCATAGCTGCACAGTTTGAAGATGAGTCTCTGAGGAGCATCAGAGCGCAGGTCCGGATGGGATTGACAGTAGACTTCAGTATTGCAGAGAATGGATTATTGCGGTATGATACCAGATTATCTGTGCCGAGTGGAGCATTATGTGAGGAGGTTCTTCAAGAGGCGCATCGATCTCAGTACTCTATGCATCCAGGTGCCAACAAGATGTATAGAGACATGAGAGAGCATGTTTGGTGGTATGGTATGAAGCGGGAGTTAGCGAGCTTTGTATCCAAATGTCTATTATGCCGGCAGGTAAAGGCGGAGAGACAGAGGCCAGGTGGATTGCTTTAGCCTTTAACCATTCTAGAGTGAAAGTGGGAACATGTGATGATAGATTTTGTATCGGGGCTTCTACGTTCTCCAGGAGGTAAAGACGCGATTTGGATCATCGTAGACAGATTGACCAAATCTGCCAACTTTTTGCCATTCAAAGTGGGTACGTCTATGGAGAAGCTCGCGAAGATATATGTGCGACAAATAGTCAGATTGCATGGAGTTTCTGTGAGCATAATCTCGAGATTGGGATAGTCGTTTCATATCCCACTTCTGGAGGAGTTTGTAGGCTAGCTTGGGCACCCAACTCAAGTTTAATAGCGCATATCACCATCAGACAAACGGATAGTCAGAGAGGAGTATCCAGACTCTCGAGGATATGCTACTGTCATGACCCACACCCGGATATTCGGGCACGAGTACATGGGTACGTCCAGCCTACGTCGCAGCATCGGCGGTAGAACGATGTCTGGGTCAACTCTACTACCTAAATATCTCATACAATATATACATGGTACCTGTCAATCATCTCAACTCCAAAGAGAGGAACAATATAAAATTTGGTAATGATGCAAACTAAGAAAGATAAAGCACGAGATAGAATAATGAAAGAAGGAGTCACGATACATCCACAAGCCTGAAATAAAATATATACATGCCAATAATCTTAATAAAGGTCTAATACAAGTCTAACAAATAATCTAAACCTCCTCAGGCTCTGGTACTAAGTCCTCCGACTCTAAATGAGTATCCTCTAATGGTACACCGTCCTGCGGTCCGTAGTATGTGAAATACTGGTCTACGAGCCAATCATCTAAAAAGTATATCCAGTCATGATTAGAGCAAAGTACATACCTCTGAAAGTAGTTTCAAATATATAACCGAGCATATACAACAGATAATAGAAAATGATACAGGATAACTAAATATCAGAAAGAAATGAACTAGAGTGAACAGGTAATATACTGGAATAAAGAACATACAATAGAATAACTGTAATATAATGGAAATAAATAAAATCTAGCTAATGTGCCATGAAATACAAGTTCATTATGTGATCGGTTTAGGTTAAACACAAATACAATATGGTAACTCCTTTACACGTGTGATATATAATCGTCATATACACGAATATACTGGGGCTTGATCACATAACTAACTCCTAATCCCCCATCCCCAACCAATACTTATGGATCCAATCACAACACGTTACGAACACGAATATGGGCATGGTGAACACGAGCAGTGTGTGTACACAAATATGAGCACACTGAACACGAGTAGTGTGTGAACATAAAGTAAACTAAATCAATATCCGATACACACGATAGAATACATGTGAAGGAGTATACGCTGAACACGGTAAGGGATAACATCTCCTAACAAGATACAAATAGTACCAGTCCGTGAAACCACTGTGTCGGAATCAAGTATACAGTTCTAGAACGTTAGATATATACACTATTATAAAATAAAAACTAACATAAAAATGTACTCGCCTCTGGTCCTGAGCAAAAGGTGTCTCTCGATGCCCAAGCTGGTGTCACAATCACCTAAATAGGAATGTTATGTCAAAATGGGTGTAATAAAATGATAATCATGCTAAATAAATCAAAATATACTTTCTAGGCCATTTCCAGGTCATACACCAATTTCTAAGTTCAAACTACGGTTATAAACCTAAATAATATGGTCATTACCCATATATAAATATACTCTAACTAGTATATAGTTACCTAGCTAATTTAGGATTAATACTAATATAGCACTAACTTATAACCAATAACTGATACTAACTATTATATAATTACTAACTGGGATACTTAACTAATACATCAAACACTAACCTAACTTACACTATAAACTGACCACCACTGATAACATATAATAAACCTCTTGCTAACTGATATTAACTAATAACAAAATCTTACCAATACTCACTTTCTCCTTCCCCATTACTAGTCAATACTCATAAGCTAGCATACCCTGATACTCATATTAGGACTTTGGTATTCACTTATACCAGATAATAAGATATTTGAAATCATAAAAGCTAACAGTGTTATATACTAACACTTAACATTTATCTAACACCACCTCGTAACTCTATTACTTGTATATCACCATACCATCACTACTCGAGTATAACCTCCCTCTGGATCCTAACTGGCACAACACCCTTGACCCGAGCCTCAACTGTTACCTATACACACAGGTAAAGCTAAGTCAATTTTACATCCTCCTTCACTCCTCAACATCTAATACAACACCTGGACACATACATGTGACTTTATCCCAAGTAATACTGTAGTCTAATATACTGCTTGAGCTACATATGAAAATCTCACTTGCAGTTGACTGCAACTGTGCAGTCCAACTGTAAGTAGATATGTTGCATGGACAACCTTTCCGTCACTTACTCAAACCCAACTCATATGTTGTTGTGGTGTTGCTCTGTTATAACTCGAGCACTTCCCCTTGTCAATTTACTGATATTGCTCCATTATTGAGCTCGATTTTCCTTCACTTCATAGTGCATAATTGATTGCCCCATTGGTTTCCTCATGAACCCCAAGTCAGGATATACCCCTAGCTGCTAATATTCCCCCATTCCTTACACGTCTTATTCAAACACACAGACATCACTCAAGTTTCCCCTACCTATCACTGATACTCACCTTACTCATGACACTGATACATACTACTTGCTGTCACTGCTCTAGCTACTAATGCATACTGCTAATGCTGTTGCTGCATATTGCTATTGTATTCAAGATTGCTGCTATTGATAGTAGCTAATACTGCTGCTATAACTGATACTAGCTAACGCTGCTCCTAGCTGCTGCTGCTGCACTTACTATAATTTTTGCTGTTGTTGTTGCACTATGCAATTGCTGCCTCTGCTGCTACTGCTACACTATGCAATACCTGACCCCCTTCACACTACTCGAGCACAGTGTAACCCCTCTCCCCCACACGCACCAACCCCACATAGTGGCACAGACATACCAACACCCCTATGCTATCAAGATACACACACACACACACACATATATATATATATATATATATATTTATACCATAAGTTATTAGATCAAGCACTTGGTGTGTATAATTGCGATACTCAATGATGCGCACTCCACTAAAGTGCCAAATCTTCTAATTCTTTACAATTATCAAACATACACATATATAACATCTATATATAACCAAAGTAACATGTTAAAATGAGAATCGAAGAGTAATTGTGCAAAACACCCAAAATTGGGTCCCGTATCGTACCATATCATAAAATACCATAATACGGCCTACACGTATCCAATTGTGGACACGTACTTAGTCCCATAACCCCGATCTAAGTCTAATTGGTCTCATGACACAAAATTGATATGTCAAATTCGTAATTCCTCTAATATGCACACAAAATATCACATAGAACTCATAATACGTAGCTAAATAGCCTAGAACTTTCCTATAGATAGTCCAATGCCATGGGGTCATTCCTAATGGTCAAATGCAAGATTAAGAAGCTATAATGAGAGAAAAATTCAAAAATTACCAATTAAAATATGGATTTCCAATAAAAATATAATTGGACACGATCCGGACACGATCTCTAGCTCCAAAGTTCCTCTTCCTTGTGCTCCTTGCTTCTCCAAGCTCCAAGGCTCCAAGAGTGGTGAAAATAATAAAGAATTAATGGTGAATTATGTAGAAAATCAATGGAAAAAAATAGAGAATTGGGGATCTAGAATTTGGATCAAAATTAAAATGCAAATAAGGAAGAGAGAGAAGAACCCCCCCCTCTATAGTGGTCGGCCTATTCTCCCTTCCCCAAGCAAATTTTAAAGTCCAAGTTGCCCCTACATGATATATTATGAGGAATAATTAAGGATGGATATTTTTGAAAGTCTCTAACTAATTATAATTTAACTAATTCTTCTTAATTTAATTAGTGGAATGACTAATGGGCTTGGGTCCAAGTTGGGTTCACTATTTGTCATGACAAGTCTAAATATGTCCATATGTGACAAGTTTAAATATTGTCTAGTCTCTCTCTAACTAACTAATTAACACAAGTCTTTAATGGCTAAATAATACTAGTCATAAATAATTATAGCTCAACATAAATTAATAATTAATACAATCATCACATTAATATTCAATATTAAATTCCTAAAAACAAATACCTATGCTAAATTACTAAACTAGCCCTAACTGGAAAAGTGAGGGTGACAATCCTACCCACCTTAAAAAAAATTTATCCTCGAAATTAAGGAAGAAACTAACTACCAAAAGTAATCAATACAAGCAAGAAGGAATTATACCTCACGGCTCAAACAAATAAGGATATCGCTCGCACATATCGGCCTCTCGCTCCCAGGTACTCTCTCCTGGCAAGTGATGTCTCCATGCGATGCACACCAAAGGAATTATCTGGTTCCGCAATACCTTCTTCCTGCGATCCAAAATCTCCACAGGCTGCTCTGGGTAGTTGAGAGTCGGACCAACCTCGATCTTCGAGTGATCTAGTACATGGCTAGGATCTGCCACGTACCGTCTTATCTGCGACACGTAGAACATATTATGCACTCCTTCTAATACAGGCGGTAAGTCTAGTCAGTAAGCCACTGCTTCGACCCTCTCAAGAACACCGAAGGGTCTGATGTATCATGAACTAAGCTTTTCGCCTCCACCAAAGTGAATCGTACCTCATATCGGAGAAATCCTCAAGAATACCAGATCGCCAACCTATCACGAAATACAGCCTTAGCACTCTAACTATAACAAGCAATCACAAGCAATACAAAACAAAATCTATACCTCAAACTTTAATGATCTCCGGTGGCTATCGGCCCAATGCCGATGTCTGTCCTACGCCACCCGAAGTTTATCCCTGATGAGCTTCACCTTCTTAGCTGCATCCATGACCATCTCTGATCCCAATAAGGCTCTCTCACCAACATCATCCCATGATAATAGAGTACGGTATCTCCGTCCATACAATATCTCAAATGGTGACATCTCGATACTAGCCTGGTAGCTGTTGTTGTAAGAAAAATCTACCAAGTGATGATGATCCTCCCAAGAGCCTCCAAAATCCAAAACACAGGTGCATAGCATATCCTCGAGAGTCTGGATAGTCCTCTCCGACTGTCCGTCTGTCTGAAGATGATATGCAGTACTAAACTTGAGTTGAGTGTCCAAGCTAGACTACAAACTCCTCCAGAAGTAGAACGTGAAGCGACTACCCCGATCTGAGACTATGCTCACAGGAACTTCATGCAATCTGACTATCTGACACACATATATCTCTGCGAGCTTCTCTGTAGACGTATCCACATTGAATGGCAGAAAGTGGGCTGATTTGGTCAACCTGTCTACGATGACCCAAATTATATTTTTACCTCCTGGTGAACGCGGAAGCCCCGATACAAAATCCATCATCACATGCTCCCATTTCCACTCTGGAATGGGTAAAGGCTGAAGCAATCCACCTGGCCTCTGTCTTTTCGCCTTTACCTGCTGGCATACCAAGCATCTAGATACATGCCCCGATTCCATAGAATCGATAGTCGTCCCCCGGGCACGACGTTGGGCATGCATAGGTTGCGCATCGCACAAGGCTAAGATATTTTTATATAATGAGCACATATTCAGAGTACGCAAAAAAATTAAAACACAATATTGAAACATGGAAAGTTGTCTTTATTGATAATGAATATCTTTTACAAACTCTTGAACGAGTCGGATAATTATCTCACGGGCTTACAAAAGTGGACGTAAAATAAGATAGTATTCCTGTACATTACATCATTTTACTAAAACTCCAAAGCTATAGACACCTTCAGGAGAAGCTATCGCCTTTCCACGGAGCTGCATAAGATGTATGCAGGGCTCTTGGAACTTCAAAATGTTTCTTCAAAAAGTACGATCAGGGCATGCCGGTAGGTGGACTGAATTGGAAAGTCGCTTTAGCTCCTCGCAAGATCTCCTTGGTGTGGAAAACATATTTCAACGAGGGTCAGTACATTAAAATGTACTGGTAAAGGCAAGCTAACCTAACTATACCAGTCAACATGTTGTTTATATGAAGAATGCAAGTTATTTGTGGTCTTTCTATTTTGCCTTAGTTTATTTTACAAGCAAGCATTAGACATAAAAAATTACTGAAATAAATATGCCACCATTAGGTAACTTTTATCTGCCTATCTGAATCACCTGCACAAACACTTACCATGACCTTCCCGGCCACGAAGATATAGTTAGCTTGTATAGTTTAAATATACGAGGGGATCACTAGCATGATGCCATAAAGGATGAGTTATAGTCTCGAGACGAGAATGATATGCAATGCAGGTGGTGAGTCCCACTACATAACATTCCGTCCATACAAATGACCATATAATTCGTTTCGTCCGGATCAGATCGGTCCCAGCGCCCTGGCGATCATCCACAAAAACCAGAAACCTTGTGCACAAGTTGTCCGTGATCAAACAACGTCTATACTAAGTTATCAATTTATGCAGTTTAAGACAATACGATTATGAGACAAGTGACAAGGCATGATCTTATTTTGCATAGTCTTCCTGATTAGTTTATGACATAGCAAGGTGTGTTCTATATATAGCACAATTTATAGAAGAAATATACATTCTAACTAAAATTGAAGCATATAAAGAACATTCTAAATGAACTAGCATGCAATAAGGTAACCGTTCATAAGTTGATTGACAAGCATAAAGTAGTCCAAGTCTATTCCTTTTTATGTTGACATCTTTTAGTTATTATGGTATCATTCGATCAAAACAATTAAGAAGGCAAGATTTTAGATGTAAAGACTTAGAAGAAGGTTCAACTAAATTGAATTATAGCCACTCACTACTTGATTGGAGAGGGATAAGGAAAGAGGTGCTTCAAGACTCTACTTGTACGACGTCTACTTCACGATCACATGCATTGTCACGAACAGATGATCAATACCCCTTCTACTCTTTCCCAGCTCGGAGTAAAATGCAGTTCAACGAATGTAAGTAATAAAATCCATCAATACCGTTCAAGAAACCCAAATCCAAAAACTAACTCAAAAGTACGAAAGCAACAAGGTGACAACAAAAACTAGGCAAGAAAACTTGCATCGGAGAGGTCCTTCTTGACTCTGCCGCTAAGTTCATCCTCAGGGCACGATCTACTAAATATGGAAATCGATTACGAAGAAGAAAATTCCTAATGAGGATAAGATCTTGATTCAATCTATACCGATCGAATGATACCAATTAGTATTTCTTAGTCGTACTCCCCGAATAAGGGGAACGGGGTACCACATCCTAACCAACTAATAGGAAGTTTTATCCACGAAACTTAGGAATAGAACATACCACTATGAAACAATAAAGGGAATTTTTTCTTCATCTCAGACTCAAGCTCCCAGGTTGATTCTTCAATCGAATGATTTCTCCAAAGCACGCATACGAGAGGAACCGAACGACTTTGAAGCAGCTTCTCTTTGTGATCCAAGATCCGCACAGGATGTTCAATATACGTCAAGTCTGCCTTTAAGTCCAGTTGTTCAAGATCTATCACATGACTCGGGTCGTATACGTACTTCCTAAGCTATGAAATATGGAAGATATTTTGCACTTCAGATATGATGGTGGCAGGGCAATCTGATAGGTGATTAGGGTGACTCACTTAAGTATCTCGAATGGGCCAACGAATCTTGGACTTATCTTTCCTTTTGCTCCAAATCTGGTAACTCCTTGCATGGGCGAGACTTTGAGAAATATTCGATCACCTTATAATAACTTAAGAGGTCGATGTTGTGTGTCTGAGTAGCTTTTCTGACGACTCTATGCTACCTTCAGCAGTTCTCGGATTAAATGGATCTTTTGGACGGTTTATTCTACGAGTTCTGGGCCAAGAATTTGTCGTTCACCAACTTTATCCCAACAGATCGGGGATCTGCACTTTCGCCCATACAATGCCTTATATAACGCTATTTAAATGCTGGATTGATAGCTATTGTTGTATACAAACTCGGCTAATGGTAGATGTATGTCCCAACTTGTCTTCAAGTTCAAGGCGCAAAGCTGTAGCATATCTTCGAGGAATTGGTTGACCCGCTCTGTTTGGCCGTCTGTCTGAGGATGGTAGGCAGAGCTAAACTTTAACTTTGTCCCCATTGTTAACTGAAGGCTCTTCCAGAAGCATGATAAGAATCGACCATCTCGATCGGAGACAATGGATACGGACACGTCGTAGAGTCGAATAATCTTATTGAGGTAGATCTGAGCCAGGCGGTCGGCATTTTAAGTAACTTTGATAGACAAAAAATGAGCTTACTTGGTGTAACACTCCGTTCCGTTCTAGCGGACTGCCGACTCAAACGACAAAACTGTAATTGTCCTGACCCGCTTTGCATCAAATGAGAAGCAAAGGATATCCAGACTTGTCCCTACAGGATTCCGCCTTAGGCTTTCAGAGGCTCGCTTGACGTATCGCTCTACCGAGGCAAATCATCGCTATGGTGGGTGGCTACGGTAAACTTGTCTTTGCTTAGTCAACACACATAAAACATGGATATATCATGCTAGTCGTTAGGTGAATCACCCCCTGCATGCTAATAAGAATTCAACGCACCTAACTAAGAGAATAATCCCAACTTGTATTGCTTATGCTAGAACATGGAAATGCAACATTGCTTTTATATATGTTCAGACCCTCGCATGCTACCCTAGAACGTGTCGCTCGGGAAGTCCCCAAACGATTTTACCCCTCGGCTTACCTTCGGGCCCGAGCTAACGTGAATACTTGTATTTATATAAATACATGCTTGTCTGCTTAAATGTTGCCTTATTCTCATCCAAACCCCCGGGAGAATACTAAGTAGTCGTTCCGTGCCTAAATGAACCTGCAAGTATCCAGGACCGTAAGGTCGCCAAGGCAGTTCCCGAGCCAGGAAAATTTTATCATGTCAAATAAAAAGAATCATACTCCTGTGGCAAGACTCATTCAGGTATTAGGATCTCAGCAAGTCTCCCTCGAGCGGGCTTACATCAGCCCAGGAGACTGTGCATATCCAATGGCTAAATGAATCATGCAATACTGCTTGTCGTGTGCTCGTGTTGCCTCAATTGCATGAAGTATGAATTAACAATCGTGTTCGATCATGGACAACTTGTGCACAAGGATATAAGTTCTGCGGACGGTCGCTGGGCACTGGCACCGATCCGATCCGGGCGGGACTTCATATTTATAGTCAAATCGTATGCGGACTGGATGGCTTGTAACGCATCGTGTTTTATTATGAGCTCCTCGTATTCTCGTTGCATGGTATCCTTGTCCTTGACTAGTCCATTATGGCAATCAAGCCAGTGATCACCTGTGGCATAGTCATCGTGTGCGGACTGGACGGCTTACAACACCTATCCTTGTCCTGACTATATCCACCCTGTAAGAATTAAACCTGTGGTATAAGTCATCGTGTGCGGATGGGACAACTTGCAACGCATCGTGTTTTCATCGTGTGCTCTCGTTGCATGTTATCCTTGTCCTTGACTATGTCCACCTCGTGTATTTAAACTTGAATAATATAACAATACTCATGTTTGCATATGCTATGCCTCCTGAATGTTATACTTGCCCGTGCTTGAATTAACAATGTTTGCCTTGGACAGGGAAGGTAAAATGGTAAGTTGGTAAGTCTTGCCGTGTTTCCTTTCATGTCGCATGGCGCACTGCCACACGAGTTAGGCTATTCAATATTTGCATGAAACTGGTCCTAAGGCAACTAGAAAGACAACTTAATAGTTGATGCACGGAACCGTATTACGTGTTTGGATTTATCGAGTGGGCGAGTAGCTTCCCCACCAATGCATTCAATGTACTGATAATCCACCAGTTTGTATACAGGGTGTGGGAGAACCTCGTTCGGTGCAGATGCCTCCTTCGTGCGTGCTAAGGTATGGAGATCACTCTGAAGCAGCGGTGCGTCCTGACTGAAGCACATATATAAGACATAATATTGTGAACATTGCCCGAACATCACCTGTACAATCATTCCACAATTGTAGCCACTTGGCACGCTTTTACTATTTTAGAGAGAGAGGCTTGAGCGACTTGTAATCTCGGCTATACGCCACCTATAACACATGTTTATATCAATAAAGAGTTACTTTACTTCAACTTGTGTTTTTAATACTTTCGCTATATTGTCGACTCAGTGAACCTGTTACCAAATTGCTATGTGTTTATGACTCCGCTGCACTCGAACAATCTGTGTGACTCTGTGGCTTAGAACTCGTACCGTCAGCCAATGAATCACGGCCTTGTACGGGCGTTGATCACTCTCATGCGGCATCACGCCCGGATGGGTCGAAGCGATTATTCCGCGAAAGTGCTGGCACGGTGATTCTCGCCTAGCAGGAACGGCCAATTTAGCCTGCGGGAGATCGGGGCGTGACATGTTAGTATCAGAGCCTGGCTTCTACGCCTTTGGACTTTATTTCGAATATCTCTGTTTTGAAAGCTCGTTCATGGGTTATGTGCACGCTCTCTCTCTCAATGCCTCGATGGGATGTTCCAACAATAAGTCTAAATACTTTCAAAATGCATTTTGAATGATATGATATGCTTGCTTGTATGATGTTGTACTGCGAGTGGCCTTTGTGCCAACCTGTGCGAACCCTTGAGAGTATGGCTAGTAGCTTGTCCGATTTCACTAACTCTAAGTTTGGTTGAATGCATCTACTCGAGGGACGCCTTGAACTAGTGCACCATCCAAGACTTAAGAAAAAGGTAAAACTCGAGTGCTAAGACTTCGCTATCACTAAGCTGGTTGACGTGCTCACGCTAGAAGTGCACTTCGAAAGTGCGCACGATCCAGACTAAGCGATATGCTGATCTCGATGCTTGTGCAAGTGAATATCCAAATGAAACAAGTACATCGACTTGTATAGGTTTGTCTCAGCCTTGTATCGTTAAATCAAAATTGATTAAAACGTGCTACTTGTCCTTAGTAAGTCTCGAGGATGAGACATTTTCTGAGTTGGGTAGGATGTAACACCCCATTCCGTTCTAGCGGACTGCCGACTCAAACGGCAAAACTGCAACTGTCCTGACCCTCTTTGCATCAAATGAGAAGCAAAGGATATCCAGACTTGTCCCTACAGGATTCTGCCTTAGGCTTTCAGATGCTCGCTTGACGTATCGCTCTACCGAGGCGAATCATCGCTAAAGTGGGTGGATACGGTGAACTTGTCTTTGCTTAGCCAGCACACATAAAACATGGATATTTCATGCTAGTCGCTAGGTAAATCACCCCCTGCATGCTAATAAGAATTCAACGCACCTAGCTAAGGGAATAATCCCAACTTGTATTGCTTATGCTAGAACATGGAAATAAAATATTACTTTTATATATGTTCAGACCCTCGCATGCTACCCTAGAACGTGTCGCTCGGGAAGTCCCCAAATGGTTTCTGTAAACCCCCTGATTTTTCAAGATTTTCAAAACTGGATTTTTCAGAATTTTCTGGGATTTTTTGGGAATGTTTGCTAATTAAAACAAGATGTTTTTGGCATTAAATAAAATTAAATGATTTTAAAATATATTAAAATATTATGAAAATAATATTTTTGGGTGTAAAATAAAAAACTGGACTTAGGGTAATTTTCTGAGAATTTATTGGGCCCCGGACCTATTTTTAAACACCTAAAAATAATTATTTAATTATTTAAAGATTTAGTTATTTAATTAATTATTTTTGTAAATAAAACCCAGCCCGGCCCAAACCGACTGCAGCCCATTGGGCCGGCCCAGCCCGCACTGCTAGCGGGTCGGGTCGGGTCGGCCAGACCCGGACCGCACGACCCGAACCCGCCTGACCGTCTCCCCCACGTCCCCGCTTCCTGCGCCGCCCCGCCCGGCCGCCCGCCCGCTCCGCTCGGCCACGACTCCGCCCGCTCCGCATGGCCACCTTGCCCACGACCCCCTCTCCCCTCCGCCTCGCTCGGCCGTCCCCTCCCTATAAACCCCCGCTCCTCTCCCCTCCGGTCCCCCACCGTGCCACCACTCGCCACCGCCAGACCCCCTCCGCCACCGCCAGCCCAGCCCACCGTCGACGCCGCCTCGCCCAGCCCCCAGCCCCTCCTTCTTCCTCCCCTCCTCTCCTCGACAAGCAGCAGCAGCAGTCAGCAGCCGCAGCGGCAACAGCTCCGGCCGCCCCGCGCCGCCTCTGCCGCTTCCCAGCGCGCCGCCGCGTGCCCCCGCTACCCCGGCCCCTCCGCCTCAGCCCGGCCGCCGCCGTCCCCGCCACAGAACCCCAAACCCTAACCCTAATTCCTAATTTACCCCTGTGTCGGACACAGGACACAGTGTCCTGTGTCGTGTCGGACACGACGAAAACCCCGGTTTTTGACCCTGTTCAGGTACTCCTAACTTCTTGCTCGTAGCTCTGTCTTCGATTTCGTAAATTGCGTTACGAAGCCTGTATGACCCTCTCGGTGCCCGGATAAACCGCTCGGAGCATCGCGTCCTGTGGCAATCGCGAACCACGATCCAAAAACAGGAAAAATAATGTCCTGATTCACCCCGAAACTGGGTACGTCCCGCCAAACGGGACGACTTGGTCGCGCGCGGTCTTTACGGATACGTGCGCGTCGTCGATACGGACGTGTGGGATTTCGCAGAAGTCGATTCGGGTGTGCGTGCACACCGGAATCAACGCGTATCCGCGGACATCGTCCCGTATCCGCCCTTTCTGGAACGCGCCATAACTTCGTGTACACACGTCGGATCAAAACAAAACTTGCGCCATCGGACTCGTAGCGATACGTTGGTCCTGAGACCCAAGTGTAGTCTAACAGTTCGATTCTGAGAATGTTGACGAAATCACGTGTCGTGGGCCCCACAGGCTCTACTCGACGGGCAATTTTGTGATCGGCTCATCGGAATCCAATTCTGGAACTTCCGTTGGGTTCGTATCAGCGTTCCTGACCTGTTGACACTAAGTTTGGCAAATTTGGAGACCTTTGACCCTAACACGTTTTTTGGTGCAAAGCGGGCCCACATGTGGACCCCGTTTTGACCCGAAATTGCCATTTCTTCCCTTGTCTCCAAATTGGACTCAAGGACAGGCGTTTCTAGCTGATTGATATTTTTTGGATCTGATGGTGATGTTTGTTTCAGCATCCGGAGATGTTCCTAGAGATTTCACAAATACCAGAACTACAGTTGGAGCCAGAACCACAAGCAAGTGTACCTCGCCAAAACTTGCAGTCTTTGCTAAATATTCCTTGGCTTAGTTATACATCAGAGGGCAAGTATACCTTGCCAACTTTACAGTTCTTGTTGCATATTCTCTTGCTTTATTTTGCTGTGCATGCTTAATCTAGGACCGTGTGACGTACTTAGCGTCCGATTATCAGTCGGGTGCCAACACCGTACGCGGTGTTGGGTATGGTCATCTAGAGATAGATATTCGTGACACTTTATTTTCCTGTACTTGTCTTATCAAGTACCATACAACCCAGGACACCTGACACTATTTATGGACAGGATCTTCCTGAGATATTCGTGATGATTCTGTATAGGATACAGGACTTGACATTGACATTATGTTCCTAGATACTATATGACTTGTTGCATTAGATATGATCTTACGTGACATGGATATGGGGCCACATGGACATGAGACGTATGATTACATTGGGTGGGGAGAGACACACCTGCTACAGGTTGATTTTATATATTATGCCGGCGTCTTAGTCTCACTACGAGATAGACAACCACATGATATCACTGCTACCCGGCTCCCCGACACAGAGCTTGTAGTGGTTTCAGCCTGAGTTCTTGTGCTGCTCTCATCTTGTATATCACTTAGCTGGTTACTTAGTATATCCCTATTGTTCCATTTATTGCTGGAGAGATACACAGGCTACAGGTTGACTATATTATGCTGGCGTCTTAGTCTCACTATGAGATAGACAACTACATGATATCGCTGCTACCGGCTCCCCTACTCAGAGCTTGTAGTAGTCCCAGCCTGAGTACTGATGATGTTCTCACCTGCATTTCACATAGATGGTTACATAAATATCCTGTTTATTCATTGACTATTTCACTGCATTATTATGGCTTGTATTTTCTGTACCTTGCTGTCCCCTGAGGACCTGGATCCGGATTATGTCCCCAGGTATCACCGAAGAGATCCATCCAGAGATATACCGTACATGAGCACTTCCAGGAGCTGTACCAGAACCTGAGGACGAGATCATGCCAGAGGACTTCTCCTGAGCATTGGCTGTTTATAGTCAGTTATTCCTGTTTCTATTTCCAGTTCCTTTATTCCTGTCTTTTTGCATTGATGTATCAGACATATTCTCGGATTGTTCCCCGAGACATTTTATTGAGATATGCTAGTTTATATTTATTTGCATTATTTCTGGCATTAATCTGTGTTATTCTGTGGATGAGATTAGAAATACCTGAGACTTGTAACATCTTACTGTTAGACTACAGCTTAAGCATGCCCTGATGGATCCATTGAATTGGGTTGTCCATCGGTGCGTGTTGCTGGCCATTGCCACGTGCTCAGTCCCTCGGCATTTTGGGACTGGAGCGTGACAGTTTTACCCCTCGGCTTATCTTCGGGCCCGAGCTAACGTGAATACTTGTGTTTATATAAATGCATGCTTGTTTGCTTGAATGTTGCCTTGTTCTCATCCAAACCCCTGGGAGACTACTAAGTAGTCGTTCCGTGCCTGAATGAACCTGCAAGTATCCGGGACCGTAAGGTCGCCAAGGCAGTTCCCGAGCCAGAGAAATTGCATCATGTCAAGTAAAATGAATCATACTCCTGTGGCAAGACTCATTCAGGTATTCGAATCTCAGCAAGTCTCCCTCGAGCGGGCTTACATCAGCCCAGGAGACTGTGCATATCCAATGGCTAAATGAATCATGCAATACTGCTTGTCGTGTGCTCGTGTTGCCTCAATTGCATGAAGTATGAATTAATAATCGTGTTCGATCATGGACAACTTGTGCACAAGGATATAAGTTCTGCGGACGGTCGCTGGGGCACTGGCACCGATCCGATCCGGGCGGGACTTCGTGTTTATAGTCAAATTGTGTGCGGACTGGATGGCTTGCAATGCATCGTATTTTATTATGAGCTCCTCGTGTTCTCGTTGCATGGTATCCTTGTCCTTGACTAGTCCATTATGGCAATCAAGCCAGTGATCACCTGTGGTATAGTCATCGTGTGCGGACTAGACGGCTTACAACGCCTATCCTTGTCCTGACTATATCCACCCTGTAAGAATTAAACCTGTGGCATAAGTCATCGTGTACGGATGGGACAACTTGCAACGCATCATGTTTTCATCGTGTGCTCTCGTTGCATATTATCCTTGTCCTTGACTATGTCCACCTCGTGTATTTAAACTTGAACTATATAATAATACTCATGTTTGCATATGCTATGCCTCCTGAATGTTATACTTGCTCGTGCTTGAATTAACAATGTTTGCCTTGGACAGGGAAGGTAAAATGGTAAGTTGGTAAGTCTCATCGTGTTTCCTTTCATGTCGCACGGTGCACTGCCACACGAGTTAGGCTATTCAATGTTTGCATGAAACTGATCCTAAGGCAACTAGAAAGACAACTTAATAGTTGGTGCACGGAACCGTATTACGTGTTTGGATTTGTCGAGCGGGCGAGTAGCTTCCCCACCAGTGCATTCAATGTACTGATAATCCACCAGTTTGTATGCAGGGTGCGGGAGAACCTCGTTCGGTGCGGATGCCTCCTTCGTGCATGCTAAGGTGTAGAGATTACTCCGAAGCAGCGGTGCGTCCGGACTGAAGCAAATATACAAGACATAATATTGTGAACATTATTCGAACATCGCATGTACAATCATTCCACAATTGTAGCCACTTGGCACACTTTTACTGTTTCAGAGAGAGAGGCTTGAGCGACTTGTAATCTCGGCTATACGCCGCCTGTAACACATGTTTATATCAATAAAGAGTTGCTTTACTTCAACTTATGTTTTCAATGCTTCCGCTATATTGTCGACTCGGTGAACTTGTTACCAAATCGCTATGCGTTTATGACTCCGCTGCATTCGAATAATTTGTACGACTCTGTGGCTTAGAACTCGTACCGCCAGCCAATGAATTACGGCCTTACACGGGCATGGATCACGCTCGTGCGACATCACGCCCGGATGGGTCGAAGCGATCGTTCCGCGGGAGCGCTGGCGCGGTGATTCTCGCCTAGCGGGAACGGTCGATTTAGCCTGCGGGAGATCCGGGCATGACACTTGGTGAGTCGATCGACGATGACCTAGATGGCATCATTCCCCCATTGCATCTTTGGCAAACCAATAATAAAGTCCATCGTTATGTGTTCCTATTTCCACTCCGGTATATGAAGGTTCTGCATCTCTCTGTCCGGCTTCTGGTGCTCGGCCTTTACTCTCTGACAAGCCATGCATTGTGACACAAGCAATTCCACATCCCTTTTTATGCTGTGCCACCAAAATGTCGTACGGTGGTCTCGATACATCTTCGTGCTTCCTGGATATGAAGTATAACTCGCATAATGTGCTTCAGTGAGTATCTCCTTTCTGAGGTTTGCATCGTTAGGAACACACAATATTCCCTTCACCCATATCATTCCATCTGTGTCTACTGCAAAGTTGGTTGCCCTTCCTTCTGAGATAAGATTTTGTATCTTCTCTAGGAACAGGTTATCCTTCTGAGCGGACTTAACTTTCTCCAACAAGTCTGGTAAAAGGTATAGCTGAGCCACTTGTGCCCCCTTTTTATATCTGATTTTGAGTGTAATGCCCAAGCTTTCGAGATCCCTTCTCAGCATGTCATTGATAGCCAAGCTCCCAACGAACACCGGACTCAGCGCATCAGCTACAACGTTGACCTTGCTCGGTGTATATCTGATCATCAAGTCAAAGTCGCTAAGGTGTTCAAGCCAACGTCGTTACCGTAGATTCAAATTCTTTTGAGTATAAAGGTATTTGAGGCTTTTATGATTAGTGAAGATTTTGTACGGTATGCCATAGAGGTAATGCCGCCATAACTTCAGCGCGAACACCACCGCTGCAAGTTCCAGGTTGTGGTTGGATAGTTTCTTTTGTGAGGCTTTAACTGCCTTGACGCAAAGGCTATCACTTTTTCCCTCTGCATAAGGACACATCCCAAACCCTTTTTTGAGGCATCGCTATAGATCTTAAAATCATTAGGTCCATCCGGAATGGTAAAAATCGGTACTAAGATGAGTCGTTACTTTAACTCCATAAATAAAGCTTCACAGTCGTCTATCCACGCGAACGTTACTCCTTTTCGAGTGAGGTGAGTCAGAGGCGAGGTAATTCGTGAAAATTCTTTTATGAATCTCCTGTAGTAGCCTGCTAGACCAAGGAAGCTCCGAATGTCGCCGGCTGACTCAGGTCGCTTCTACTTCACGATGGCTTCAACTTTCTTCGGGTCGACTGAGATGCCCTCCGTGGAAATGATGTGCCCGAGGAAAGATATGTTATCCAACCAGAACTCGCACTTGCTCAGCTTCGCGTACAACTTATTATCTCAAAGAGTTTGAAGCACCATCCGCAGGTGTCTTACGTGTTCATCCTTGTTCTTCGAGTACACTAAGATATCGTCTATAAATACTACCAAAAACTTATCAAGGAATGGTCAAAACACACGGTTCATCAAATCTATGAATGCGACAGGGGGATTTATCAGTCCGAACGGCATAACAAAAAACTCATAATGGTCATAGCGAGTTTAAAATGCTGACTTCGGCATGTCCTCTGGCTTAATCTTTAATTGGTGGTAGCCAAAGCGAAGATCTATCTTTGAAAACACCAATACCCCTTGAAGCTAATCGAAAAGGTCATCGATCCTGGGCAGGGGATACTTGTTTCGAATAGTGACCTTATTCTCCCGATAGTCTATGCAGAGTCGCAACGTTCTATCCTTCTTCTTTACAAAGAGTACCAGCGCCCCCCAAAGAAACACGCTTGGACGAATAAATCCACAATCAAGCAGTTCTTAAAGTTGGCACTTTTACTCCTTTAGTTCAGCAGGGGCCATTCTGTACGGGGCTTTGGAAATCGGTTGAATATTTGGGAAGGTATCAATGCTGAACTCGATTTCTTGATCGGGTGGCATACCGGGTAGTTCATTCAGAAATACATCAGGAAACTCTGTCATAACGAAAGAAGACTCAATGTTTGCATAATCCAGCTGTGTGTCCCAAACCGACGCTAAGTATCCCTCGCATCCAAAGTGTAGCATCCGTTAAGCTGATATCGCAGAAATTACCATACAGGTCCTTGACGCTTCTGTTGTTGGACCACTTGTGTAGCAGAATTTGGCCTCTCCAGGTAGATGAAAGATGACTCATTTTTTTGCACATTCAATGGTTGCCGAGCAAGTGCCGAGCCAATCCATCGCCAAGATGATATCGTAATCCTGAACATCTAGGACTAAAATATCTAGCGAGAGTTTCCTTCCCCCAATACAGACGTGACCGCCCTGACATACTAAACGAACATGTATTTTCATGCCCGATAGGGTGCTAACACTAATGTCTAAATACAATGGTGTCATTTTTATCATATTTTTGATGGCAAAATTTATGGATATAAAGCTATGCGTTATACCAGAATCAAATAACATACGAGCAGGTATGTTAATGAAAATTAATATACCTGACACAACGGTGTCCGATGATAGGGCTTCTTCCCGTGTCATAGTGTACACCCGACCATGATCTTGACGTCACTCTTGCTGCAGTACGGCTCGGTTGGCTTGAGTTGATGAGGCAAAATTTGGATGTTGGGAGCGAAGCTTGGAGGGAAGTGGATAGTCCTTAAACATATGGCCTTTGCCACTACAGTTGAAGCAGGACCTATTCTTGATGTAACAGTTGTCGATGGTGTGCCCTGGCTTATTACAGTGTGTACAACGTGCCCCTGTATTTCCTTTTTGTTGATCGATGTTATTTGAACGCTTTGGAGCAGTATTTTCTTCCGCGTTGCTATGGCGCTTGTGATTGGAAGTATGCACAGTGCCGATAGCAACTAGAGGATACTGCGGTTCGAGAAAAAGGGCATGGTTGAGAACTTCCTGCTTAGTCAAATATTGGGGAACGATAACGTGTG